>VZQC01014772.1:973797-1027240 GCA_009823505.1 Rhizomys pruinosus | reverse complement strand
GAGAGAGAGAGAGAGAGAGAGAGAGAGAGAGAAAGAGAGAGAGAGAGAGAGGATAAGATACTCTTTAAAGAGCGACCTACCTCCTTCAACCAGGTTGCTCCCTGCCTCCCTCCCTCCCTCCCAGTAATGTTATCAAATTACAAATTCTTCAAAGGCTTAATCCACTGTTGAGGTCAGAGCCCAAGAGATCTCACCACCTTTCAGTGAGTGGATCAGTCAGCTGGAGCTCAATCTTCAAAATGAACCTTTTGGGGGCCACTTCTTATCTAAACCATGACAGCGTGGAGAAATGGTCACTCACCATGCCATTATACCAAGCCAGAGTTTCAATCCCCTCCCCCATGTTACAGTGTAGCGTCAGATCTAGAGGCCTAGACTCCTGAAGTTCCACTTCTCTGATGATTATACACAGTCGTAGCTCCAATGTTCACTACGAGGACTGGGAACAAGGTCAGAAGAGCCTTTTAGCCTTAGTTCTGACCACACTGGCTTTTCCAACAGGTGCATTGAGCCAAATTGCCATTATATGTTCTTTCTGTTGTCTGTTTAGGTTGCTTGTGGGGGAGTCTTTATTTCTTTCGCTGCCTCCTGGTCTTGGCTGGGATCATCTCAGGCAACAAAACCTATCAAATAACTGTAAGCCCGAAAGGAGATGCAATCTGGGTATCCTGAGATCCTTTTTCACTCACTGGGAGTCCTTGTCCCTAGTGAATATTTCTCTCCCTCTCTTGATGTCAACCACATAAGGGAGGAGACCAATCTCTGCTATGCAATGTGCTTTGCTTGTTCTATTCTTCCAGACCACTGGGCCATCACTTGCTTTAACTTTGTGTATCCAAAAGCCCAACATGGACATTTCTTGCAAAACAGGATCTGAGCCCATTCCAGACAGTATCTTCAGCAGGAGCCTCTCCAAGTGCAGTTTTTCTCTGAGATCATTTAAATCTTTATGTTCTTTGAGTCTTTCCACCTATGCTTGGCAGTTGAATGGTATAATGTATTCAGCATACAGACAGACAGAGATAGAAATAAGATCCAGGTTTTCCCATGCAAAGAGGATGGAGGCTACACAGGTTGCCACATCAATCCCAGGATGCCCTAAAGATAACAGGAAGAAGATAGTGGGGGCTGGGGAGAGAGAACAGGGGTGGGTAGGAGAGAAGAGGCAATCTCAAGACAGCCGAAGACTGTAAGTAATAGCAGTACAGCTTGACGGTAACTCTATTTAAGGACAGCCCCAACATAGGAACTTATTAGCCAAAGCTACCAAAATAGAAGCACTTACTAAATATGTAGCCAGGCTCTCTCAGCTTCACTCCCACTCAGCTCCGTATAGAAACATCCTCCAGAAATAGTGTTTTCCACCAGGTCCCTTGGAAATACATGGTGACAATCCTGTTTGAAAAGCAAACTAGACAGGTGTAGAGGTACATGACTATAATCCCAGCACTCAGGAGGCAGAGGCAGGCAGATCTCAGTGAGTTCAAGGCCAGCCTGGTCTACATAGTGAGTTCTAGGCCAGCTGAAGCTAAAGGGAGACCCTGTCTAAAAATTTAAAAAGACAAAAAAAGAACAAAGTAAAACAAAATAAACCAAGAATGAAAGAAAAGCAAAATAATTGAAATACAAATGACAATCTATTTGCCCATTATTAGAAAGCAAGGCGGCAAAAACACTAGAAACAGATTCTTGGGATCTTGCTGGGAATGGCTGTTGATTTCATAAATGGCCAGCATAGTAGCCACTCCCAAAACTCATCCATCACTTTAAACAACAACGATGTATTTGCTTATGATTTTCCACACTTGCTGGACTCACCTCAGGTCTTAGCCAGAGTCACTCATGAGTCTGCCGTCATCTGGGTTCACAGGAACAGGACGAGCTAAGATGACTTCACTTGCAGACTCGGTATCTTAGTGCTTGCTGACATCAGCTGTTCCCTTCAGCTGATGTCATTCAGTAGCCTGGTTCTGTAATATATGGCTGCAGGAGTCAGTCAAGGGGACTCTCATGGAGGCTACAAGGTGTCTGCCTCTCTCACAGAACATGCTCAGAGGAAAGACCATGTGAGGAAATTCTCTGAAAAGCCAGAAAGAGGCCCAGAACAGGAACCCTATAAGAATTTTGACTTTGAATTTTCTAGAATCTAGAATTGTGAGAAAATAAAACTTAGTCCTTTAAGCCATAGTGTACATGGCATATGGCTATGGCAGCCTGAGCTGACCCACACAGGTTGTTTACAGTTTAGGGCTGGGCTCTGAAGCTGCTGAACATTTGCAAGCAAGTCTTTCTGTGGAAAGGGGTTTTAATTCACCTAAGAAATGGGATGACCAACCTATATGCTATGTGTGTATTTACCTTTTAAAGAAACCGACCAAATCTTCCAAAGTGGCTGCAACCATTTGCATTTCTACCAGCAGTCAATAGGTGTCCAGTAGCTGTGTACCCTTGCCAGCTCCTCATTCATTTTAACAGGTGCTGGCAAATATGTATTAGTAGCTCACATTGGTTTGATTTGCATTTCCCTAATGACTAATGAGGTTGGTCAGTTTTGTGTACTATTTTGTCAACTCTGTATCTTCTTTGGTGAACTATCTATTCAGATCTTTTACCCTTTTGTTACTGGTTGGGAGTTAGTGAACTGTAAATTTGAGTAAATGTTGGAATGGAAAAGTCAGAGATCCTGAATCTTACTGACTTTCCAGATCCAGCAGGCTTAGGAGACCAGAACATCCTAGTAGAGTCAATCAGGTATTGAACACTTAGAGGGGTTATAAGGGCTGAAAAGAACCTGGTGGGTCTGAAGATAAATTCTGCCAGCTTCACAGGTTTCTCTGAGTTTCTACCTCAGGGTCCCCCCTAGCCATGTTCTTACCATGAGCACTGAATTCCAGCCCCCAGATCCTCCAAGAGCCTCAACCTTGTGATACTTTCTGCAGGAGTCTCCTGGGCCAAAAATGACATCGCCTCTGTCACTGTGGACGTTTGCCAAGTCTGTATGCTGGCAAATACAGAGCTGCCTATGAGAAGTGCCTAGATAAGATTTGTCACAGAGCAGTGTCTGGAGCAGCGATGAGCACCAGGCAATGTCTAAAACACATTCCACTCTAATGAGGACCTTGGAAGGGAGGATGGTAAGGAAGGACCAGGGGGAGAGAGGACTGAGGGCATGTGATAGTAACCAGGGCTACAATCAAGGGCACGGTGTTCAGCCAGGGATAAAGCCATGCAGGAGGGAGATAAGTCAGAGGCAGTGCAGGCCAGAGCAGAATAAATGATGAAGGAACAGGGCAGCTGATTTATGAAGCTGATTTAATAGAGCTCACTGAAGCTCATCCCTTTAGCAAAATGTAACCGAAGCTAATTTCCTTCAGAGCCTGAAAGGCAAATGGAAATGCAGACATAAAAGACCAGGAAAATAACAAATATAAAAGTTAGCTTGTGTAGAAAACCTACTGAGTAAAAAAGAGCACAATTCTTTGCATTACGAAGATCCGTTTTTGGTCTGAACATATCTCTCACTCTTTGGACAAACCTTTTGTGAGCACTTTTCTATTCTCATTCACATTTCTCTCATCCTCTTTTCCTTATTAGGTCTGATGAATGGTAAATTATAGGTGAACCCCCAGCTCTCTGAGTTATTTCTTTACCTGTCACAGCAATCTTCGTGGCTGGGTTCTGTTCAGTCTACCGACTCACTGAATATTTGTAAGCTTTCTGCTTCTGCCCCTCCCCACAGCTGTCTTAGTCTGAACTTTATCCAGATATCTCCAGCTTGTCTTTGAATCAGTGCTTTCCCGAAGCCAGGAGCTCAGGAAAGGTAATAGATGGTCCTAATTCCACCACTTCAGCACTTTCCTGTAGCATTTGCGGCACTTCCTGCTAATTATTTTTTTTATGTGTTGGAACCACTTGGGTCAAATCACACTGTGCCAGTGCACACACTGGATATAATGAATTTGTGATCATTAATCTGTCAACTTGAATGAGCCAAGTTTAATATTTCTAGGAGGGTGGTTTTGGATAAGATTTACACTTAAATTGGTAGACTTTGAATGGAGCAGATTGCTCTCTATCAAATAATAGGCCTCACCCAATTCATCGAAGGCCTGATTAGAGCAAAAGGATGACCTTCCCCAAGGAAGAGGTATTTCTCCTGCAAACCCTTGAACTTCATCTACAATGTCAGCTCTTCCTGGCTCTATAGTAGACTATCTTTGGATTCAAACTACAACTGGTCTTTCTCACTAAACTTTGGATTCATGAAGGCTCCATAAGGTATGGTAAGACAATTCCTGAAAATAAATCTTTTTATACATAGACTTATATAGGCACACACTTATATTCTATTAATATGTCATTAAAAATATCACTTAATGCCGGGCGTGGTGGCGCACGCCTTTAATCCTAGCACTTGGAAAGCAGAGGCAGGTGGATCTTTGTGAGTTCAAGGCCAGCCTGGTCTACAGAGTGAGTTCCAGGACAGCTGGAGCTACAGGGAGACCCTGTCTCTAAAAGACAAAAAAGGGCTGGAGAGATTGCCTAGCGATTAAGAGCACCAACTGCTCTTGCAGAAGACCCAGGTTTGATCCCCAGCACCCACATGGAGGCTGAGAACCATCTGTAACTCCAATTCCAAGAGAACTCCAGTTCCAGGACAATCCGACGCCCTCTTCTGACCTCCGTGGCATCGCATGACACGGGTGCACAAACTTAAATGCAGACAATACATTCATACACATAAATAAATAAATAAATAAATAAATAAATAAATAAATAAAATAAAAATCTTAAAAAAATAAAAGACAAAAAAATTATATATCACTTAATAATGTAAGTAAGCATTTAAAATACTGAAGAATGTGATCATAACATCTTCAGTTAACATCTTCCCATACTGGGGACTGGAGAGATGGCTCAGCAGTTAAGAGAACTGGCTGGCTGCTCTTGCGGAGGACCAGAGATTAGTTCCCAGACCTACATACATGGTGGCTAACATCCAACCCATAACTTCAGTTCCAGGGGAATCTGATGCTGTCTTCTGGCCTCCACAGGTATTGTATGCACCGTTGCACTTATGTGCATGCAGGCACATAAAGTTTAAAGTATTAAAAAATATTTTATGTGTATGAGTGTTACTCCCTGCATATTGCGCACTGCTCTTGGAGGTCAGAAGAGGCCATCAGTTACAGACAGTTGTTACCATCCATGTGGGTGCTGGGAATCAAACCTGGGTCCTCTGCAAGAGCAGCCAGTACTCTTAACTGCTGAGCCATCTCTCCAGCCCCTAATTTTTTTTTTTTAATTTTCAAACTGTAAGCTTAGTTTCCTGAAATTATATGCTCAGGGATAAACTTTTATTAAGAATTTTACTTACTTATTTTGTGTGGGGGATGGGGAGCGTGCGCGCACGCACACACACACACACACACACACACACACACACAACCACAGTGCGCATGTAGAAACAGAGAGGGGTTGGGGAGCACACACACCACAGTGCTCCTGTGGAGGTCAGAGGACAACTTGCAGGTGTTGATTCTCTTTCCACCTTGTGGATTCCAGAGATCAAACTCAGCTCATCAAGCTTGTTGGCAGGACTTTTCCTACTGAGCCATCTCACTGGTACAAACTTTTGCAAGCAAATAAGGCAATAGTTTTGGGAGGTGCTTCAGGTGAACAAAATGGCATATTATATATATATATATATATATATATATATTTCAAATTTCTTTGAACTTCATAAATTAAAAACAAAAATGTGTCTCCCTTTTAGTATAATCACTAATAAAATTGGCCCCTTTCCACTTAGTCATTTCTTCCACAACTAATTATTTTCAAGAGTCCCCAGGATCAATATCTACAAATAGCAGCCTTAGCAAAAAGGTTTTTGTTGTTGTTGTTGTTGTTTGTCTTTTTGAGACAGGGTCTCCCTGCACCCTAAGCTGTCCTGGAACTCACTATGTAGACCAGAATGGCCTTGAACTCACAGAGAACTGCCTGTCTCTGCCTCCCAAATGCTTGGATTACAGGCATGCACCGCCATGCCCAGCCAAAAAGATATTTTATAAGACAACAGAGTAACCACTTCCTTATCATATGTTTTATTAAATGTTCTTTTTAAAAAATAATTTCTTTGGCAGGGTGAGGTAGTGTACGCCTTTAATCCCAGCAGAGGCAGGTGTCTCTCTGTGAGTTCAAGACCAGCCTGGTCTACATAAAGAGTTCCAAGACAGCTGGGGCTGCAGGGAGACCCTGTCTAAGAAGACCAAAAAAATTAGAGCTGGGTGTGGTGGCGCACGCCTTTAATCCTAGCACTTGGGAGGCAGAGACAGGTGGATCTTTGTGAGTTCAAGGCCAGCCTGGTCTACAGAGTGAGTTCCAGGACAGCTGGGACTACAGAGAGACCCTGTCTCAAAAAGACCAAAAAAAGACCAAAAAATTATTTATTATTTTATATTTATGTTTATAATTATATATTTATATATATTTATAATTATATATTTTATATTTATATTTGGTCTTTTTGAGACAGGGTCTCCCTGTAGCCACAGCTGGCCTGGAACTCACTCTGTAGACCAGGGTGGCCTTGAACTCACAGAGATCTTCCTGCCTCTGCCTCCCAAATGCTGGGATTAAAGGCATGGGCCACCCCGCCTGGTTATTATTTTTATTTTATGGATATGAGTGTATTATCTGCATGTATGTAAGTGGACCCATGTCATATGATTCCCACAGAAGTTAGAAGAAGGTATCAGATCCCCTGGAACTGGAGTTATGGATCATCGTTAGCTGCCATGTGGGTTCCAGAATCAAACCTGGGTCCTCTACAAGAACAGCCAGTGCTCTTAACTGCAGAGCCATTTCTCCAGCCCCAACACTTAAGCTTTTTTTTTAAGTTATTTTTTTAATTTTTTAAATTAATTTTAT
This sequence comes from Rhizomys pruinosus, assembly GCA_009823505.1. Taxonomy (NCBI): domain Eukaryota; kingdom Metazoa; phylum Chordata; class Mammalia; order Rodentia; family Spalacidae; genus Rhizomys; species Rhizomys pruinosus. The sequence continues at coordinate 1,020,310 of VZQC01014772.1, read as the reverse complement.
TTATTTTTGTATGTGTATGAGTGTACTGTCTGCATGTAGGTTTGTGCACCCATGTCGTGCAATGCCGCGGAGGTCAGAAGAGGGTCTCAGATTCCCCTGGAACTGGAGTTCTCCTGGAATTGGAGTTACAGATGGTTCTCAGCCGCCATGTGGGTGCTGGGGATCGAACCCGCGTCCTCTGTAAGAGCAGTCGGTGCTCTTAACCGCTAGGCTATCTCTCCAGCCCCAACACTTAAACTTTTAAACATGTAAAATATATCTAAGTACAAACACAGACACACACACACATACACACACACACACACACACACACACACACACGCACAAACATTGAGGATAGGGAAGACCTGGCTTTTTAATTTTATTTTATATTTTATCAAATTTTTGTATATTTTGTACACAATATCTTTTTTGTAGCATTAACAAATTTAACATTATTGCTAAAACATGGTAGTATAGTTTTGTCAGTAGTCAAAGTTCAGAAGTTATAATAGACATAGAATTTGAAATTTATGCTCTAAGATGTAATTACATGCGTTTAGTTTTTTAGTTATTATATAACGGTTGAGTTTAGTTATTATACTTCTATTTCTTTCATTGTTGTTGTTGTTCCCTTTAATTTTTTTTTAATCTTTTTTGATGCAGGGTCTCCCTTTAGTCCTAGCTGGCCTGGAGCTTGCTCTGTAGACCAGGCTGGCCTTGAACTCACAGAGATCTGCCTGCCTCTGCCTCTCAAGTGCTGGGATTAAAGGTGTGCACCATCAAGCTCAGCTCCTTTAATTTTTTTAAACATTTTAAATATATTTATTGTTATTAATTTTTTTCATACATCATACATCATTTCTCAATCCAATTTAGACTCATTTCCCTTTCCATGCCTCCCACTCCACCCAAGTTCATGCATTCTGCCATACATGTCTTTTCTGAGTCTTTCCAGAGCTTTTTTTCAAAGCAGAGGATTATTATTTGGAGGGGAACTTCACTGTTTCAGTAGGGATTATTTTTTTGTCCTGGTTCTTTTGTTGTTGTTCTCTCCAACTCGTATTGTTTCAACATATATATTATATATATATATATATATATAATATATATGTGTGTGTGTGTCACCTGTACTAAAATTATGTCCTCTGAAAACAAATCATATTTCCAAATCATATTTCAGGATTCACATTTTTCCATTTTGATTTTATATTACTGTAAAATATGCATACAAACCCTCCACCCATATACCAAAATTCCAGTCTGAAAATAAATGGTAGGCTAATTCTAGAACTTGTTAAGGGATTTACAATATAAGAGCACAGTTGCTTTCAGATCACGAGGAATATAACATTAACATTGCTCAGTTTACTAGGTACTTACAACTAGGTACAGATGAGGGATACCATTTGTTGTTTGTTTTTCTGGGACTGTGTTACTTCACTTAACATGATATCTTCTAGTTCCATCCATTTACCTGGAAATTTCATGATGTCGTCTTTCTTTACCGCTGCATAGAACTCCGTTGTGTAGATGTACCATATTTTCTCTATCTACTCATTAGTTGAGGGTCACTTGGGTTGGTTCCAGCTCTTTGCTATTGTGAAGAGAACTGCAATTAACATGGCTGTGCATTTAATTCTGTGGTAGGATAAGTCTTGTGAATATATACCCAGGAGTGATATGACTGGGTCAGGTAGTAAGTTCATTTTGAATCATTTAAGGATTCTCCACACTGCTTTCCATAGTGGTTATATGAGTTTGCATTCCCACCAGCAGTGGATGAGTGTTCCCCTTTCCCCACAACCTCTCCAGCATTTGGTATCATTTGTTTTCTTGATCCTAGCCAGTCTTATCGGAGTGAGATGATATCTTAATAAAGTGCTTTTAATTTCCATTTCCTTAATTATTAGCGATGTTGAACACTTTTTAAGATGTTTCTCAGCCATCTCTATTTCCTCACCTGTGAAGTCTCTGTTCAGCTCTTTACCCCATCTTTGGAGTGAGTCATTTGTTAGTCATTTGGAGTAAGTCATTACTTCTTTGGTTTTTGAGTAGTTTATATATTCTGGAAATCGATGCTTTGTCAGATGTATCCTCAGTGAAGGTTTCTTCCCACACTGTGGATTTTTTCTTCACTTCCTTGTTTGTTTCTTTTGCTGTACAGAAGCTTTTGAGTTTAATGAGGTCCCACTTGTGAATTGTCAACTTTATTTCCTGCGCAGCTGCTGTCTGATTTAGAAAGTCTTTTCCTATGCCTATGTCTTTTAGGTTGCTGCCAACTTTTTCTTCTATCACCTTCAGAGTTTCAGGTTTCACACTGAGGTCTTTGATCCATTTGGAGTTGAATTTTGTACAGGGCAAGAGGCAATTATTCTTCTACAAGTGGTGATCCAGTTTTGCCAACACCATTTGCCGAAGATGCTATCTTTCCTCCATTGAGTCTTCTTGGCTCCCTTGTCAAATAGGAGGTGGTTGAAATTGTATATGCTCAAGTTTGAATCTTCAGTTTTGTTCCATTGGTCTACAGGTCTGTTTTTGTGCCAGTACCAAGCTGTTTTATGACTATAGCCCTGTAATATAATTTGAAGTCTGGTATAGAGATCCCCCTGTATTGCTCTTTTCATTCAGAGTTGCTTTGGCTATTTGGGGTCTTTTGTTTTTCCATGTGAAATTAAGGATTTTTTCCAAGCCTGTGAAGAAACTCTTGGGGATTTTAATTGGGATTGCATTGAATCTGTATATTAATTTGGGTAAAATGGACATTTTTACTATATTAATTTTTCCAATCCATGAGCATGGGAGGTCTTTCCATCTTCTGATGTCTTCTTTTTTTTTTTTAATTTTTTTTTATTATTTATTTTTGTATGTGTATGAATGTATTGTCTGCATGCAGGTCTGTGCACCCCTGTCGTGCAATGCCGCGGAGGTCAGAAGAGGGTCTCGGATTCCCCTGGAACTGGAGTTCTCCTGGAATTGGAGTTACAGACGGTTCTTAGCCGCCATGTGGGTGCTGGGGATCGAACCTGGGTCCTCTGCAAGAGCGTCGGTGCTCTTAACAGCTAGGCTATCTCTCCAGCCCTGATGTCTTCTTCAATCTACTTCTTCAGGGGTTTACTTTTTTTTGTAGAGATCTTTGGTGTCTTCAGTTAGGTTTGTTCCTAGGTATTTTATTGTTTTTGAGGCTACTGTGAGTGGGAAGGTCTCCTTGTATTCCTTCTTCAGTTGCTTATTGTTGGTGTAAAGAAAGGCTACTGATTTTTCTAGGTTAATTTTGTGTCCCACCACTTTACTGAAACTCTTAATCATTTCTAGGAGTTTTCTGGTGGAGTTTTTAGCATCCCTTAGGTAAACTATCATATTGTCTGCAAAAATGGATAGTTTGACTTCCTCTTTTTCAATTAGTTCTCCTTTAATTTCCTTTTCTTGCCTTATTGCCCTAGCAAGTGTTTCAAGCACTATATTGAAGAGGAGTGGCAACAGTGGGCAGTCTTGCCAAGTTCCTTCTTTTAAGGGGAATGCTTCTGTCTTTTCTCCATTTAGGATGATATTGGGTGTGGGTTTCTTGTATATGGCTTTGATTAAGTTGAGGAATGATCCCTCCAGTCCATTTCCCTCTAGGACTTTAAGCATGAAGGGATGCTGGATTTTGTCAAAGTCTTCTTCTGCATCAATTGAGATGATCATGTGCTTTTTGTCTTTCAGTCCAATTATGTGCTTTATGATATTTACTGATTTTCACATGTTGAACCATCCCTGCATCTCTGGTATGAATCCAACCTGATCATGATGGATGATCTTTTTGATGTGGGTCTGTATGCAATTGCAAGTATTTTGATGAGAATTTTTGCATCTGTGTTCATTAATAAGATGGGTCTATAGTTCTCTATATTGGTTGTATCCTTGCCTGGTTTGGGTATTAGAGTGATGCTGGCTTCATAAAAGGAATTTGGGAGATTTCCCTCTGCTTGTAGCCTTCCAAACAGTTTTAGTAATAATGGTTGTAAGTCCTCTAAATGTTTTTTAGAGGGGGCTGGAGAGATGGTTCAGTGATTAAGAGCACTGACTGCTCTTGCAGAGGACCCAGGTTCAATTCCCAGCACCCATGTGGCACCTAAGAACCATCTTTAAGTGGGGCGTGATGGCACATGCTTTTAATCTTAGGACTCGGGAGGCAGAGACAGGTGGATCTCTGTGAGTTCAAGGACAGTCTGGTCTACAGAGTGAGTTCTAGGCCAGCTGGGGCTATAGGGAGACCCCTGTCTCAAACAAACCAACAAATAAAAAAACACAACTTTTGGATTCATTGATTTTTTTGCATTGCTTTCTTTGTTTCTATTTCATTGATTTCTGCTCTGATTTTTGTTATTTCTTCCTGACTGTTGGGTTTGGAGTTCATTTGTTATTGTTTCTCAAGTGTTTTCAGCTGTAGTGTTAGATCATTCACTTGTGCTCTTTCTGTTTTTCTAATGTAGGCACCCAAGGCTATAAACTTCCCTATTAGGACTGCTTTTAAAGTATCCCATAGGTTTTGTTGTGTTGTATTGTCATTTTTGTTCAGTTCCAGGAATGCATTTATTTCTTTATTTCTTCCTTGACCCATTCATTATTCAGGAGTGTGTTGTTTAGTCTTCATGCATTCTTGTAGATAGTAAGTCTTATCCTGGTGTTGATACTGAGCTTTATTGGACTGTGGTCTGATAGAATGCATGAAATTATTTCAATCTTTTTGTATTTGTTGAGGTTTTTTTTCTGTGTCCCAGTATGTGGTCAATTTTGGAGAATGTTCCATGGGGTGATGAGTAGAAAGTTCTCTGCTCTTTGGGTGGAGTATTCAGTAGATAGATGTACGTGAGGTCCATTTGGTGTGTCACATTGTTCAGTTCAGATGTCTCTCTGTTTATTCTTTGACCAGTTGACCTGTCCAAAGGGCTCAGTGGGGTATGGAAGTCCCCTACTATGAGTGTGCTGGGGTTAATCTATGCCTTGAGGTCCTGGAGAATTGTGTTTATAAAGTTCAGTGCACCAGAGTTTGGTGCATATATATTCATGATTGTTAAGTCTTCATGGTTAATTGTTCCTTTGATAAGGATGTCTTGTCTGTTCTGAATTCTTTTACTTTGAAGTCTATTTTGTTTGATACTAAAATAGCAACTCCTGCTTGCTTTTTGATACCATTTGCTTGGAATATATTTTTTCTATCCTTTCACCTTAAGTTGGTGCCTATCCTCGAGGGTGAGATGCATTTGTTGTAGACAGCATATGGATGGTGTGCTGGATAGCTTTAGTGTCAACTTGACACACCTGGGTTGAGGGAGCCTCAATTGGGGAATTGGCTCCATTAGATTGGCCTGTGGCCACATCTGTGGAGTATTGCCTTGATGGTCGAGCAGTGTGGAAGGGCCCAGTCCACAATGAGTGGTGCCACCCTGGGCAGGTGGTTGTGTACTGTATAAGAAGGCAGGCTGGGCATGAGCCAGAGGAGCAAGCCAGTGAACAGCATTCCTCCATGGCCTGTGCTTCAGCTCCTGCCTCCAGGTTCCTGCCCTGAGTTCTTGCCTTGGGCTCCCTGAGTGAGAACTGTGACCCAGGAGATGTAAGCTGAATAAACCCTTTCCTCCCCAAGTTGGTGTTGGTCAGAGTGTTTTGTCACAGCAGTGGAACACAGATTAGAACAGATGGGTTCTGTTTCCTAATCCATTTTCCCAGTCTTTGTCTTTTGATTGGGGAGTTTAGTCCATTAATATTTAAGGTTATAATTGAGAGATATGTGAGGCTTCATTTCACCTTATTACCCATTTGCATTTTTGGTCTAGGTTTCTACTTCTGCAGCTATGCTTTTATTAATTTTTTTTCTAGGTGCCTGGAGATAGTTGCTCCTCTCCTCTGTCCTTTGAATTGTTTCAGGTATTCTCTGAAGGGTTGTTTTTTCAGACATGTATTCTATTATCTTGTTTATATCATGGAAGATTTTTCTTTCTCCTTCAACTATAATTGACATTTTTGCTGGGTATAGTAACCTGGGTTGGCATCTATAGTCGTTTAGCACTGGGAATACTTTAGTCCATGTTCTTCTTGCTTTAGTTTGCACTGAAAAGTCATCTGTAATTCTGATGGGTTTTCCTTTATATGTAACTTGTTTTTGGTTTTTTTTTTTCCTTGTGGCTTTCAGAATTTTGTCTTTGTTTTGGCTGTCTAGTGTTTTAACTATAATACGGCATGGGGAGTTTCTTTTCTGATCTTGTCTATTTGGTGTTCTATGTGCTTCTTGTATTTGTATGGGTTTGTGTTTTTTTAGTTTGGGGAAATTTTCTTCTATTATTCTGTTGAAGATCTAATTAATACCATTCTCTTGGGATTCTTCTCCTTCCTCTAGCCCTAGGATTCAGAGATTTGATCTTTTCATAGTGTCCCACATTTCCTGGTTATTTCACTCTTGTGTGTTTTTAAATTTTTCATAATCTTTACTTGAGTTTTTAGTTGTTCTGTGTTATCTTCCAGGTCTGATATTCTTTTTTCTCCTCCTCCATTCTGCTTCTGAGGCTTTTTTCCATCCTTTCCTCTTAATTGGATGAGTGCTTGATTTCCTTTTTCATTTCATCCTGTGATTTTTTTTTTAGTATTTCAACTTCCTTTGGAGCTTCTCAATCTCTTCTTGTAGCCCCTTGCTTCACTGGTTGAGTTCCTTTTTCACTTCAGCATGGGATCTTTTCAGTGTTTCCACTTCCTTCCAGAGTTGTCATTCTCTCCCTCTAGGTCCTTCCTAAGTTTTTCATTCTCTCCTCTTAGTTTTCTGATTTGTTCTTTATAGTCTTTTATTTCTTTGAATATGTCCATGATTGTTCTTCTAAGATCTGTGTCCTGGGTTACCTCTAGGGAGATCTCATTGTAGGAATCTTCTATAGGGTTGGTAGAGTTTGGTGAGTATTGTTCTGCACTTTTTCCATGTCATTCTTTCGTTGCATTTTTGGCATATGGGTTTGTTTTTTGCTTGTATTCTGATGCAAATCTCAAATATTTCTTCACCGTGTTGAAGGCTTGCCTTGCTTGCTTCCTTCAGATGCCTTCATTGTTTTTTCCTTGTTTATGGAGTGTTGACTTGTCTAGGTTTCAGGTTTTCACTTTTGGTTATATGTTGGAAGGTCTAGCTCACTCTTCCCTTTCTGTTCTTCTTTTTTTTTTTTTTGGTCTTTTCGAGACAGGGTCTCCCTATAGCCCCAGCTGTCCTGGAACTCACTCTGTAGACCAGGCTGGCCTTGAACTCACAAAGATCCACCTGCCTCTGCCTCCCAAGTGCTAGGATTAAAGGCGTGTGCCACCATGCCCGGCCTCCCTTTCTGTTCTGAAAGTTCTCCAAAGACTGCATAGGTAACAACTGGAGTTGTGTCAGGTTCACTGTTTCATTTATTGCTTTGCACCCCAGAATCACTACAGTAGTCCCACTTGGACATTTGCTCCACAATTCCAGTTGGAGGGAAGGTAGAGTGAGTTGTTGGTGCACTGGTACCCTGTGCTCCAGCTGGTCTGCCCAAAGCCCCCAATCTCTGTGCAGCCAAGTCTCCTAGTGGCAACAGGCCGACCTGTGTTCCAGCTGGGTGTGTAACTCCCCCCCACACACACACAGCTGCACAAGCCAATAATCCAATAAATCTGATAATCTGCCTAGCTAAAGTTCCTGGTCCCTACCTTTTGCTTCAGCTGGTCTGGCCAAAGCCTCCAATCTCTATGCACCTGAGTTGAGACCTGGCTTTTAAAACACTACACTTGTCTTCTGCAGCAGATAAGAATAAAGATACAAAGAACTAAAAGTGACAGATGTTTCTAATTTTTTTTTTATGCTCTTTGGAGACAGGGTCTCCCGTAGCCCCAGATGTCCTGGAACTCTCTATGTAGATCAGACTGGCCTTGAATTCACAGAGATCTGCCTGCCTCTGTCTCTCAAGTGCTGGGATTAAAGGTGTGTGCTACGACGCCTGGCCCTTATTTATTTTTATTTTGTGTGTATGAGTGTTTTGTCTCCATGTAAGTGCACCTGTGCATGCAGTGCCCACAGAGGTCAGGAGAGGGCGTCATATCCCTGAGAACTGGAGTTACAGATGGCTACTAGATGCCATGTGGGCACCAGGAACTGAACCTGGGTCATCTGCAAAAACAGCTGGTGCTCTTAACTTCTGAGCCATCTCTCCAGAACAAAATGTCTTGGTTAAATATCCTAAAATATGAAAATTTTGATGGATCCCTACAGTTGTCATGACCTGTCCCTCCTGACTGTCCTCCCCTGAGATAGCCTCTCAGGTGTGCTGAGCTTCTTAATGTAAAACACTGCTCATCCCCAGGATGTCAGAGTCCATGCCACAGTAGTATCTCTGCATCTCCCAGAATTTTTTTATGATGAGAATATCAGAGTAGACCTGACTTCATGCAGAGGCTGGAAGAAGGCCTTCTTCCTGATTAGTTCTACACTCTACTAGGCCAAACGTGGTTAACTACAATGACAGAGCACAGGGCACATAATACCTTTTTTTTTTTTTTATTTTTTTGGTCTTTTTGAGACAGGGTCTCCCTGTAGCCCCAGCTGGCCTGGAACTCACTCTGTAGACCAGGCTGACTTTGAACTCACAAAGATCCGCCTGCCTCTGCCTCCCGAGTGCTAGGATTAAAGGCGTGTGCTACCACGCCCAGTAGGGCTCATAATGCTTTTAGGGACCCAAGAAATACTTTCAAAATCAGAAGAAAAGCATGAACTTTGGTGTCAAATAAAATGGTTAATAGATGTTACAGTTTCCATATTGCAAGTTTGGTCCTGAGGTTGTGTGAAAAGTTTGGTCCCGAGGTTGGTGTCATTAGTGGGGGGGTAGAACCTTAAGAGGTGGGGCCCAATAGGAGATTCTTGGTCACTAGAAGGTGTCCTTGAAGAGCAAAGTGTTACCCTAGAGCCTCTTCTTCTCTGTTCCCTGCTTAATCACATAGTTCAACCATAATGTGCTGCATAACCTCAGGCTAAAAGATTATAAACTGGAGCCGGGCATGGTGGTGCATGTCTTTAATCCCAGCACTCAGGAGGCAGAGGCAAGCTGATCTCTGTGAGTTCAAGACCAGCCTGTGGTCTACAGAGCGAGTTCCAGGACAGCTGGGGCTACAGGGAGACCCTGTTTCTAAAAAGAACAAAAAGAAAAAAACAAAACCAAAAGATCATAAACTGAAATCCCAAACTGTCACCCAAAAATGAACTTATCTCTTTATAATTTGAGTATGTTATAGTAATAGGACATTAACTAGAATAATAATAAGTAATATTAATATATTTATATATTTACCTTTTTACCAATGTACATATATATATATATACATATTTCTTTTAACTTTTTTTTGTTTGTGTGGAAGAAGGGCTCAAAAAGTCAGAAGTAGCTAGGTCCTTTTTTAAAATCATAATGCAACTTCATAAAGCACCTCTGTGTTCCAGTTTCTCACAAACCTCTCTTGAATAATTAGGTCAGCCTTTAGCTGTCTACCACTTAGCCAGTTGTATTCAAACCAGATCAGACAGTAACGGTGCAGGCCAGCCTCATCTTCCTTTCTCTGCTGGTTCCCTCCTTCACCATAAACCTTTCTACTTCTTAGGTTACAAAATGAAAGCCAAGACAGAAAATAAATGATGATCTTCGAGAAGCTGGATTTTTTTTTTTTCAGCTATGATGTTGATAAACCCACATCCCTTTAGCCTAATATCTTTTTTTTTTTTTTTTGGTCTTTTTGAGATAGGGTCTTTCTTTAGCTCCGGCTGGCCTAGAACTCACTCTGTAGACCAGGCTGGCCTGGAACTCGCCCTGTAGACTAGGCTGGCCTTGAACTCAGAGATACATTTGCCTCTGCCTCCCAAATGCTAGATCAAAGGCATGCGTCACCATACCTGGCTAGCCAAATGTCTTATATCTAAAATAAACATTTGAGTGTGCAGCATTTGCCCTTGCTTGTCAGAATCTACAAGGTGATAGCATAAAGGGTAATACCTACAGCCTTTATCCTCCAACTCAAATCCAAGCACTAACCATTTCTCCAAGTACACTAGACCAGCTGCATGCAACCAGAGAGCCCTGGAGATGTGGGTGAGGTTCAGCATTCCTGCCACCAGAAAGAGAGAAAACAAAACGAAAATTGATTCGAACTGGGTCGGATACCGACCCAGGAACCAAACACTGAGAGACTCAAGTTGGGGCCAAAAGAGTCAGGTTGGAAGAGATGAATAGGGCTCCCCTATTCCCCAGGGAGGGCCACACCCTGGGGAAGGGCCAGTCCTAGGAGAAGCTGGCCGGAAACAGGGCAAGCAGACTGAGGTCTCTCGTGCTCAGGACGGTAACCAGTGACTCTGCAGTTGTAAAGACTGTATAAGAGACGCTCACGTCACTCTGCCCCCTCACATGACCTGATAGAGGGCAAACAGGGTGCAGGAAACTCACTGCATGAAATGCTTTTCTCTTTGCTGTGACAAAATACTGGACAGAAATAATGTAAAAGGAGAAGAATTTTCTTTGGCTTGCAGTTGAGGAGGGCACAGTCCATCATGATGGGGAAGTCTGATGGAGTTTGTGGTGGCAGGGTCATAAGCCAGGGCCTCCTCACCTCTTAGATCAGGAAGCGCCGGGAAGGATGCTGACACAGTGCGGACTTTCTCCTTTCCCCCTTCCTACTTAGGCTGGAACTTCCACCTATAGAATGGTGTCACCCATTCAGGGTCGGTCCTTAATCTTCTCCGGGAAAGCTTTCACAGACACACCCAAAGACAAGCCTCCATAAAGCCAATCAAGCTGGCAATTGAGATTAACTATCCCAGAGAACTACACACAATTCTGGCTCAGAAGCTTAAACAACGTCACCTGAATGTCAGAATATGGTAAAAGAAGGCACCAAATGGAGATGAAATTGCACATGACCTTCCCAAGAACTGTCTCAGATATTATCTTCATCTAGAAGGAGTAACTTGAATTCAAAAACCCACTAACAACCTCATCAAGTTCTGTTGGCTTTTTGGAAGATTGGTCAGTGAACACAAGTGAAATCTATTGGCACTGAAAGTCAGTGCAACCACATCACTCCTCGTGAACAATGCCAAAGCCTTGTTTTAAGCTGTTAAAGTCTAGCAGGGATTGGATATGAAAAAGCAGGGATGATGTTTCTCCACCCTCTCCATCCAACAATAAAAACTTGTGATTTATCCCAATCAGATCAGCCACAGCAAAGGTAGACACATGGGCTAGGAATTCAGAGTGCTGATTCTAACGGACTCTGTAACTGCATAAGTCATGGTACTATTTGAGTCTCTATACTAGAAAAGGAAGGGACTGACTGCACCAGACTCCGCTGACTTTCATTTTCCTGGATCTATCATCACAAAGCAGCCACAAACTAGGTGGCTTAACCAGAAGATATTTTATTGTACCTCACAGTTCTGGAGGCTTCAAGACTGAAATCAAGGTGTCAATAGAGTTGGTCCCTTCTGAGGGCTTTGCAAATCCATCCCTTGCCCTCACCTGATTACTGTGGCCTCAGGCATTCCTTGGCTTGTTAAGATGGACGTCTTTTCCTCACATCTCATGTCTTCTGTGTGCGCTGCCTCTGTCCAAATTTCCCACTTTCATGATGATAACAATTGTAAAGGATTAGTGCCAGCCTTAATGATCTCCTCATGGCTTAATCATCTACAAAAATCCCACTTCAAGAAAGATGACATTCATGGGATCAGGGAGTTGGTGAAAACACCATGAATCCCTATGTTAACTTTCTTTTCAAAAACCAATAAGGGAAAAAACACAGGAAGTCACAAGTACATTGAAATGTCTACTAAGAAGAAATGTTAGAGGCGGGTAGGTGACTACAGTTGCCCACTGGCATGGTCTCTGCCCCCCTGCAAAATGTCTGGCTGGGAGGAAAACACAGTTCCAGTGGACCCCTCAAACAGTCCCAGTGGGAGGGCTACAGAGTGCAGAGGTGCACACAGCTGTTTGCTCTGCATATAGCGATAGACGGCCAGCAATACTCAGGCAGTTGAACTGAGCTTTCATGGTGACCGAGAAGCCAAAGTGAGTCTCTTGTTTGTGTACTGGCTGGGATCCTCCCATCTGCTCAATCCCCATCTTTATTTTGCCTGTTGGGTAAAAATGGAAGTCGCATGGGCTTACCCAAGCCCTTGACTCTTAACAATAAAGGTGAACGTTTCCTGAGCTGCATGCTCAGGCTAGAACCCAGAAGATGTTCTGAGTCCTGACCAAAGGTCAGTTCCCGTTCTGCCTCTTCTTCTCCCCAGCATTGACGTTTGCCTCCTTGTCTCTGTGCTACATAAGCTGCCACATCTGTCCCCTGCCATGCACCATCTCTGAAGAGAAAAGCACCTTTTTCATGAGTAGCAACCTTTGGAGCAATGGAAAAAAAAATCTTCCTTGAATGGCTCAGGACAGCTGGGAGCCAAAGCCTTTCCTTCAGTCCCTGACTACGCTGTCACCCTCAGTAAATTCTGCAATCCAAAAATAGCTGCAAATCCTAGTAAAGCTGTGTTCTGGTCCAATGCCTCCAGCCACTTTATCCTTTTGTTTTTCTCTTTGGAGGAAAGAAAAAGACAAAAATACCCTTGAAAAGCTGTCACGATGCAGTATTTTCAACCATGTGTGGATGGAGGTGTGAGTCCAGAGGCCCTTTTTATTGGAGGAAAAAAATGGAAGAAAAGAAGACATTAAATGATTTTTCAAAAAGGAGATCATGGAGAAAAAAATCTTAGTGTGTGTGGAATATAGTCATGCAACAAAAAAGCAAGAACAAAAACACTGCTTATGTAACTGAAATGTGTTCCTTCAACCTGCTTAGTTCATCTGCCACAGAGCCAATCTAATTCAATATTTCATTTGGGCCATTCTTACTTGAATCTATCCTAATCACAAGATATCATGATATATAAAAATGGTACTTTATAATGAGGATGTTAATTCACTCTTGCGATTTGCAACCTCTAAAATACACTTAAGTGGTATGTCAGTTTATGGTGTGATCTTTCACTTGCCCTTCTAGAGGCCCTCTAGCTATGCCCAGGCCTTGCTGTGTCTGGAAGACTAGTTCTTGTGGATGGAATCATTGCTCACCCTCTAACTTCTGCTCAGGGCTCACTGGAAGCATCATCAGAAGATGGAAGAGTAGAAAGAATGCCATGATTATCACTGTGTGTCCTTCCCTGATATCTCACCATAGCTGGCTTCTTCCTTCTGAAGGTCACAAGTCCTGAGAGAGGGGTATGTCCCTCTTCTTCATGCAGCTGAGCTCTGCCCCTTCTCACCCCAAATGTCACAAGTCCTGAGAGAGGGGTACATCCCTCTTCTTCATGCAGTTGAGCTCTGCCCCTTCTCACCCCAAATGTTTTAGGGTTACACTGTTGTTGCATTATTGTTTTCCAACCTTACCAGCATCTTTATAAATTAGTCACTTGAACTCCTCATAGTAAGTTGCCCAGCATGAGTGTGCTCTGTATTGCCAGGAGGGACCATGCCTGCTACAATACACGATTTTCCCTTTGCTTAGACTGTAAGTCTTTTAATCCCCATAAGATTAGATGCTCTGGGGCTGGAGAGATGGCCTAGCAGTTAAGAGCGCCGACTGCTCTTACAGAGGACCCGAGTTCAATCCCCAGTACCCACATGTTGGCTGAGAACCGTCTGAGGCTCCAATTCCAGGAGAACTCCAGTTCCAGGGGAATCTGAGACCCTCTTCTGACCTCCGCGGCGTTGCACGACATGGGTGCACAGACTTGCATGCAGACAGTACATTCACACACATACAGAAATAAATAAAATTAATAAAAAATAAAAATAAAAGATTAGATGCTCTGGGTCTCCTTTAAAGACTAGCATGGTCCTGAGCACAGAGCGAACATTTGGTGTTCATACTGTTGATGTTCTAGGGGAAAGTCACTCAGTTTGGCCCCTCTTCTCAGAGTCACACTTCTAGTCCCAGAGAGTGAATCATATAGAGATTTATCTATTATGCACCCGAGAGAATCATGTATGAGTCTATCTAATCACACAAAGCCTGAGAAATCATACATGAGTCCATCTAGTCACACAAAGCTTGAGATAATCATACACAAGTCTATCTATTGACACAAACCTGACCATTATTGTTTCCCAATACCTTCACTTCATGGAATTTTGCTGCTTATGGTGTAGTGGGATGTAATAGAAATGGTAGGAGCTGGGAGGGCATGGTGGTGCACACCTTAAATCCCAGCACTCCAGAGGCAGAGGCAGGGGGATCCCTGTGACATTGAAGCCAGCCTGGTCTACTACAGAGTGAGCTCCAGGTCAGCTGGGGCTCCAGAGAGACCCTGTCTCAAAACAAACAGACAAACAAACAAACAAAAGAAATGGTAGATGTTTTGTAGCCTCCCTGACTCAGACTCAGTTCTCAGCTGGGTCCCATGGGGAAAGCTAATGAAAGTTCCCAAGAACCACTCTCATTATGTAGAAATGTGAAACACAGAATTGCCATAGATCTTCCTTCTTCCCACCTGCTTCTTCCCTGTTGTCACTCCTTTGGCCAACTGGAATCCCTTGTTCCATGTGAACACAAAGGTAGGTCATTGGTAGAATGAAGCCAGGCTTCTGAAAAATAGGAGATAGAAAAGAAAGGAAGGGAAAATGCTAGAAAACATAAACATTGGCAACATGACATACGGCCACTATTTAAATGAAATTTTCAGAGAACCTAGAAAGATGATACCCAAAGAAGCTGAAAAAACACAGGAAGAGGTGTAAAAAGTGAGAGAAATGGAATATTCTAGTGTGTGTCCAAAGCAATGATGTTGTGATTGAAATCCTCCCATAGAGAGCTGGCTGAAAGAAAAGAAAGCATTTATTCAACGTAGAAACCAGAATACTGTATTAGTCACTTTTCCTGTTGCTGTGATAAAACCACCATGACCAAGGGAACTTATAAAAGGAAGAGTTTATTTGAGCTTATGATTGATGGTTTCAGGGAATTAAGAGTTCACTGTGGCCGGGCATGGTGGCGCACACCTTTAATCCTAGCACTTGAGAGACAGAGGCAGGCAGATCTCTGTGAGTTCAAAGCCAGTCTGGTCTACAGAGTGAGTACCAGGCCAGCTGGGACTAAAGGGAGACACTGTCTCAAAAAGACCAAAAAAAAAAAAGTCAAAGAGTCCATTGTGGCAGGGAGGCATGGTGGTTGGGGCTGGAGCAAAAAGCCAAGGTTCACATCTCCAATGATCACAGTCAAGAGAGAGAGAGACTGCAAGGCTTGCTAAACTCACTAAGCCCACCCCAGTGACGTACTTGCTCCAGCATGGCCACACCTTCTAAGACTTCCCAGACCAGTGCCACCAACTGGGGACAAAATGTCTGAATACTTAAAACCTATGGGGGACATTCTCATTCAAACCATCACATTCCAGAGCTGCATACAGGGACTGGTACCAGCCTAAGGAAGAGATGTATGTTGCATGCAAAGCTGGAAGAGCTGAGCCATCTCAGCCCTTTGGAAGTCAAGTCCCAGAAGTCGCACATGGAGCTACTGGACTTGGTGTTTGCCCTGCTGGTTTTCAGTCTTGTTTTGGTCCAGTATTTCCTCACTATACCTCTATTCCTCCATTTTGGAATGGGAATGTGTATTCTCAAGTTTCGCACTGGTATTGGGAGTATGTAATTTGGCATTCTTGATTGTTTTTTTTTTTTTTTTTTATTTTTTTCTTGGGTCTTTTCGAGACAGGGTCTTCCTGTAGCCCCAACTGTCCTGGAACTCGCTCTGTAGACCAGGCTGGCCTTGAACTCACAAAGATCCGCCTGCCTCTGCCTCCCAAGGGCTAGGATTAAAGGCGTGCTCCACCATGCCTGGAGCCTTTTGATTTTACAGGAGCTTACAGTTAAGAGATTGGTCTGATGAGAAGAGACTTTGGATTGTAGACTTTTGAATAGAATTGAGACTGGTAAAGACTATGGGGATTTTTAAGGTTGGACTAAATGCATTTTGCATTTTATATGGTCATGAGCCTATGAGGACCAGGGAGTGGAATATGGTAGATTGGATGGGAATGTCCCCCATAGCCTTCAATTATTCAGACATTTTGTTCCCAGTTGATGGCGCTGTTTTGGAAGGTCTTAGAAGGTGTGACCATGCTGGAGGAAGTACATCACTGGGGGCGGGCTTAGAGAGCTTAATAAGCCTTGCTAGTCTCCAGAGGTTCCTTTTGACTTCCTGTGCTCATTGGAAGATGTGAACCTCAGCTTTCTGCTCCAGCCCCGGCCACCATGCCTCCCTGCCGAAATGGACTCTAATTCCCTGGAGCCATCAATCATAAGCTCAAATGAACTCTTCCTTTTATAAGTTCCCTTGGTCATAGTGGTTTTATGACAGCAACAGAAAAGTGACTAATACAGCCACTAAGTAAAGAACATATTCAAAAGAGAAACCTGGGAAGTGAACATAATTCCTCCCACCTTTCAACTGAGTGGTCTGTAGTGGATTTGTAAGTTCTAATGAACAGTAAGTTCCAATGGCAGTTTAAAACTTCCCAACTCCACCAATACATCAAGGGCATAAACCAGAGCACTTAGGTCAAATAGATCTACTCTTAGTATCATCTTTAAAAATAAGGACTCTGGTTAGCTTTGTGGGGTGGGAGAGAGAGTTCCAGGCATTTCTGCAAGACAGACTTGACATGGACTGAAAGATACCCCATGGGAAGAGGACAAGAATGTTTTATCTTATGCCAGGCTTAGAATGCCTCCGTCACGTTATGGCTCCATGTGTTCTTTGAGGCAATGGGCCAAGCCTGTGTGCCTGCCTGGCTGTTGTGAAGAGTCATGCAGGATGGCAGAGATTATACACCCTCTTTAAAAGGTTGTTATGAGATACTCCAACAAGACAGACAATATATACACAGTACCTAGCACTCAGCATATTGTTGGCATTGTACATGTGTTCTTTCATTATAGGGATTTAGAACGTGTATACAATTGAGACTTATCTTGTTTTTTATTTAATTTGGGGAATCATTATGGTTGACATTCTGCTAGTTGGTCATGCCAACTGTGGCAATGGCTCTAAATTGGTTGTTTCTACCTCCTTCCTCTCATGAGGCCTTGCATACATGACAAATATGAAGGGGACCTGACAACAATCATTATACCAAATGGTATAATGGTATTACAGTGCACAAACATTTAAGCTGCTTGAATTCAACTATATGCTCAGAAAGATAAAATAATCCAGATGAATGCGTACATATAGATGTAATCCCTGTTCCTACAATATGGCCCTGAAATTCATGCCAACTACTTCATCTGGTTCTCAACCAAAGAAACAGCCTTGGCCATCTGTTAAACTCCAGAGGGAAATCTGGCTGTGCTGAATTTACTGAGATGGCACAGAATCATAAAATGGTGTAATCTGTACTGCAGGGTGAGATAAGAGTTTTTATGGATCTTTTTCTAGACATAAGTATTGCCATGCATGTGGACATTAGAAGCCAAACTCCAACCTTGGTTCTCCATCAGTCCAGGTACATGTTACTGTGTGCCTTTCAGACAAGATCAGGTGTGCTCAGGGTGCTATGGCCATAGATCCATGTGCATTTCAAATGGCCAGGGGCTTATAAAGAAATGACTTATTGCAAAACCCAGAACAACACTAAGGCTAATTCAGGAGCTGATTGAACAACTCTGTGACTGTAAGGATATCTGTTTTATCTTGTTCCCTTCCAATCAATTCCTTCTGCCAACTATTTCCAACCATTTAGTTAAAAATAAACCACTTATTGAGTATCTGGGCCCATTAGGACCTGTGCTCAGATCTAGAGATGTGAGAGTGAATGAATTGGAACACATTTGATAATGGGTCTCATGGAGTTCACATGTTATGTGAGTAATCACGAACATTGATCAGTTGGTCAGAGGGATTCACAGCCACTATTCAACAAGCATTAACATTAAAAGCTAAACATGTCTGCTGGGCATGGTGGCATATGCCTTTAATCCCAGCACTTGGGAGGCAGAGGCAGGAGGATCTCTGTGAGTTCAAGGCCAGCCTGGTCTACATAGCAAGTTCCAGGACAGCTGGGGCTACAGGGGAACCCTGTCTGGAAAAGACCAAAAAAAAATATAGCTAAACATGTGATGAGACATGTACTAGGCATTAGAATAACATTGTCAAAAAATAGAAAACCCTCTTGCAGGGAATTCATGAAAGGCAGAAAACAAGACAGATGAATACGCAAACTGCCTAGTATATATGTACTTGTAAAGCCTGGGGGCTAAAACTAAAGCAAAGGAGACTTGAAGTGGTGAAAGAGTGGTTTACTTCAGACAGAAAGGCCAGAAGTCCTCCCTGAAGTGGTAGCCTGTTTTGTTTTGTTTGGAGATGGGAATTCACTATGTAACCCAGGCTGGCATTGAACTCATGATTCTCCTGTGTCCTGCTCCCTGGTGCTGGGGTTACAGTATGTGCCACTATGCCCAGACAGCAGGTGACTTAAGTGTAAAGACCTGAAAGAAGTGATTGTTCTATCCTTGTGGATATCTAGAGGAAAAACATTCAGGCAGAAGTGAAAAACCACACATGATTAGACTAGAGGGAAATTTATAACCAAGGCCAGGTGATGCAGACTCAGTGAAAGTGAGTACTGGCTTTTACTAGGGTGTGAAAAGACAGCACTGAGGGACCTTAAGCAAAGGAACAAATAATCTGTCCCATGAATCAATGCAGTCTCTGACTGCCAGCAGTGAAGGGCAGAAGTCAAGAGTCTACAGAGGAGGCTAGAGCAATAACTCAGGCAGAAGGTGATGCATTAGTAAGAAGTGGGTAAGTTATGGGTATGTTTTGAAAGTGGAGTGGACAGGACTTGCCAATAAATTAAAAGCGAATAAGGAGAAAGAAGTATCATAGATATCACCAAGGTTTTAGCCTGAGAAATAAGAAAGCTGTGGTTGTCACTAGCTTGAATAGAGAAAGCTAGTTTCTAGGACACAAGGGAACTCGTGTGGGCCTTTAGTAGCATGGTTTGTTTATTGTGGATATTCTAGTGGAATGCTGGGTTTGGGGTCCAGGGATGTGAACTAGAGAGTTGTGAGAGTAGAGAAGGTGTTCAAAGCTATGAACTTGGATAAGACTCCAAGAGACAGTACAGAGAGAAAAGCTCAAAGACTGAATTTGTGGGAGGAGGTGCGCACCCAGAGGACTTGGGGAAAACCAGCAAAGATGCTGAGAAGGATCAGCTGGGAAGGCAGGATAAAAGCACAAGAGAAGAAAGCCTACCAAAGAGAGATCAATTAACTGTCAAGTTTTTAGAGTTACTCAGATAGGTAATGGGTTCTAAGAAAGTGTATAATAGATTTAGACTGAAGACTCAAGGAAGTGGCACTTAAGTTAAAGGTTAAAGAACAAATCCACAACCAGGCATGGTGGTTCATGCCTTTAATCCCAGCACTTGGGAGGCAGAGGAAGGTGGATCTCTGTGAGTTTAAGGCCAGCCTGGTCTACAGAGCAAGTTCTAGGCCAGCTGGGGCTACAGGAAGACCCTGTCTCAAAACAAACAAACAAACAACAGACCAAATCCATTTTTGTCCTCCTAGAAGCCACCCCAGGGTCATCTCAGTGGTGTCTGGTTGGATCTATATGCCATCTGCTTGTGGACTTGAAAGTGACTCTATCACAGCCACCATCTCAGATAGCTGAGCAAGGAAAGGTGGCTTGGAGTAAGGACGGAAGCTCAGAATGGCTTCTTCCAGAGGGACTTAGGAAACAGCCGATCCCAGCCATGCATGCTGGCGTTTGTTTACTTGAGAGACTGGACATGAGAATTACAAGGTTGAGATCAGCTTGGACTGCAAAGAAGACCTTCTTAAAAATCCAAAAGAAGAAGAAAGATGAAACCCCCTCTCCCTTTTCAGTCAGGCAGTCATTTGGACAGGATTTCTGGCAATAAGTATCCATTTGGCCCCACCACATAAGACTCTGCCACCCAGTCTTCACACAGGGCTCCAGCCACGGTTGGCTGGCTACCCTTACAGACAGACACACTTAGGTGTTACCAGTGGTTGTGGTCACTGTCTAGACTGGATGTTTTATACTCTTGATGTTTTATTCAAGAATGAAATAAAAAACCCACACAGATGGCAAAGTATCAAAAAATGTATTTAAAGTAAAGTGATAGAAAAAATTCAAACATAGTGTAAAGAAGTAGCAGGCCGTGTGAGTACAGACATGCAAAGGCCCTAGGTTACTGTCTAGGGCCTCTTTTCATGAGGTCTAAATAAAGGAGTAGTTTTGGTGGCTCTCTATTTTGATTGATAGAGAAGCGCCTATAATCATTTCTCTATTGCACATATCTCTTTCCCTAACATAGTTGATTTTAACCATATGCGAGCCCAGTTATACATAAGCATAAGATGGTAAGCAGGGAATTCCCCAAAGTTCACTTGAGTACACAGTTTTGCTTTATTGCACATGTGCCCCAAACCAGCTCAGGCCAGGTAGGCCTTTCCATTCTCCCACCCAGACATAATGAGAGTATTGATGAGGACTGTCTAAATTTGATTGTATTAAGGGAGGAGAAACCCACTCCTCTGTTTAGAGAGGGGTATACAGGTGGGAGGTCCTGTGTTACTAGTATACAGTGCAGTGCATTTTTCAGAGGAGGGTGTGCATAGTACATGGGATCTAAGTTGCCAAGTGCATTATTGGTAGAAGAGGGGTGTGCACAATGTAAGCCAAGTAGGATCTCAGGTTGCTAAATTATGCCCTACATCCTCCTGCCTCACAGGGTCTCCCAGGAGAGTCCTGATTTCTCTAGGCCAGAGATTAAGAAGCAGGAGAAAAAAATAGAAAGAAAATCTGCATTAAGGTACAGGAGATGAACTAATCAAGAAATCCACTTGATCTACATCTGTAGCTACTGTTTTAAGAAGAGCAGGCCCGGGTCTGTTCAGACTCACAGAGAAGTCAAACCCAATTACCTTGACAGATGATTGGACTAAGGTCCCCATGCATCTTCTGTGATTAGGACAGCTCCCTTAGAGAAAGCCAAACATGTATTCTGCAAACAGTAACATTTTAGATTGAACAGTGTTGCTATAACTCACCAGTCCCCTTTGTGAAAGCTTAAATGCTACAAATGAACAAAGGGAAGGAAGAGGCTGAACCTGGGCATGCTTGTATTTGGAGGGAAAAAGGAAGCCAACTGTGCTTCTTTTATGCTAAGTTACCTGCTTGTCTGTTTACACTGAAACCTAGCCTTAGTCAGGATTTGCCTGTGTATTAGCAAGCCTGTGACACCCTGGGATCAAGGCCATTGACAAGTACTTATGATGTTATGGAACATGAGGCACAGGGCTGAAACCAGGCCCTGAGATATGATGTCACTCTGGGTATAAAAACAGAATGCTGTGAATAAAAAGAGGAGTCCTTCTTAGCATCAGACAGGGACTACCAGCCATTATTTGCACGTGTAATCTTAGCCCATCAGGCTTGTGTCATAGTGACCAGTGGGTTGGAGAGCGGTCCAGCAGACCACCAACTTAGGAAGCTGGTGTGGGGCTGGAAGAAGACCTATCAGGTCACAGCTGTGATATGTGGTGAGTGCCCAGGTGGGAATTAGACCATAGAGCACCTATCAGGTGACAGTCTGGTATTAGACTGTAGAGCACATAGCAGGCAGCAGCCTGGAGGATCTGGGAGTGCCAATAGGGCATAGCCTGGTGTAGATGTTAGATGAGACAAGCAGGCAGTGGAAAGGTTATCAGCCTTTGGCCCCAAGGTTTAAGACAGCTGCTGGTGGCTGTCTTGTGTTTTTCCTTTTCCCTGTAATCCAGTGGACAAGGTTCGTGCATCCACCTCTACGCGTGGCTGTACTACACATCCATCAGTAGATGAGTAAGCAAAGTATGGTATGTATGAGATGGAATATTATTCAGCCTTAAAAAGTAGGAAAATCCTGTAACATGCCATAATATATGTAAATTTTGAGGACTGTATGCTGAATGAAATGAGTCATTCACAAAAGGGACAAGCACTATATGGTTTTATCTATATGAAATCTCAAACTCATAGAAACATAAAGTAGAATGGTGGTTTTCCATGGCTGTGGGAGGGGGAACTGGAGCTCTATTGCAAACAGTATCCACATAACACTTCTGAGTTATATACTAAAAATAACCAAGATGGCAGATAAGATGTGTATGTATGTGTATGTGTGTGTGTACAGGCACGTACCTATATTCTTTGTGTGTTTGCATGTTGTGTATATGTGTGTAGAGGTCAGAGGTCAACCTCTGGTGCCATTCCTCAGGAACTGTCTACTGTATTTTCTGACCCAGAGAATCTCACTGGAAGCTGGAGCTTGTCAATCAGGCTAGGCTGGCTAGCAAGCCCCCAAGATCTGCTGGTCTCCATCTAACAAGCACTGGGAGTGCAGGCACTTAGTGCCATGCCTGCCTTAAAAATGTTAATTCACTTTATTTTTTGGTCTTTTGAGACAAGGTCTCCCTGTAGCTTCAGCTGGCCTAGAATTTGCTATGTAGACCAAGCTGTCCTGAACTCACAGAGATCCACCTGCCTCTGTCTCCCAAGTGCTGGGATTAAAGGCATGCGCCACCACACCCAGCCCTTAATCTAATATTTTTGATTGATTGATTGATTGATTGATTGATTGATTGATTGATTGAATGTGTGTGAGCACATAGATGCCATAGTGCAAGTGTGGAGGTCAGAGGACAGTATTCTCAGTCCGTTCTCTCCTTCTACCGTGTGAGTCCCAGTAATCAAGCTGAACTTTTCAGACTTGGTGGCAGGCACCTTCACCTGCTGAGCCCTCTTGCCAGCCCCATGCCCTGCCTCCTCTTTTTTTTGAGACAGGGTCTCAGGGTTTCAGATGTAGCTCTCACTGGCCTGGAACTTGCTATGTAGACTAGGCTGAACTCCAACTCACAGAGATCTGCCTGCCTCTGCTTCCTGAGTGCTAGGATTAAAGGGATATACTATTGTGCCTGACTTAAAACTTCAATTTCTAACACAAAATTAATAACTATAAGTTTTTTTACATTTGATTTATAATAATGGTTATTCTAACTTATTATTCTTACCTTTTCACCTTTTGAAAATGAATGTCTTCAGGCAAACGCAAGATTTTTTAGAAAAATTGGTGCCAGGTGTGGTGGCACACACCTTTAATCCCAGCACTTGGGAGGCAGAGGCAGGGGGATCTCTGTGAGTTCAAGGCCAGCCTGGTCTACATAGTGAGTTCCAGGACAGCTGAAGCTATAGGGAGACCTTGTCTCAAAAAGACCAAAAAGGGGCTGGAGAGATGGCCTAGCATTAAGAGCACTGATTGCTCTTGCAGAGGACCCAGGTTCGATCCCCAGCACCCACATGGCAGCCAAGAGCCATCTTTCACTCCAGTTCCAGGGGAATCTGACACCCTCTTCTGACCTCTGTGGCATTGCACAACACGGGTGCACAAACCTGCATGCAGACAGTACATTAATACACATAAAAAATAAATAAGGCTGGGCATGGTGGTGCATGCCTTTAATCCTAGCACTTGGGAGGCAGAGGCAGGCAGATCTCTGTGAGTTCAAGGCCAGCCTTGTCTACAGAGTGAGTTCCAGGACAGCTGGGACTACAGGGAGACCCTGTCTCAAAAAGACCAAAAATAAATAAATAAAATAAAATAAAATAAAAAGACTGAGAGAGAGATGCAGGACAGTTATGGCAGAATGCATGATCTGGGGTGGGGTGGGGAGAAGGGAAAGGGGAATATGTCTAAATTGAACTGAAAAATGATGTCTGAAATACACAAAACATCAATAAAAGCATTATATTAAAATAAATAAATGGCACTAGTAGAACAAGATTCGTTAGACTATTCCAATACAACTTCATCTGCTATTCTCTAAATCTTCTCACCCTTTTGGTTTTATGAGGGACGGGAGGAGCTACTTTTACATTTTCATTGCCTAAGAAATAGAGCGGCAACATTTCCGCGATCCCTAACACATTCCTCTCTGCAACTTCATTAAGTCAGAATGACTGAAAACTATTGTTTCAAATAATCTCAGTCAAGCAGCCTCAAAACTCATGCACAAAACAAGATGACCATCTACCTCCCTTTCATACAACTACATGAAAGTCATGTGGGAGTGAATAGTTCTTTTGTGAAACAGGCTATTTGAAAAACAGAAGCATACTGTCTTTTATTGTCAATTCATGGCTCACAAAGCCTGGGAGGGTGGCTTTGTCCTTCAAAAGCTTTTAATGGACAGGTACATTTACGCTTCATTTTAGGGACTGTGAGAAATAGAATGCACTGGGAGCAGACCACACCCCCTTTAGGGAAGGAGAGATGTCAGCAATGGAGGGTGACTTCACCTATAAGGAATGCATTGGTGACTTGGAACAAAGGTGCCTTCCTTATTAAAGAAACCCAATCTGTCTCAGAAAACTGTTTCATTACTTGTGAATGATTTAGGGCTGAACAGTCTACTTGAAACAATTCTCTTTAACCTCTATTTATTTTATTAACGAAACTATTTGTAATGTCATTCTTTGTTCAAACATTAAAGAAAAACCTTGCGTAATCATTAATCAAAGCTGCATATTGTTCAGATCACCTTTGATCACAGCTGCCTGTGCCAAGTGTGTACTTATCAGTTGGAGACTGTTAAGGAGTAGATTGTATGCCTGCAAGAGTGAAGACTCTGAGGTACTGTCTGCAGACCCAAGGACCATGTACTATGTGGCAGGTAAAACAATTAACTTCAAGTTACAAGCCACACTTAAGAAGGACTACATTTGCACATTTCAGAACCTTATGAAATTTTCAGGGCTTCCTTTTTCAAACAGTGAATGAAATACAAAACAAGTTTTTTGACAACAGCATGAATTGGTTCATAGCAAACCTAGATGCTCCCAAAGATACAGAACGGCTAAAAAACATTACTTCATTCTTTCAAGAATACAAAACATTTTGTTATACATCCCATCCCAAGGTAGCGTGTTGAGAATTTATTTTCTGGAATCAGGTATACAATATTCCATAAAATCAGCTTTTAAAATATTTTCATGATCATTTAAAAAACTATCCTATCAAACTATATAATTGCTGTTTATTCTAAAGCTACCAACAGATAGTTTGCTATCTACTTCCTTTTTAATTTCTATTTATCATTATTGGGTGAGCCCAAGTGTACCATAGTACACACGTGGAGATCAGAAGACAACGTTGGGGAGCTGGGCCTCTCCTTCCACCAGGCGTTCCAGGGATCAAACTCAGGTCTTCAGGTTTGCATGGCAAGTACATTCCCTGCTGAGCCACAGCCCCCACATGCTATCTACTTCTAAGTGGGCAGACTGTATTCTCACTAATGACATTTAAGAACTCTAAGACCAAAAAAAAAAAAAAAAANGGTCTCATGGAGTTCACATGTTATGTGAGTAATCACGAACATTGATCAGTTGGTCAGAGGGATTCACAGCCACTATTCAACAAGCATTAACATTAAAAGCTAAACATGTCTACTGGGCATGGTGGCATATGCCTTTAATCCACACTTTGGGAGGAGAGGCAGGAGGTCCTGTGAGTTCGAGGCCAGCACGGTCTACATAGAAGTTCCAGGACAGCTGGTGAGCTACAACGAGGGACCCTGTCTGGGAAACAGGACCAAAAAACAATTATAGCTAAAACCATGTGATGAGGACTGTAACTAGGCATTAGAATAAACTTGTCAAAAAATAGAAAACCCTCTTGCAGGGAATTCATGAAAGGCAGAAAACAAGACAGATGAATACGCAAACTGCCTAGTATATATGTACTTGTAAAGCCTGGGGGCTAAAACTAAAGCAAAGGAGACTTGAAGTGGTGAAAGAGTGGTTTACTTCAGACAGAAAGGCCAGAAGTCCTCCCTGAAGTGGTAGCCTGTTTTTGTTTTGTTGGAGATGGGATTCATATTTCAACCCAGGCTGGCATTGAACCTCATGAATCCTCCTGTGTCCTGCTCTCCTGTGCTGGGGTTACAGTAAATGTGCCACTATGCCCAGACAGCAGGTGACTTAAGTGTAAAGACCTGAAAGAAGTGATTGTTCTATCCTTGTGGATATCTAGAGGAAAAACATTCAGGCAGAAGTGAAAAACCACACATGATTAGACTAGAGGGAAATTTATAACCAAGGCCAGGTGATGCAGACTCAGTGAAAGTGAGTACTGGCTTTTACTAGGGTGTGAAAAGACAGCACTGAGGGACCTTAAGCAAAGGAACAAATAATCTGTCCCATGAATCAATGCAGTCTCTGACCGCCAGCAGTGAAGGGCAGAAGTCAAGAGTCTACAGAGGAGGCTAGAGCAATAACTCAGGCAGAAGGTGATGCATTAGTAAGAAGTGGGTAAGTTATGGGTATGTTTTGAAAGTGGAGTGGACAGGACTTGCCAATAAATTAAAAGCGAATAAGGAGAAAGAAGTATCATAGATATCACCAAGGTTTTAGCCTGAGAAATAAGAAAGCTGTGGTTGTCACTAGCTTGAATAGAGAAAGCTAGTTTCTAGGACACAAGGGAACTCGTGTGGGCCTTTAGTAGCATGGTTTGTTTATTGTGGATATTCTAGTGGAATGCTGGGTTTGGGGTCCAGGGATGTGAACTAGAGAGTTGTGAGAGTAGAGAAGGTGTTCAAAGCTATGAACTTGGATAAGACTCCAAGAGACAGTACAGAGAGAAAAGCTCAAAGACTGAATTTGTGGGAGGAGGTGCGCACCCAGAGGACTTGGGGAAAACCAGCAAAGATGCTGAGAAGGATCAGCTGGGAAGGCAGAGATAAAAGCACAAGAGAAGAAAGCCTACCAAAGAGAGATCAATTAACTGTCAAGTTTTTAGAGTTACTCAGATAGGTAATGGGTTCTAAGAAAGTGTATAACAGATTTAGACTGAAGACTCAAGGAAGTGGCACTTAAGTTACAAGGTTAAAGAAAAAATCATAACCAGGCATGGTGGTCATGCTTTAATCCCAGCACTTGGGAGGCAGAGGAATGTGGATCTCTGTGAGTTTAAGGCCAGCTGGTCATACAGAGCAAGTGTCAGGGCCAGCTGGGGCTCAAGGAAGACCCTGTCTCAAAACAAACAAAACAAACAACAGACCAAAATCCATTTTTGTCCTCCTAGAAGCCACCCCAGGGTCATCTCAGTGGTGTCTGGTTGGATCTATATGCCATCTGCTTGTGGACTTGAAAGTGACTCTATCACAGCCACCATCTCAGATAGCTGAGCAAGGAAAGGTGGCTTGGAGTAAGGACGGAAGCTCAGAATGGCTTCTTCCAGAGGGACTTAGGAAACAGCCGATCCCAGCCATGCATGCTGGCGTTTGTTTACTTGAGAGACTGGACATGAGAATTACAAGGTTGAGATCAGCTTGGACTGCAAAGAAGACCTTCTTAAAAATCCAAAAGAAGAAGAAAAGATGAAACCCCCTCTCCCTTTTCAGTCAGGCAGTCATTTGGACAGGATTTCTGGCAATAAGTATCCATTTGGCCCCACCACATAAGACTCTGCCACCCAGTCTTCACACAGGGCTCCAGCCACGGTGGCTGGTACCCCTACAGACAGCCACACTTAGGTGTTACCAGTGGTTGTGGTCACTGTCTAGACTGGATGTTTTATTACTCTTTGATGTTTTATTCAAGAATGAAAATAAAAACCCACACAGATGGCAAAGTATCAAAAAAATGTATTTAAAGTAAAGTGATAGAAAAAATTCAAACATAGTGTAAAGAAGTAGCAGGCCGTGTGAGTACAGACATGCAAAGGCCCTAGGTTACTGTCTAGGGCCTCTTTTCATGAGGTCTAAATAAAGGAGTAGTTTTGGTGGCTCTCTATTTTGATTGATAGAGAAGCGCCTATAATCATTTCTCTATTGCACATATCTCTTTCCCTAACATAGTTGATTTTAACCATATGCGAGCCCAGTTATACATAAGCATAAGATGGTAAGCAGGGAATTCCCCAAAGTTCACTTGAGTACACAGTTTTGCTTTATTGCACATGTGCCCCAAACCAGCTCAGGCCAGGTAGGCCTTTCCATTCTCCCACCCAGACATAATGAGAGTATTGATGAGGACTGTCTAAATTTGATTGTATTAAGGGAGGAGAAACCCACTCCTCTGTTTAGAGAGGGGTATACAGGTGGGAGGTCCTGTGTTACTAGTATACAGTGCAGTGCATTTTTCAGAGGAGGGTGTGCATAGTACATGGGATCTAAGTTGCCAAGTGCATTATTGGTAGAAGAGGGGTGTGCACAATGTAAGCCAAGTAGGATCTCAGGTTGCTAAATTATGCCCTACATCCTCCTGCCTCACAGGGTCTCCCAGGAGAGTCCTGATTTCTCTAGGCCAGAGATTAAGAAGCAGGAGAAAAAAAAAGAAAGAAAATCTGCATTAAGGTACAGGAGATGAACTAATCAAGAAATCCACTTGATCTACATCTGTAGCTACTGTTTTAAGAAGAGCAGGCCCGGGTCTGTTCAGACTCACAGAGAAGTCAAACCCAATTACCTTGACAGATGATTGGACTAAGGGCCCCATGCATCTTCTGTGATTAGGACAGCTCCCTTAGAGAAAGCCAAACATGTATTCTGCAAACAGTAACATTTTAGATTGAACAGTGTTGCTATAACTCACCAGTCCCCTTTGTGAAAGCTTAAATGCTACAAATGAACAAAGGGAAGGAAGAGGCTGAACCTGGGCATGCTTGTATTTGGAGGGAAAAAGGAAGCCAACTGTGCTTCTTTTATGCTAGTTACCTGTTTGTCTGTTTACACTGAAACTAGCCTTAGTCAGGATTTGCCTGTGTATAGCAAGCCTGTGACACCTGGGATCAAAGGCATTGACAAGTACTTTGATGTTATGGAACATGAGGCACAGGGCTGAACCAGGCCCTGAGATATGATGTCACTCTGGGTATAAAAACAGAATGCTGTGAATAAAAAGAGGAGTCCTTCTTAGCATCAGACAGGGACTACCAGCCATTATTTGCAGTGTAATCTTAGCCCATCAGGGTAGTGTCATATGTGACCAGTGGTTGGAGTCGGTCCCAGCCAACCACCAACTTAGGAAGCTGGTGTGGGGCTGGAGAAGACCTATCAGGTCACAGCTGTGTATGTGGTGAGTGCCCAGGTGGGAATTAGACCATAGAGCACCTATCAGGTGACAGTCTGGTATTAGACTGTAAGAGCCATAGCAGGCAGACAGCCGGAGGATCTGGGAGTGCCAATGGAAAGCCTGGTGTAGATGTTAGATGAGACATCGGCAGTGGAAAGGTTATCAGCCTTTGGCCCCAAGGGTTAGACAGCTGCTGTGTGTCGTTTGTGTTTTTCTTTCTTTTCCCTGTAATCCAGTGGACAAGTTCGTGCATCCACCTCTACGCGTGGCTGTACTACACATCCATCAGTAGTGAGTAAGCAAAGTATGGATGTATGAGATGGATATTATTCAGCCTTAAAAAGTAGGAAAATCCTGTAACATGCCATAATATATGTAAATTTTGAGGACTGTATGCTGAATGAAATGAGTCATTCACAAAAGGGACAAGCACTATATGGTTTTATCTATATGAAATCTCAAACTCATAGAAACATAAAGTAGAATGGTGGTTTTCCATGGCTGTGGGAGGGGGAACTGGAGCTCTATTGCAAACAGTATCCACATAACACTTCTGAGTTATATACTAAAAATAACCAAAAGATGGGCAGATAGATGTGTATGTATGTGTATGTGTGTGTGTACAGGCACGTACCTATATTCTTTGTGTGTTTGCATGTTGTGATATGTGTGTGTAGGTCAGAGGTCAACCTCTGGTGCCATTCCTCAGGAACTGTCTACTGTATTTATCTGACACAGAGAATCTCACTGGAAGCTGGAGCTTGTCAATCAGGCTAGGCTGGCTAGCAAGCCCCCAAGATCTGCTGGTCTCCATCTAACAAGCACTGGGAGTGCAGGCACTTAGTGCCATGCCTGCCTTAAAAATGTTATTCACTTATTTTTTGGTCTTTTGAGACAAGGTCTCCCTGTAGCTTCAAACTGCCTGAATTGCTATTAACAAGCTGCCTGAACTCACAGAGATCCCACCTGCCTCTGTCTCCCCAGTGCTGGGTTAGGCATGCGCCACACCACCCCCGCCCTTAATCTAACTATTTTTGATTGATTGATTGATTGATGATGATTGATTGATTGATTGAATGTGTGTGAGCACATAGATGCCATAGTGCAAAGTGTGGAGGTCAGAGGACAGTATTCTCAGTCCGTTCTCTCCTTCTACCGTGTGAGTCCCGGTAATCAAGCTGAACTTTTCAGCTTGGTGGAGGCACCTTCACCTGCTGAGCCCTCTTGCCAGCCCCATGCCTGCCTCCTGCTTTGTTTTGAGACACAGGTCTCTGTATGTAGCTCTCACTGGCCTGGAACTTGCTATGTAGACTGGCTGCACTCCAAACTCACAGAGATCTGCCTGCCCTCTGCCTTCCTAGTGCTAGGATTAAAGGATATACTATTGTGCCTGACTTAAAACTTCAATTTCTAACACAAAATTAATAACTATAAGTTTTTTTACATTTGATTTATAATAATGGTTATTCTAACTTATTATTCTTACCTTTTCACCTTTTGAAAATGAATGTCTTCAGGCAAACGCAAGATTTTTTAGAAAAATTGGTGCCAGGTGTGGTGGCACACACCTTTATCCCAGCACTTGGGAGGCAGAGGCAGGGGGACTCTGTGAGCTTCAAGGCCAGCCTGGTCTACATAGTGAGTTCCAGGACGCTGAATATAGGGAGGCCTTTCTCAAAAAGACCAAAAAAGGGCTGGAGAGATGGCCTAGCGTTAAGAGCACTGATTGCTCTTGCAGAGGACCCAGGTTCGATCCCCGACACCACATGGCAGCCAAGAGCCATCTTTCACTCCAGTTCCAGGGGATCTGACACCCTCTTCTGCCTCTGTGGCATTGCACAACACGGGTGCACAACCTGCATGCAAGTCATTATACACATAAAAATAAATAAGGCCGGGCATGGTGGGCATGCCTTTAATCCTAGCACTTGGGAGGCAGAGGCAGGCGGATCTCTGTGAGTTCAAGGCCAGCCTGGTCTACAGAGTGAGTTCCAGGACAGCTGGGGACTAAGGGAGACCCTTCTGTCTCAAAAAGACCAAAAATAAATAAATAATAATAATAAATAAATAATAATAAATAAATATTTTTTTTAAAAGACCAAAAAATTGGTTTGCAATGTTCAAGAATCCATAGCAGGACAACAGACATAGACAATAAGAATCAACTCATCCTTGTTGTCAATTTCCCTGCAGAGCAAATGTCTTACCTAAAGCATTCAATATATTATTACTTCTGACTACAAAGGTACTACCAGGGTTCCAGAGATAGCTCAGCAGGTAAAAGTGTTGTCACACAGTCTGACAACCTCAGCTGCATCTCCTGAACCCATTCTGGAGGATGTCCTCTGACTCCACACAGGTGGCATGCATGCATGTGGCTGCACCACACACAAAGCACACACAATAGTGATAAATAAAATTTACAAATAAGATAGAAAAACAGCTGGGCAGGGTAGTGCACGCCTTTAATCCCAGCACTCGGGAGGCAGAGGCAGGCAGATTTCTGTAAGTTCAAGGCCATCCTGGTCTACATAGTGACTTCCAGGACAGCTGGGTCTAGGGGGAAACCCTGTCTCAAAAGACAAAAAAAAAAAAAAAAGATAAAAAGTAATACCAACTTGCAAAATAAAAAAAATTCATATATTTATAAACTAGGCAAACATCTCCTGAAATTTTACTCCTTAGAAACAATTGCTATGGGACTGTTTCTTACAAGGAAAATTTTTTATTTTTTAAGTTAGCATAATCTAGTATAACATAATAAATATAGCATAATAGTGCACTGCAGATCATCTGGGCTATGAAAATACAAAGGCAATAGGTATACAGAAAAAACCATGCTTTGAATTTCTAATTTTGATCTTGTCCCAGGCTGGTGATATAGGGTATGATCTGCCTCAAAATACCGGTTATCGCTGGTGAGCCACAACTCCCAGTCAGACACACAGCTGCTGAGGGGAACAGTCAATCAGGCTACAGTGGGTCATGTGTGATGTTTCATGTTAAGTGTAACAAATGTAATGGTTCTCTGCTTTTTTGTGCATGTTTGTGTGAAGGTATGTGTACATGAGGGTGCATCTGCAAGCCAGAGCTCGACACTGGGAGCTTCATGTTTATTAGTGTATGTGTACATGAGGGTGCATCTGCAAGCCAGAGCTCGACACTGGGAGCTTCATGTTTGTGTGAGTGTATGTGTACAGGAGGGTGCATCTTGCAAGCCAGAGCTCGACACTGGGAGCTTCATGTTGTGTGTGAGTGTATGTGTACATGAGGGTGCATGCATTGCAAGCCAGAGCTCGACACTGGGAGACTTCATGTTTGTGTGAGTGTATGTGTACATGAGGGTGCATCTGCAAGCCAGAGCTCGACACTGGGAGCTTCCATGTTTCTGTGAGTGTATGGTTTACATGAAGGTGCATCTGCAAGCCAGAGCTCGACACTGGGCGCTTCATGTTTGTGTGAGTGTAGTGTACATGAGGGTGCATCTGCAAGCCAGAGCTCGACACTGGGAGCTTCATGTTGTGTGGTGTGTATGTGTACATGAGGGTGCATCTGCAAGCCAGAGCTCGACACTGGGAGCTTCATGTTTGTGTGAGTGTATGTGTACATGAGGGTGCATCTGCAAGCCAGAGCTCGACACTGGGAGCTTCATGTTTGTGTGAGTGTATGTGTACATGAGGGTGCATCTGCAAGCCAGAGCTCGACACTGGGAGCTTCATGTTTGTGTGAGTGTATGTGTACATGAGGGTGCATCTGCAAGCCAGAGCTCGACACTGGGAGTCTTCCTTGATCACTCTGTGCCTTATTTTTTGAGGTAAGTTCTCTCATTGAACCTGGGGTTATTCAGCTTGTCTGGCTGACCAGTGATTTCCAGGGATCTGCCTGTCTTGTCATCTCCCCAACCAACACTGAGGTTTTAGATGCTGCTGCTCCTGGCTTTGACATGGGAGCCAGGGACCTGAACTCAGGACCTCATGCTTGCATAGCAGTGCTGCACCGACTGAGCCATCTTCCTAGCCCCCGAAAGATGTAATTGTGACTTACAGTATTTCAGCTTACAATGGGTGTATCAGGACATAATCCAATTGGAAACCAAGGGTCATCTGTATATTGTTGGGTAATAGGTCAAAGTGTGACTCAAAACAGCAAAATAGGTCAAAGTGTGGCTCAAAACAGGCTCATCCATATTGTCAGACAAAGTGAACAGCTTAGCTACCCGAACTCTGTCCCAGGGTCCACCCTGTTTCTACCTCCCCTGGCTTATGTGTGAAACTCATCTATATTGACAAGGCAGTCCAGGATCCTGTGCTAATGGCTAGAATAAGATAGATGGATTTCAGGGCTGGGGGGATCTCTCGACCAGTAAAAGCTTCCTTAACAAGAATAGGAGTAGGCTCCAGGCCAGTGAGAGACCTGATCAAGGGGGGAAAAAAGTGCAGAGTGCTGGAGTCACAATACCTGAGCTTGTCCTCCACCTCCACAGACATATGCCTGCACACACAGATTTGAGTGGCAGCTCCATGCCTTTCCTGGCTAGATTGTCTCAGGCAAATCAGTGTAACTAAATACACCTCCTCTTCCTTATCTATAAAATGGAATTGGTTAAATGACACAACATTTCTGTTAGCTAGGGAGATTGAGTTTAAATTTAACCCTTTGGTCACCCTCTCATATTTTCAGGAGTCTGGTTTTTCAGCCTTCTCTTGTATCAGTAAGGATGCTGTTAAGAAATGCTGTAACTTGCTGGAATGATTTCTTCAAAACGGTCCACTCATCACATAAGGACAGGTGTGCAGACTAAAGTCTGTCTCCAACTTGTGCTAATGGTGTGACTGTGGTAATTGCTGGTAAGTGGAGGCTGCTACAGGAGTAGAGTGAGTGCAGGAGTTGGCAGAGAAGAGAGAGACCAAAGTTGTGCTGAGTGTGAGAAATGGCCAAGTCAGAAGAGGGAAGCCAATGTGGGGCCCAGGTCCCAATATGGAACGAACACAGACCAAGTGTGGTATCAGAATTCGCCATCTCCATCTCTTCCCAGATATGCCTTATGAATTTGCAGCCTCTTTCCAAGGGGCTCCCAGGTTTAAACTGGGTAAGTAGGTAACACTGAGATGCACCATAGCAATGCATTAATTAAGAAGTAGGCACGGGGCTGGAGAGATGGCTCAGCGGTTGGGAGGACCCACTGCTCTTGCGGAGGACCTGGGTTCGATCCCCAGCACCCACATGGCAGCTAAGAACCATCTTTAACTCCAGTTCCAGGGGAATCTGACACCCTCTTCTGACCTCCAAGCATTCCATGACATGGGTGCACCAACCTACATGCAGACAGTACACTCATACACATAAATAAAATAAAATAAAATAAAGTAAAATAAAATGTTAAAAAAAAAAGTAGGCACAATGACACTGGGTGTGCTGGCAAGCACCTTTAATCCCAGCTCTCAGGAGGCAGAGGCAAGCAGATCTCTATGAGATCGAGGCCAGCCTGGTCTACATAGTGAGTTACAGGTGGGCTGGGACTAGGGAGACCCTGTCAACAACAATAAAAAAAGAAGTAGGCACAATGGCGTGTACACAGGCTGGCTGCCTCAGTTTCCCGGGAAAACAATCATTCTGTAAAAATATCAATTTGAGCCAGGTGTGGTGGTGTGCACCTTTAATCCCAGCACTCGGGAGGTAGAGGTGGGTGGATCTCTGTGAGTTCAATGCCAGCCTGATTTACAGAGCAAGCTCCAGGACAGCTGGTACTGAAAGGGAGACCCTGCCTCAAAAATACCCCCCCAAAAAGAAGGAAAAAATATCAATTTGAAAGCAACAGAAGTTTATCTATCCTCCGTCCTCCATAGCAGTCTTTCCTGACTTCAGAATAGTCATGATTTTGGGGTTGCATCCTTTGCGTGCCCGTGTACATGTGTGAAGATGCCAGGGGAGAAGGCAGGTGTTCTCTATTGCTCTCCCCCACTTTTGAGTCAGGGTCACTGTTTCTGTTCTGGCTAGGTTGGCTGTCCATTGAACCCATCCATCTCCACTCCTTCACAATTGGGGCTACGGGCACATACAACCACGATTAGCTTTTACAAGGGTGATGGGGGATTTGAACTCAAGTCCTTTTGCTTTCACAGCAGGGCACTGTTATCTACTGAGCCATCCCCTCAGCTCCTTTGGTTGTATTCTGTCTTAGCTTTTTATTGCTGTGATAAAACCCTTCAGACTAAAAACAACTTGGGGAGGAAAGGGTTTCTTTCATCCTACATTTCCAAGTAACAGTCCATCCTTGAGGGAAGTCAGGCAGGAACTCAGGACAGGAACTTAGAGACAGGAACTGAAGCACAGACCACAAAGGAACACTGCTTACTGACTTGATCCTCTGGCCTGTGCTCAGCCTGCTTTCATATACTACCCAGGATATCTACGCAGGGGTGGTACCACCCACATTGGGCTGGGCCCTTCCAAATCACTCAACAGTCAAGAAAATGCCTCACAGACCTGCCCACTGACCAGTCAGATAGAGGACATTCCCCAGTTGAAGTTCCCTCTTCCTAGGTGTGTCAAGTTGATAACTAAAGCCAACCATGACACATTCTTACATTCATTTATTCCTCCAATAGCTTTTGAGCTGTGCTAACAAATAAAGCAGACAAAGAAAGACTGAAAGGGAAAGAAATATTTCTGCCCATATGTTTTATATTTTACCAAGATGATAGAAACAATAGACATTATAAGTAAATGTACAGTATATTCCTGGGTAACAGGACTATGGAAAAAAAGTAGAATCAGGTACAGAGATGCTGATCGGTTAGATACAACATTTTTAAGAGAATGGTCAGTTTCTTTGAAAAAACATTTTTTGAACAAAGCCTTAAATGCTCTGAGAGAGTAAGTCACACAGGTCTCTGGGAGAACATTCTAGTTATTGGGAACAGCCAATACAAAGGCCCCAAGGTAGAAGTAGGCTTGCCTTTTATCCCACTTGGCCAATCTGGCTGGAGTGGTGTAAACATGACATGGGTAGGGTGAGTGAAGATGGACGGGAACCAGACACGTGGTGGTGGGGAGTCCATGGGTCTTGTGGGCCATTGTGAAATGGGCTTTGACTCTAAGTTACAAAGAGAACAACTGGACGGCTTGGAGTCTGTGGGGAAGATAAACTGATTTATGTTCCAAAGGATCACCCTGGTTCTTCAGTTGAGAGGAGACAGTCAAGAGGCAAAGACCGAAGAGGAGAGACCCCTGTGAAGGCCACTGCAGGTGACAGTGGAGGTGAAGGTGGTGAGGAGCCAGGCCAGGTTCTCTGGGAAGCACCAAGACCACTCTTCAGAGTTCTGGATATTTCTGAGGTTTTCAATCACTCCCTGGCCTTACTAAACCAAATATTTGTCACTTTCGAAACCATTGATTTTTAGATGGAACCAGAGAGAAATTCATTCCTGAGAGTTAACAGGTAATGTTAACAGATGCAAAAACAAATTGAGAGAAATGGTACTGCTTTGAAAAAAATCACAAGCAATTAGGAGTAAGTCCCTGCTGGGCCTGGTGGCACACCCCTGTCACCCCAGCTTTCAGGAAGCTGAAACAGGAATATCAAAAAATATTGAGCCTATAGAGATGGCTCAGAGGTTAGGAGCACTGGCTGACCCAGGTTTGATTCCCAGCACTGGCCTGCCAGCTAACAACCATCCCTAACTCCAGTTCTAGGAGATCCAATAACCTCATCTGAACTCTGTGGTCTTTGTACTATACGGGTGCACTTACATACATTCAGGCAATATGCCCATATACATAAAATAAGACTAATAAATAAAATATTTTTAAATAGGGACTTGAGAGATGACTCAGTGGTTAAGAGCACTGGTTGGTCTTGCAGAGGATCTGGGTTCAATTTCCAGCACCCACATGGTGGCTAACAACCATCAGTAACTCATTCTAGTGAATCCAATGCACAGGTGCACTTACATACATGCAGGCAATACACTCACACATAAAACAAAACTAACAAATAAATTATTTTTAAAAAATAGGGGCTGGAGAAATGGCTCAGCAGTTAAGAGCAGTGACTGCTCTTGCAGAGAACCCAGGTTTGATTCCCAGTCCAGTACCTGCATGGTAGCCAACAGCCATCTGTAACTCTAGTTCCTAGGGATCTGATGCCTTCTTCTGACCTCTTCAGGCATTTCATGGCATGGGTGCACTTACATACATGCAAGCATAACACTCATACACATAAAAATAAATAAATAAAATATTTTAAAAATAATAATTTGAGACTTCCCAACAACCTGAGAAACTCCAGTTTCCCCAACCACACATCCTGCTCTCTTACTAGCCTTGGGGACAGGCCCACTTTTGCTCTTGGTACCCCAGATCTGTAGACTGCTCTCTTGGTCCAGACCCGCTTACTGCATCTGGTCTTCTCCTTCTCAGACCAGCTCAATTTTCCAGCATAGCTTGTTGGACTCTTCATAGACAGTCTCCATCCACATCATGCCTTTGGACTCCTGGGACCAGCCTTCCACCCTGACTGTCTCCACTGCAAACTTCCCTTGGATTCCCAAGACCAGTCTTCTTCCCTGTCAAGAATCCCGGTCACCACTCATCAAAGAAGCTTCTTTTGCACCAGAGAGAGACTATTACAGAGTACCCAAATAGGTCACACAGAGACATTGTGAATTGGCCAAGCCTACAATGCATGGCACATCTACAATGCAACCTCTACACCTAAGGCTCACACAGCATAGAAAAAGGAGCCAAGAGGACACTAATGAATCTCTCGACTTGCATTAAGGAAGCAAAAGGATATTAGGAATCTGTAGAGTCTGGGTACTTGGAAGGTCTCCTATATTAAGCTTCACTCACCCAGGGCTCAGAGACCATTGGGGAAGAACAAGTGGGAAGATTATAAGACCCAAGGAGGAGGTGCATGACCATATGGAAATAGAATCATACAAGCTCCTGGGACCCTTCTCATATGAACCCACATCAGTGGTATCAGCACCCACAAGACCCATACAAACTCAAGCAGACTAAAAACCCTGTCTGAAGATGGAAAGCAAGGGCCGAGATTCAAGGTAGTCTTCTGATATCTAAACATGTGCCATTGTGGAACCTATGCACCTGCACCCCACATGCATACATAGACATACACTGTGTACCTGCACATAAGCTTTTAATTGAAAAGTAAAAGAATTTAGGTGGGTGTGGTGGCACATGCCTCTGATCCCAGCACTCAGGAGGCAGACAGATCTCTGTGAGTTCAAGGCCAGGCTGCTCTACATAGAGAGCCCCAGACCAGCTGGGACTAAAGGGAGACTCTGTCTCAAAAATACAAAAGAAAAAGAAAAAAAAGAATGAGGGAGAGAATACAGACTAGGCAAGGATTTAGAACTGAGCTGGTCACCTCCAGAGTATGTGTAAGAGCATTCGAATCTTTAGGGTAGTATAGAGTGGGACAGTGGAAGCAGTCTCCTCAGGGTATGTGCAATTAGGGTACATGGCAAACCAACTAAAAGCCAGTCTGGGGCTGGGGAGATAGCTCAGTCTGTACAGTATTTGCCACACAAGAATGAGTACCTAAGCTCAGATCCTCAGAACCCATGAAAGAAGCCACATGTGGTGATGCATGCTTAAAATCCCAACATTGGGGACATGGAATTGAGGATCCCTGGAGTTTGCTGGCCAGTCAGTGGAGCTCAAT
This sequence comes from Rhizomys pruinosus, assembly GCA_009823505.1. Taxonomy (NCBI): domain Eukaryota; kingdom Metazoa; phylum Chordata; class Mammalia; order Rodentia; family Spalacidae; genus Rhizomys; species Rhizomys pruinosus. The sequence continues at coordinate 981,453 of VZQC01014772.1, read as the reverse complement.
CAGTGAGGTCCAGGTTCAGTGAGAGATCCTCCCTCAAAAATAAGATGGATGTGTATATTTATATATGTATATATGTGTGTGTATATATATATATATATATATATATAAGCAATACAAGTAAAAAAATGGAATTTCCATGTTAAAGTATCACTGTATTTTGATGCTTTTTTTTGGTATCACAAGTTTCATTTATGTTACTTTGATGCTGTGTGTATTCCAAAGTTCAACTTAAAAAGAAAATAAAAATAATAATAAAGATGGAAAGCTACAGGGGACAACACTCAGCATTGATCTCTGACTTACACACATACACCAAATGAGTGAATGAATGAATGAATGAATGAATAAATGCTTGTCATGATCATTGTACAAACTTTGCTCATCAGGATCCCCAGGCTGCTCTGGGACTTGCTCCCTCCTTCTCTGGTCAGTAGCTTGAGCTGGACTTTGTCTTGTGTCTCATGAAAAGGAATTCAGCTTAGCAGCTTTGTTTCAGTTGTGAAAAAGGATGGCACTCACTGAAGATGAGTGAGAAATGGGGAGTGTGCTGGGCGGATTCAGTGTCCACTTGACACACCTGGGTTGAGGGAGCCTCAGTTGGGGAATTGGCTCCATTGGACTGGCCTGTGGCCACGTCTGTGGAGTATTGTCTTGATTGTTCAGTTATATGGAAGGGCCCAGCCCACTGTGGGTGGTGCCACCCCAGGGAAGGTTGTTATGTACAATATAAGAAAGCAGGCTAGGCATGGGCCAAGAGAGCAAGCCAGTAAACAGCATTCCTCCATGGCCTGTGCCTCAGCTCCTGCCTCCAGGTTCCTGCCCTGAGTTCCTACTTTGGGCTCCCTGAGAGATGAACCCNGCTTTTGAGTTTAATGAGGTCCCATTTGTCAATTGTCAAACTTGTTTCCTGTGCAGCTGCTGCCTGATTTAGGAAGTCTTTTCATACGCCTATGTCTTATAGTCTGCTGCCAACTTTTTCTTCTATCGCCTTCAGAGTTTGGGGTTTCACGTTGAGGTCTTTAATCCATCTGGAGTTGACTTTTGTACAGGGCGAGAGGTAGGGGTTTAATTTCATTCTTCTATAAGCGATGATCCAGTTTTGCCAACACCACTTGCTGAAGATGCTGTCTTTTCTCCATTGTGTCTTCTTGGCTCCCTTGTCAAATATGAGGTGGCTGAAATTGTATGTGCTCAAGTTTGGAACTTCAGTTTTGTTCCATTGGTCAACAGGTCTGTTTTTGTGCCAGAACCAAGCTGTTTTTATGACTATAGCCCTGTAGTATAGTTTGAAGTCTGGTATAGAGATCCCCCCTATATTGCTGTTTTCACTTAGGGTTGCTTTGGCTATTTGGGGTCTTTTGTTTTTCCATATGAAATTAAGGATTTTTTTTCCAAGCCTGTGAAGAATCCTCTTGGAGATTTTAATTGGGATTGCATTGAATCTATATTAATTTGGGTAGGATAGACATTTTTACTATATTAATTTTTCCAATCCATGAGCATGGGAGGTCTTTCCATCTTCTGGTGTCTTCTTCAATTTCCTTCTTCAGGGGTTTAAAATTTTTTTGTGGAGATCTTTGGTGTCTTTGGTTAGGTTTGTTCCTAGGTATTTTATTGTTTTTGAGGCTATTTTGAGTGGGAAGGTCTCCTCGTATTCCTTCTTCCCAGCACTCAGGAGGCAGTGACAGGTGGATCTCTGTACGATGGAGGTCAGCCTGGTCTACATATCAGCCAGCTGGGGCTATAGGGAGACCTTGTTCAAAAAAATTGTTAGAAGGGGTGGGGCTTGAAGAGAAGCTTAGTTGGGAAGAGGAAAAGCAGGCAAGAAAGCTTGCCTATGAACTATTTCTAGCTGTTTCTAATCCAAATGGATAGATGGCAGACAGTTCTCCACATGGCCTCTAGGCAGAACTGGGACCTTAAAAACAGGGATAGAGTTGGGATATAGCTCTCAGTGATAGAACGCTGATCCACATGTGCAAGGTCCTGGCCTAGATCCCTAGTAACCCTTTCTCCCTTCCCCCTCCCCTGACACATACACACAAAAGAACAGGGACGGAGACTTGGAATCTTTTTATAGGTTATCAAGTGCTGTGGAACCTATAGTTTACCTAATGAACTCTGTGATGATGTCTTGGGATTGTGTATTAGTTTCTCTTCTCATCATATCCAAATACTAGACAGAAAGCAACTCAAGGAAGTGAGGGTATATTTTGTGGCTCACAGAGGACTCTAGTCCATTATAGCCTGGAAGGCATGGCCACGCAAGTAGCTTGGTCCTTGGTTCTAATTAGGAAGCAGAGAAAGGGGATGCAAGTACCCATCTAGCATTCTCCTTCTCCCCATTTTATTCAGTTTGGGCCCCCAACCCAAGAGATGGTTCCATCTTCAGTGGAAGTCTTCTCTCCTCGAGCAATGCTTTTGGAAATGCTCTCACAGATATACCAAGAGGTAGGTCTTCTAGGTGGTTCTGAATTCAGTCAAGTTGATGATGAAGATTTTTACCACCACAGAGTGTGCCTTCTTCAAAAACAAATATAGCATGACTAACCTCCCAGTCCCTTGACAACATGGACTTCCTGTTGTGTTGTTTCTTCCTAAGGTGGTAAACTTTCCCTGTTTCAGCCTCCCATCCATAACCTTCTGAACAGTGGAGGCACTTGCAGGGGGCTGGCTAGGGTCAGGAGAGTGATCCGTAGCCTTACAATAGTAGCAGGATTACCACATCCTAAAATCAAAGCCATGACCTTGATCTCAATAGAAATTTCTTTAACTAAACACACCAGACTGGGAAGAAGCTCAAGATAACTGGAAGATTCTTTATACAGAACAGAACATTCACTCTTTTGCTTCCATATGTACCATAGATGTGTTCCTCTCAACTGGTCTTGTTCATTTCTATCCCTGCCTTAATTATATTCACATGGCATTCTTTAATTACTCTAATTAAAATAAAGAGGAGAAACTGACCTGGTTCTATCTCATTCCTCAGTAGAAAGGTAATATTGTGCACTTGACTCCTGCCTGCTTCCCAGCATCTCTAACTGTGCTAATTGCAAGCTTTCTGGCAATGAGACTTCTGGATGGCATTATATCATTTGCAGAAAAAGAGATGGAACCAGAGATCATCATGTTAAGTGAAATAAGCCAGCTTTAAAAAGACAAATATTCAGAGCTGGAGAGATAGATGGCTGAGGGTTAAGAGCACTGGCTACTCTTACAGAGGGCTGGGTTTTGTTTCCCAGCACCCATGTAGCAGCTAACAACCACTCCTAAACTACAGTTCCGGGGGATCTGATGCTCTCTTTTAACCTCCCCCAATAATGTATGACATGGGTGCAATTACATACATGCAAATGAAACATTAATGTACATAAAATAAACTTTTAAAAAGAGAAATACTATGCCGGTGGTAGTACATGCCTTTAATCCCAACACTTGGGAAGCAGAGGCAGACAGAGATCTCTGTGCCTTCAAGGCCAGTCTGGTTTACATAGTGAAGGACCCCTGCCCCAAGGTTTTATGCACCCTTAAAATCTGTCTTTAGGAACCATGGTACCACCATCCTATAAGGCCTCCAAGTCACGTACGCTATAAGGCTTCCCCGCTTCCTCATACTTTGTGGTGCTTAACTGAGTCATGCCCACCTGTGTGTCGAGATAAGGTTTCCCTCCCCGCTTCCTCATACCTTGTGGTGCTTAACTGAGTCACACCCGCCTGTGTGTCACTGGCCTGCGTACCGAGATGATTTTTTACTATTACACAACCCTTCCTCCATTTCCCCATACTTTGGGATCTCTGCTTTTAAAAGTTCCCTATCCCAGTCCCTGGGGGTCGGTCTCCTCTGCCCCTGCGTGGGTTACGAGTCCGACCCCAGTGCACTGGTTTCTCCCGAATAAACCTCGTGTAATTGCAGCGAGAATGGTCTTTGGCTGATTTTTGGGAGTCGTTCTATCCCGAGATTTGAGTGGGAGCACCGAGATTTGAGTGAGAGTCACTCCAGTTTCTGGGGGTCTTTCAATAGTAAGTTTCAGGTCAGTCAAAACTATACAGTGAGACCTGTGCTAAAAAAACAAAAAGACAAATGTCACATATTTTCTCTCATATATGTAATCTAGATCTTAAAATACAAAGATATGAATGTAGAAAGGTGACTATTTAGGAAGAGGAAGGGGACCAGCTGAGAAGAGGGGAAGTGGGGAGACAGGGCAAGCAGCACCCACGAGAGGCTGGGTGAGGGTTATGGGAGGTGAGGGTTAGCGAAGGTGACTAAAACATACTATACACATGTGTGAAAATGTCATGATGAAAACTATTACTCTGCAACTAATAAAAAATGAGGGGCTGGAGAGATGGCTCAGCGGTTAAGAGCACCAACTGCTCTTGCAGAGGACCTGGGTTTGATTCCCAGCACCCACATGGCGGCTAAGAACCGTCTTTAACTCTAGTTCCAAGGGAATCTGACACCCTCTTCTGACCATTGCACTACATGGGTACACCAACCTACATACAGACAGTACACTCATACATATAAAAATAATAAAAAAATTTAAAAAATGGAAGAACAAGAAAGAGCCACAGGACTTTAGTATGAGTCAAAAAGGAAGGCAGTTTATCCAATAACTACTAGAACCCAGAGAACATACCTCAAGATGAAATCAGCATTGCTGCTAGTACAGCAGAGCACTAGAAGAGGGCCCGACTAGGGGTAACCAACCACTCTCTGATCAGACTGAGGCCTGCTGTCTAGGAAGAAACTCGTGCCTGGTATTGTAAACTCAGACAAAAACCCCTGCCTGGGGAGATCATAGGCCCCAGAGGGGAACCTACTACTGTTTGCTAAATGTTCACATTGTCAAACTGCCTTCTAAATATTTATGTTGATAACCCGTAGAGTTGTGCTGCTCTCAACCCTAGTCAAAGAAGCTTCTTTTTGGAGTGGGCAAAGAAAGACTTAATCCAGAGACTCATAACAGGTCAAAGTGCTGAGAATAAGTGACTATGTGTGCTCAGTCCTAAATGGGACACCTATGTCAATACCCACTCCCAAGGGTAAGGGAACATTGAGGAACAAGAGGTGGAAGGAATGGAAAAGCAGGAGGCTGGAGGAGAGCTGTGAAATGCTGTCTTCTAGACAGGGCATGGCCATTGCACTTATGAACTCATAGCAGCTATGGTTATCTATACAAGATCAAGCCAAGGAACATTCCAGCATGGATGATGAGAGACTCATGAGGTCTTGCCACTAGCTGAGGAGCTATAGGCAGTCACTGGCTTCTAGGAGAGTCATTTTTCTTTGGAAATGTTATCACTTGTAGGTTACTCATGTCCCAGTAGGTTATTCATGTTACCACTTGTAGATTACTCACCACCTCATGCATATGGGCAGCACTCATGGTGGGTTATAAAAAAGGAGGAGGGGAGGGGGAGGGAGGAGGGGGTAAGGAGGGGGAGGAGAGAGGAGAAGTTGGGAGGGGAATGTGTTGGGAAGGTCTAAGAGGAGTTGGAGGGGAGGGTTGGGGTGTGGATATGTTCAAAATACATGAATACATGTTCAAAATACATGAATACATGTATGAAATCCTCAAAGAATAATATATGTGTGAATGTCTATAAAATAGAAGGGCCACTGTATCCATCAAACCCACCCTTATCTCTAACCTACATTTAAGCCAATAACTCTCTTTATGATGGTAGCTACTTTGATGTTGTGTTGGGTTGTCTGTTACTCATGTTTTGAAATCTACGGATAAAGCCTGAATACACATGGCCTGATTTTGTCTCTAGGATGGTTCACTTTTCCCAGCTATTCTCCTTTGCGATTATGACAGCTGTTCCCCTAAATGACTCAGCTTTCTCTTGCCATGGCTCCCTGGATGTCAAGTCACAGTCAGGATCTCAATGCCTACGAACTCCTACCCTCCACTGTCCTTCCATCCATCTAGACAGCCAGCCAGCTCATGTATCAAGCAAGGTATTTTGTTAGATGCTGTAAGATGACCAAAATGAAAAACAATCCGAAACCCCCAAATACACACACACACACACACACACGCATGTGCATGCACACACACACACTCACACGCATGTACACACGCACACACACACACATGCACACACACACACTTAGTTGCAGAGACCATATCCACTGAAAAGGAAGAGAAAGCTATCTCCATAATTTCCTATGGTGAAACAGATGAAACTGTTAAGCGTTGCCAGAGAAATGCAGATGAATTGCCACAGCAGAGTAATGAAGACACTGTCCAGGTGGAAACATTTTGGGGGCATTTCCATAAAGAAATGGATTTTTTTTTTTTGGTCTTTTCGAGACAGGGTCTCCCTGTAGCCCCAGCTGTCCTGGAACTCACTCTGTAGACCAGGCTGGCCTTGAACTCACAAAGATCCGCCTGCCTCTGCCTTCCCAGTGCTAGGATTAAAGGCATGCGCCACCACGCCCGGCAAGAAATGGATTTTATACTACATTTTGGATGATACAGAACTGTTGCAGAGAAAGAGAAAATGTAAATTCCTGGCAGAGTAGGGCAGCAGCAAAGAAACTCACAGAAAATGGAAGACTTTTGTTGGAAAATAGGACTGGAATTTGAAAGGGTCAAGGGGACCAGATGAGGAGGGTACAATCCAGGTCGAAGGGTCTGAGAGCAGTTGGATGGGTCTGGGAAAATTGGATGTGGGGATTTTGTTTTGTTTTGTTTTATTTAATTTTTTTGAGACAGGGTCTCCCTGTAGCCCCAGCTGGCCTAGAACTCTTTATGTAGACCAGGCTGGCCTTGAACTCACTGAGATCCACCTGCCTCTGCCTCCTGAGTGCTGGGATTAAAGGCGTGAACCACCACCACACCTGATCGCTTTTTCCTTTCTTTGAAAAAACTACTTGGTATCATTTGTTTTCTTGATCCTAGCCAGTCTTATTGGAGTGAGATAATATCTTAAAGTGGTTTTGACTTGCATTTCCTTAATGATTAGTGATGTTGAACACTTCTTGAGGCGTTTCTCAGACATCTCTAATTCCTCACTTGTGAAGTCTCTGTTCAGTTCTTTGCTCCATCTATTGAGTGGGTCATTTGTTTTCTTTTTTCTTTGTTTTTTGAGTAGTTTACATATTCTGGAAATCAATGCTTTGTCAGATGTATCTGCAGTGAAGGTTTCCTCCCACTCTGTGGGATTTCTCTTCACTTCCTTGATTGTTTCTTTTGATGTACAGAAGCTTTTGAGTTTAATGAGGTCCCATTTGTCAATTGTCGACCTTAATTCTTGTGCAGCTGCTGTCTGATTTAGGAAGTCTTTTCCTACGCCTATGTCTTGTAGTCTGCTGCCAACTTTTTCTTCTATCACCTTCAGAGTTTGGGGTTTCACGTTGAGGTCTTTAATCCATCTGGAGTTGACTTTTGTACAGGGTGAGAGGTAGGGGTTTAATTTCATTCTTCTACAAGTGGTGATCCAGTTTTGCCAACACCACTTGCTGAAGATGCTGTCTTTTCTCCATTGTGGTTTCTTGGCCCCCTTGTCAAATATGAGATGGCTGAAATTGTATGTGCTCAGATTTGGATCTTCGGTTTTGTTCCATTGGTCAACAGGTCTGTTTTTGTGCCAGTACCAGGCTGTTTTTATGACTATAGCCCTGTAGTATAGTTTAAA
>VZQC01014772.1:923642-972342 GCA_009823505.1 Rhizomys pruinosus | reverse complement strand
AACAACAACAACAACAGAAAGGACTGCATCAAAGAACTGACTGAAACAGTGAACTTCTGCTCAAAACAGTCAACTTCCTCATGGAGAATATTGAGAAAGACTGAGAAAGAGATGAAAAGCATGTTTGGCAGAATGCATGAGCTCTGGTGGGGTGGGGGAATGAGCGGGAACACGGGTCTAGATTTGTTAAAAATATATATAAATAAATTTATGTGAAAAAAATAAAAAGAAAAAACCACATCTGGCTGGCATGGTGGTCCACGCCTTTAATCCCAGGCAGATTTTTGTGAGTTCAAGGCCACCCTGGTCTACATAGAGAGTTCTAGCTAAGCCAGGTAGGGCTACAGGGAGACCCTGTCTCCAAAAGTCCTCCCCCCCACCAAAAAGAAAGAGAAAGAAAGAAAAGGTATTCAAGAGAGAAGAGAGAAGCTAGCAAGAGCAGAGAGGCACCTGGGGCAGGTTTTCGACAATCATGAACCTCAGCAGAAGATTCACAGAACTCCCCTTCTGGGGCAGGTATAGGCATAGAATGGCGGTCAGCAAGATGGTGTTCTGGTTTGAACTGGAAATGTCCCCCACTGGCTCATGCATTTGAATACTTGGTCCCCAACTTGTGTGGCTTTTTTGAAGGTTTGTAGAACCTTTTAGATGCGAGGCCTGGCTGTTAGAAAGAGGCCACTGGAGACAAGGGCTGCAGGGTGACAGCCTCCCTGTTTCCTCTCCTCCACCACCTTTCTGCTTCCTACTCTTCTAAGATGTGGAGTCCCAGTCACCTGTTTCAGCTGCCACAAATTCAGCCTTACCTTTCCTGCAATAACAGACTAAGCTCACAATCCAGGAGAAAAAAAAAATCCTTCCTCTCAAGTTGCTTCTTTCAAGTATTTCATCATAGTGTTGAGAAAAATAATTGCTACAGATGGCTAAATTTAGGCATCAACTAGGTTAAAAAAATATCTAGATGGAGCTGGAGAGATGGCACAGTACTTAAGAGCCACTGGATGCTCTTGCCAAAGACCCAGGTTCAGTTCTCTGCACCCACATGGTGGCTAAAAACTGTAATAACTCCACTTCTAGGGGTTCTGATGTCTTCTTCTGGCCTCCATGAGCAATTCACAACATGGGAGCATTTATATACTTGGAGGCAAAACATTCATACAATATTACATGACAAATAAATAATAAGTAAATACATAGAAATATCTAGAAACCAGGAAACTGTTTGGGGTATAGGTGTGAGGGCGTTTCCAGAGGAGTTTGCACGTAAGTCTTAGCAGACAAGGTGAAGATGCACCAGTGGGTTGTGGGTAGACGCCATCCAATCAACTGGGGGCCTGAAAGCACAAGTACAGAGGGTAAACTGGTACCTCACCTGGATAGCTGGGACATGCTCATCTCCTTCCTTGGCCATCAGAGTCCAGGCTTGTCAGCCTTTGAGCTTCAGGACTTAAACATGGGGACTCTTTTGGCTTTAAACCCAGAATAGCAATATCATTTTCCCTTGTTTGGAGGCTTTGGACTTAGACTGTGCCATGCTATCATCATCCTAGGCAAGCAGCCAATAGAAGACTTCTCAGCCACCTTAACTGCATGAGCTAATCCCTCAGTAACCCTCATTTCACTTTACTCATGTATTTTATTCGTCCTATTGGTCTTTAGAGAACTCTGAGTAGAGGGGCCACACACCCAGACTCTGGGTGCATCGATCCAATGCCTTGTTGATCAGGCCCAGATAGCAGTCTTGTGGGCAGTAAGATTAGGAATCCTCTGGGTCGGAACCTTTGGACCAATGTGACATAGGTGAAGTGCCACATTTATCCAGGTTCCAGGAAGACGAGCATCTAAGAAAAGAAGGTGGTACAGACTTGGGAGGATGGGAGAAAGGCCACTTAGGAGCTGACTGGGCAGTGGCATCAAAAGCCTAGGCAAAGGGTCCAGGTAAAGGGCCAGGACAACAGCTGTAATGTAGAGACGAAGTGAAAAGAGCACCGGCCTCAGACTTGAAGAGACTCTGGTTAGAATTCAAGGCTATATTACCTGCTGTATAAATTTGGGCAAGCCTCTTAATCTCTCTGGGTTCTCTTTTTCTGTGACTAAAAAGGAACATCATAATGTCAATCTCTTAGAGCTGTTATAGGGAGTATAAATAATGTATGAGCAGTGCCTGGCACTTGGGACATTCCGTACAGGAGTGGTATTGTTGTTATCAACACCATCCTCCATATTGATATTGAACCATAAAGAGGATAATAAAGTAAACAAGGGGAACGTTTCAGAGACCAGGGAAAAACCAGGAGGCAGGGAAACCAGGAGGTGGAGCTGGGTCTTTCCAGAAAGGACTACAGAGACTCCTAATGTACTGGTCCTTTCAAATTGTCAGCTTAGTGAAATTAATAGCATTGTCATTGCTCTCCAGCACAAACAAGAATGTTAGATTTTTGTGGAACCAGCCACATGGCGCCCGCATACCATTAATCTTTTCTACATGGTGAGCTGTCTTGGAGTTCAGGGACACATACAATCTGCCCAGGGCTTCTAACAACCATCCCTGAGGCCCAGGCCAGATCTCATTGGTTAAGTGAGGTCAAGCCCAGCAGAGTTAATGCAGACAGGGAAAGTGGGGGAGGGGGACACAGGTGGTTATGAGTCATGGGTACTTTGGAGGGCAGCACATGACTGACCCAGTCTGGTGTTAAGGAAGGTTTTCTGGGGTAGAAAGCCAAGGTCAGAACCCTTCACAGTCTCCAAGGAGCCCAGTGACAATATGTCACCAGATGAGGTTTGTTAACCATAGCAATCTTTCATGTTTCCAACTGATGCAATTCATCTGTTCCTTTGAGGGTCAATTGACTCAGCTATTACTGCCCAATCCAACAATATCCAACATTTATGAATCCTTTGCTCCATGCTAGGTTAAAGATGAACTAAAGTAGCCGGGTGTGGTGGTGCACACCTTTGATCCTAGCACTTGGGAGGCAGAGGCAGGCATATCTTTGTGAGTTCAAGACCAGCCTGGTCTACAGAGTGAGTTCCAGGACAGCTGGGGCTACAGGGAGACCCTGTCTCAAAAAGACCAAAAAAAAAAAAGATGAACTAAAGTGTTGGGTTATGCCATTTTATACACTGGCCCACTGAATCATCTCCAGAACCTTATGGAGTCAGTATTGGTTGCTGCATTTTATGGAATAGAAGGTCAGCAAGGCTCACCAATGGGTCTCAAGCCACACAGCTAATAAAACTGGTAAGCTGGGTTGGAAACATGTTTTGCTAAATCAAGAGCTTCATCTCTGAATGAGATACTAACTGTTCTCAATCTTTGACAGGCACACAAGTCACTGGGAAATTTGATAAAATGAAGGTTCAGATTCACTAGCTGGGGGCCGAGATGCTGCATTCTAGTGAGTTACTAGGGATGGTAGATGCTATTGCCTGCGGCCCATACTTTGATTCACAGTGGTTGGTAGTTCAGTCTTTGAAGAAGGTTTGAGTTTGGTGTTAGACAAGAGGGTTTTTATTTTTTTATATTATGTATATGAATGTTATGCCTACATATGTTTTAGCGTGCCAGTGTTGTGCAATGCCTACACATTCGTTAGTGAGTCAGTGATGTGCAGTGCCTGCATGTGTGTTAGTGCACCAGTGTTGTGGAGTGCTTGCAGAGAATAGAAGAGTGTGTCAAATCCCCTGGAACTGGATTATGGATGGTGGTTAGCTGCCATGTGGGTGCTCAGAATCGAACCCTGGTCCTCTGAAGAGCAGCCAATCCTCATAGTTGCTAAGCTATCTCTCCAGCCCCAAGCAAGAAATTTATTTTTTAAAATATTTTATTTATTTTTGTTTTATGTGTATGAGTGTATTGCCTGCCTTTATGTAAGTGCACCTGTGGTGTCCAATGCCTGTGGATATTGGAAGAGGGCATCAGATCCCTTGGAACTAGAGTCATGGATGATTGTTAGCTGTCATATGAGTGCTGGGAATCAAACCTATGTTCTCTGCAAGAGCAACCAGTACTCTTTTTTATTTTTTGGTCTTTTTAAGACAGGGTCCCAGCTGTCCTTGAACCTGCTATGTAGACCAGGCTGGCCTAGAACTCATGGAGATCCACCTGCCTCTGCCTCCCAAGAGCTGGGATAGAAGGCTGTGCCACCACTCCCAGTGCAGCAACCAGTACTCTTAAATGCTGAGCCATCTCTCCAGACCCAGACAAATGGTTTTTAAACCACTTATAGGGGTTAGGAATATAGTTCCATGGTAGAGTAGTTGCCTAGGATGTATAAGGTCCTGGGCCCCAAGCACTAAAAAAGACAGAAGAATGAAAGAAAGAAAGAAAGAAAGAAAGAAAGAAAGAAAGAAAGAAAGAAAGAAAGAAAGAAAGAAGAGAGAGAAAGAAAGAAAGAGAGAGGGAGAGAGAGAGAGAAAGGAAGGAAGGAAGGAAGGAAGGGGAAGGGAAGGGAAGGGGGAAGAAAGAAAGAAAGAAAGAAAGAAAGAAAGAAAGAAAGAAAGAAAGAAAGAAAGAAAGAAAGAAGCTAACAGTCTATGAATTGTATACTCTGGTTCCATGTGGGTAACAATCACTGTAAATTTAGTACCTTTAGAACATCCATGTGTTTTTCTTACAGTTTTCCCATAAAAACCCTGGAGTCTGGGGAAAGATGCTGTTCTGCTCATGTTCAAAAACTGAATGAAAATGTGTGTTTGCCTGTGTGTCAGGGGTGGGGGGGTATCTCACTATGTGAGACTGGCCTGAAACTCAGGAGCCTCCTGCCTCTGCCTCCCAAGCGGTAGCATTATAGGCATGTGTCACTCCGCTTGGCTATGCTCTCTCCAGAATCCTTGTCCAAATGTCTTCAGGTTGTCCCAGATTCAGTTCTGTGGCTAGTACTGAGCCCTGGTTCCTGCCTGGCTCTCCACTAGGGGGTGCTCAACTCTTATCTCCTAAGTAGTTGTATTTCTTGCCTTCTGTCTCCAGAGCTGGCAATGGAGAATCTCCCTTCTGCAGAATTCTGAGATTCAAAGGGCTGGCTTGGTTAGGTCAAGCCCATTCAGTCTTCCTATCTTAAGGTTAACAGATTTGAGAATTCATTTATGTCTGCAAAGTCCCTTCACAGCAGACCCTAGGGTGGTATTTGAATGAATACTTGAGACAAGGCTCATGGGCTGCCAAGCAGGAAATCTCAGCCCCTCCCAGAATTCTGCCTGTCACCAAGCGTTCTGATGTTCTCAGCTGCACTGCATTGCTGATTGATGGGTTCTGTTAGTCATGTGAACGAGGACTATATAAGCTGCTCCATTTCTGCCTTCATTTCTACTCATTTGCTGTAAGCCTCAACTTTAGTGTACAATTTACTAACAGTAGTTTCAAAATGAAATTGGATTGCCAATTTCCAATGAATCCAGCTCAGCCCTTTCTTGTTGCTTGTATAAACTGAAAGTATAAAACAGCAACTGATCCATAGGTCATTTGGGGCTTTTCACTGTCATTAACAAGGTCCCAGAAAAGAGTGTCCAGATCCAGGCATGTTGAGATGAAGCTAGCTTTTCTTATCCACAGGAAACTGTGTGCTCAGAGATGACTGGAGCTGAAAACCCCAAGGCTTGAGATTTAAAGACAGAGGGTTTGTGACATCCTAATCTCAAAGGCCGGACTGAGACGAGAAGAATGAAGGCCCGCCTCCTCTGATTTCTAGACTATTTTCCTTCCCATGGTACATCCTATGGTTATGTAGTTTTAGAAAAAAAAAAGTCCAGTATTGTTCCCCTTTCATTCCAAGAGAGTCAAAGAGAGAGAAGTTAGCTATTGAAGACTTGGGGAGGGAGTTCCCAATGGGTGTTGACAGCAGGGAGAATTCTCTACCCCAGCAAAGCAAGAATGAACACATCCTCCTGGTGATACTGGGTCTTAGATAGGAGACGATGTTAGCCCATTTAAGTTTCTGTAACAAAATATAGACTTGATGGCTTATAAACAACAGAAATTCATTTCTTATAGTTCTGGTGGCTGGGACATCTAAGATCAAGGTATCAGTAGATCTGACTTTCAGTAAGGACCTGCTTCCTGGTTTATAGACAACTGTTTTCATATGGTGTAAGGGTCAAGGGAGCTCTTTGGATCTTTCATAAAGGGACTAGTCTCATACATGAGGGCCCAACCTTTATGATCTAATCACTTCAAAGGGCCAAACTCCACAAGGTATCACATAGGATGTGATATCAACATAGAGTTTGGGGGGCGGATAGGCATTCCACATATTACCGTGACCCATCAAGTCATGGATCTACAATATTGATGATTGTATCTCAATGTTATTTTCTTTTAAATATTCTTTATTTTTTATGGTTTTATACATGTATACAATGCATCTTGACCATATCTGCCCCAGTTTCCCTTCTGTAACCCACCTTGGGCCCTCCCAACATATGCCTCTCCCACTCTGTATCCTCTTATGAGACTCTCCCTCCCCCCCCCAGCAGCTATCAATTGTTAATAGTTTCTCAGCTAGGCATACAGCTTCATCATCAGCCCCTCAATCCTCCAGCCACTCCCATGCTTGAATTATTGTCTCGCTTGATCTTGTGCAGGTAACTAGCTGTCATGGGTTCATGAGTGCAACCACAATGTCACACCCAGATGACAGCAATACTCCACATCCTTCTCTTTGTTCTTTCTGCCCCTCTTCCTCAATGTCCCATTTAGGACTGAGCACTCTGTCACCAAGTCTCAGCTCTCTGTATTAACTGCTGCCTACTACAAACAGAAGCTTCTTTCACCAAGGTCGAAAGCAGCAGAAATCTATGAGTATAAACATAAATATTTAGAAGGCAGTTTGATAGCATGGCTGTTAAACAAAGCAAGAGTGCCAGGTTCTCCCCCCTAGGGCCTATGATCTCCCCAGTCATGGGCTTTTGACTGAGTTTAGTCAAAAGTACTAGGCATGAATTCCTTCCTGTGGAACAAGCCTCAAATCCCATCAGAAAGCAGTTGGTTACCCCCATAACAGTCATGCCACTACTGCAACTATGGCACATCTTGTCTCACAGGTCCGTATTGTAACACACAGGATCCACTGCCGGGTAAGTCCATTGATGGCTCTTTTTGCTTGAGCAGCCTACATAGTACCTATTAACACTATGAAAGCTAGCCAGCAGGGGGATGTTTCCAGGTCAGTCCCACCCAGCTTGATTCCTCTGTATCCTATGACCATAGTATGTTGTGTCTTCAGTAACAGAGTCTTTCTGGGGCTGAGAAGTGGCTCAGTGGTTCAGAGCACCAACTGCTCTTGCAGAGGACCTGGGTTAGATTCCCAGAACCCACATGGAGGCTAAGAACTGTCTTTGGTGCCAGGCGTGGTGGTGCATGCCTTTAGGGAGGCAGAGGCAGGTGGATCTTGTGAGTTCAAGGCCAGCCTGGCCTACAGAGTGAGTTCCAGGCCAGCTGGGGCTATAGGGAGACCCTGTCTAAAAAAAAAAAGAGTCTTTCTATATAGTTATAGTGGGCAACCAAGGGAAATCACAATAGCCTGTATTGTTTTGGGGTCTCTTCTAGACCAATACTCCTGGGGTAATTCCATATCTGGCAATGAAACTTTCATTTAATAACCCATATCTTCTGGGGGAAACACTGTCCACCTATGCAGGGTACCTCCATTCAAAGTCCTTTCTTTTTTTTTTAGTTATTTTTATTTTATGTGTATGAGTATATTGCTTGAATGTATGTAAGTACATTCATGTTGTGCAATGCCTGTGGAGGACAGAAGAGAGCATCGGAGCCCCTGGAACTGGAGTTATGGATGGTTGTCAGCTGCCATGTGGGTGCTGGGAATCAGCCAGTGCTCTTAACCACCAAACTATCTCCCCAGCTCAAACTCCTTTTAAAAGAATATATTTTTAAAATTAGCTTACAAAGGAGTGGATTTCCATAAGGCTTTTCCATATACTCTTAGTTCTTGTCAACTCACCCGCCTAACCTTTTCCTCTCCCTTGCGCCCCTGCTTCTATTTACAATTTTCTTTTTCCAAATCTATATAGTAAAGTTATAACAATGGGAAAAATCAAAGTTTTCTTAGCTCCTCACAACAGAGAGCACACTGAGATAACTGCATAGTAAAAGCCAAGTGTCCATTGCAACCTTGGAGGTCGGGGTACTGCATGTAAGGGGGTTGCTTGCGATGATGCTTTCTCCACAGCTTATCAGGCACAGCTGAGGTGACTGCCCTTCATGGCATTTTTGGCAACACAAATAAGCTCTGCTTTGCATTTTTGGTCCCATGGCATCATTTTTGAAATATGAATCATAAAAGCAGCACATTTCTGCTGTGCCTGCTGAGACTTGCTTTATCAGCCTCCTATTTCAGCATCAATAAAACGATGCTGTCATTCCAGCTGGGAGGTATTTTGATTATTCCAGACAGAGATGGCTAATCACATTGTGTGTGTGTGTGTGTGTGTGTGTGTGTGTGTGTGTACTTGTACACTTGTGGCCTCTTTCTGAGGAAGAAAGGAAATTGTCTCAACCTTACAAGGGATAAATTTTGATGGTGATTGATTACTAAGTAGAGAATTTCTATAGAAACTCTAGCATCGTGGTAATTTACTACCAAAGAGAATTCCTTGCTAAAGGCATCATTAGAAAAAATCCTATGCCACTAAGTTCTAAATAGAAGCATAAATGCAGGGTAGAAAAGTAGAGACTAGAAATAAAATAAGACGGTTTGAGTGAATGATCTCTAAGGACCACCTCCAGTTAAAGAAAATTTCAAGCTTATCTTTGGGAGACTTAGAAATGATGCTAACTGCCTGAGAAGAGGAGAGTATAAATTCAGGAAGGAACAGAACTTTCAACTGATGAATGCATTTGCACTTGTGTGTGTGTGTGTGTCTGTCTGTCTGTCTCTCTCGTTATGTGTGTATGTCTGTGTGTTTGTGTGCTGCGTCTGTAAAACTGAAAGGAGTGTTTCTTTTTAAGCTCAGAATGAGCTCAGGTGGATGACAGAATAGAAAGAACTCAGAGATATGCCAGAAACCCAGGAGCAAGGCAGGCATTCCCAGAAGGTCTTGGCAGCAAGAGTTGGGCAAGCTGACCAGTGCCAAGGATGGTGAGAGATGACCCATGGCAGGTGGACCACAGCTGGCCCAGTGCTGAGGTCCAGGAGGCACTGAAAACTGTGCCAGCAAATCTGGGTAGTGGACAGCAGATTCTACACCCAGGAGGGTGAGTTTCAGGGGCAGGATTTGAGTTCTTAAGAGGATCAGCAGAAGCAAGAATGTAACATCCAATCTAGAACGAATGAGGGTACACTCAGGGTCACCAAAGTAGGACCTAGGGACGGGTATTAGGGACCCGATCTCCAGGAGTCAGGGTGGATATGGGAATCCAGGATAAAGGTTTGTAGAGGTTCATTAGCAAGCAAGGTTAGCTTGATGCTATTCTCTTGAGAAGCTGGTTTAAGGATTCTTAAATCCTCCCATGTTATATTAACACAGCTCCCAATTAGGCTAACTGCCAAATCATAGACTTAGGCAGGTGATTATAAGGAGTTTAAGATGTTGGTCCTGTCCTCACAGAGTTTACAATCTATTTGAGAAAGACAGGTTGGCACACATAAGAAAGAAAAATATGTCTGTATACCTCCATTGTGTGTATTATGTATAAGTTGCAGGTGTTAAATAAAACAACTTAGGGGCTGGGATGTGGCGCTTAAGTAAGGAATGCATATGAAGCACATACAAGGCGCTAGATTCAATTTCCAGCACTGGGGGAAAATGTATGTGGTAGAAAGGTCAAGGAAGGCATCACAATGGAACTAATGTTGAGGGGATAGTTTCTATCTTTTTAAGCAAAGAGCAGATTCTGAACCCCATGTTGAAGACATGCATGGGGATGCAAAAAGAAGAGTACAGATGTACTGAAATCACTCCTACTCTGTTCCTATCCAAGCAGGGATAGTTGGGCTATTCCTGCCAAGAAAACTAGGGGTGGAGCCCCTCGAGAGCCTTTAGAAAGCAGAGGACAAAGGACGGAAGTGGTGTTTGCTTGATAAGAGAATAATGTCGTTCCAATGACTATGGAGGCAGCTCCCTGCATCCTTCTCTGTTCTGAGTCTGTTTCAGACCCTGGGCAATCTGGCCTTGAATTACAAGAATGCCAATTTCAAGTCCCCAGGGCATTTCTGTCTGTGCTTACTAACATTTCTTGCCACCCTCCTCGCCCCCAATTCTCTGCTTTCCTCCCTCTTGTTCAGTGATGGCTAGGGAATCAAAAATTCCTATTAATGGAAAGCCTTGGGATCTTGGAGCAATAGTCAACTTTACCCCCTTTTACGACAAAATGATATACACTATATAACAAAGGGTCTGGATCCCACTGCTGACAGCACAGGTCACCTGCTCAGTGTAGTCAGGATGAATGTCACCATCAAGATGATTACTTGTTGAGGAGTATGAGTCAACTCAGCATATTTATCTACATTCGTGACTTTTGCTGCTGAAAAAAAAAAAAGAATTTTAACGTACTCCATTAGCACCTCATCGGCAATTGTCTCTCCCAGTCTACTGCTACTTAAGAAATTCTTAATGGTTAATGTCAGATCACAGCCCCCTGGCCTAATTTATGCTGAGAGGGGAGCTGGTGTCAGAGTCTTTGCTCTTAGCTGTGATTTTACTCTGTGGGAACTACAAGAAATCTGAGCAGGGGTAATCCTTTTCTTTCAGCAGCAGCAGCTTAAGCAGACCTGACATTTGGGTTGGAAAAGTATATAGTCACCTCAATTTAGAGAAAAACATAAGGTTAATGTTAAGAAAGTAGTGTATGTATAACCAAGGCCTTTCTTGAAGGAATGCTGTGGGAAGACCCTAGAAACTTGGAGACTTACACAAGGCACTGGCAGTTGTGGGAGGTAATGACAGTGATTGACACTTGTCTGGAAATTCACAGCACATTGCTTCCAACCTCCTTTAATCTTCTCACAAGCCTGAGATAAAGGGTTATTTATTATGTATTCCAGAGGTGAAGAAACAGATGCATCTTCTTAAATAGTCAATGAACTACAATCTAGAAATGAACCCAGTACTTCTGCAGCCTAGTCCCCAACCCTCCCCAACAGAGATTCTCTTTCACTGTATGCCAACCATTTGTAAGATGTGCTGTGTGATAGCTCATCTTTAGCAGAAAGCCTTAGATTTGATGGTGATATGCTTTAGCATCATAAATCAGGATAGGCAATGTTTCTTTTTTCATATTCAAATGTACTTTTAGAGCAAGGAGAATGGGTCAGATTGCAGCGAGCTATTGGGAGAATCATACATCAGTCCCATCTGTGCAGGAACATTAAAGGACCATGGATGGTGGTGGCAACAACAGTTGTCATGATTACAGGCTATTGTCTCCCTTTACTTCCTTCCTGCAAGATACCGGGCTTCATTAGCTCAGTTCATCCATGAGAGTGTGCTAGTTCTGTGAACAACATCCATTTTGGACATCTCCATGGTAGAGAATATGGCTCATTATGCAGCCTCACGGGTGCAATCTCACTCTGGTAGTACACAACTCAGCTCCTTTGAGAACCTAGCACATATCACACAGGGTACTTATCTCGAGCACATACTAATGAATGGACATTTACTTATAAAGACTTCTTGCTATGTTGACCAGGCTGGAGACTAACTCCTGAGTTCCTCTCATCTCAGCATCCCAGTAGCTGAAACTACAGATGTATACCACCACACGCAGCTGGATACCAACTCTTACTTCTTATTTGTACATAAGCTTAAAACAGCAGTGTGTTATTGATAACAACACTATTACTATGTAGATACAAGTGATAGATAAGTGTGTGCACTGCTGTTGCACAAATACTATATAAATATTCTTAGACATCTGGGAATTTTCCATAGCATCATGCCTGGCCACTCCCCAGAAGTTCAGAAGTAGTTAGAATTATCATGACAGGAGGAGCACTGGAAATAGTTTAGGTAGACAGTTTTACAAAGTAGTGCTGTTGCTTTTTTTTTTTTTTTAGATATAAAAAGGCCACATTTGAAAGGTTGTGGGTGTAGCTGTGGCAAAGGCTTTGCCCAGCATGCAGAAGGTCCTGAGTCAGAGTCCCAGCACAGTCAAAAGAGAAAAAAGGGCACACATTTTTAGATAAGAACATAGGCTATGAGTGTGTATTGAGTAAAGATCAGCATTGACACCAGAGGTTCTTAAATGGGGAAGGGGAAACTAAAGACAGTGTGTGTGGTGTGTGTGTGTGTATGTGTGTGTGTGTGTGTGTGTGTGTGTGATATGTGATGGTCCTGCAGAGTCCAGAAGAGGGCATTGGATCCCCTGGAGCTGGAGTCACAGGCAGGTGTGAGCTACCAAATACGGATGCGTGCTAGCAACAAAACTCGGGTTTTTTGGAAGAGCAGCAGGTGCTCTTAACCACAGAGACATCTCTCAAGACCCATTGAAGACATTAAAAAAAAATTTTTTTTTGTCTTTTCGAGACAGGGTCTCCCTTTAGCCCCAGCTTTCCTGGAACTCACTCTGTAGACCAGGCTGGCCTTGAACTCACAAAGATCCGCTTGCCTCTGCCTCCCGAGTGCTATGATTAAAGGCGTGCGCCACCATGCCTTGCTTTAATTTTTACAGGAGGGGACTAGTGTGCTAGTGTTATGGAATCTAGTGGGTAGATGCCAGAGGTGCTGCTAAATATCCCACAACCCACAAGGCAGGCCCTTTTTCCCCAAGAACAGAATCATTTGGCTCCAAATGACAATAAAATTGAAGTTAGGAAACCAATCTACACCAGTACTAAAATGCTAAGTATGTGGGTTCAATCACAGAGGAGAAAATAACAGTTATTATAACCTAGACATCCCTGTGTCCGTCGGCTTTTGAGAGCCACTTCTGCTCAAGCCTCCAGCCCTAGGGAGGCATCATACCTCTCCATGGTGGCCTCGGGCTTACAGCTTGCTTTAGCCGTGCTTGGGTATGCTATCTGCCTTGTTCACTGCTCCCAAAGGTTGTTTTCAGCTTCTGCACCTGCCCCTCCTTCCAAGGACCATTCTGTTTCTTGTTAGAGACTATTCCTCTTTCCTCCTCCTCAAAAAAAGCATCTCTTTACATGTGCTTATTGTGGGTTGCAAGCTATTGCTGACCCTTCAGGGTTATTTTCGACTTTCTCCAGTCTTGCTCACCACAGGAAATGTTCTGCCGCCCATAAACTTTCATAGGATTTAGCTGGCCTGTTCCTCCTCTCTTCCAGATCTTTATGCTGTCTCTTGAGCAGATAGCTAAAACCTCACAAACTGCTACCTCTTCCTTATACATCCTCTGGGTGGTATGGAGTTACTCACATAGAAACAGTAAAGTATTTATCCAGACAAACAACTCCAATTGCAAAACAAAAACCACATCCCATGGGGTGAACTGTGCTGCTCTTCTGAAGGCAAAATGTAAGCATCACAAATTTGTTTCACAGAAAGTTTCTTTTCTTCCCAACACACTGGGGAGAAATAATGTAATATAGCTGTTAGGAACTGTGGGCACTGGGGTTAAACTGCCTGGGATTTCAATCTTGCTTTTGTCACCTGTTATCTACATACCAGTAGATTTAATGTGGATCCGGAATGTTCCCAAAGCTCCACGTGACCAGAGTGTTCTTCAGGGTGATGCTGCTGGGAGGTGATAGAACCCTCTAGATTGGGACCACTGGGAGATTTTTTGGTGGTTGGGGGCATGCCCTGGAAGGGCACAGTCAGACTCCAGCCCCTCCTCCTCTTCGTTTGCTTTCTGGATGTCACATATGGTCTCTGTAATTTGCTGCCTCACCCCTCAGTCTCATAGCAGCCAGGCCAATGGATCATCGACTAGCTATTCTAAAAACATGGTCAAAATAAACCTTTTTTCTTTAAAAGAACTATTTATTTATTATTTAATGTGTACAAGTGTTATGCCTTCATGTATGTAAGTGCGCCTGTGTTGTGCAACACCCACACAGGTCAGAAGAAGGCATCAGATTCCCCTGGGACTGGAGTTATAAGTAGTTGTTCTCTTCCATGTGGGGGCTGGGAATCGAACTCGGTACTCTGTAAGAGCAGCCACTGCTCTTAACTGCTGAGCCATTGTTCCATTCCCAGCCTTTCTGTTTGTGAGTTAATTATCTCAGGTATTTGGGCAAAGTAAACCTTTACTTTTTATAATTAGTTGCTTCAAGAATTTGTTATAGTAATGGAAAGCTTACTAACATCTCCGTGACTGGGAGTAAGTTACTTAACTTTCCATTCCTTAGTTTCTTCACAATTACAACAGGGAAAATAACAATCTCCACTTCATAGGGCTGTTGTGAGGAGTCAAGAAAGGTAACTCGGGGGTGGGGGGGTGGGGGGCTAGAGAGATGGCCTAGCGGTTAAGAGCGCCGACCGCTCTTACAGAGGACCCGGGTTCGATCCCCAGCCCCCACATGGCGGCCGAGAACCGTCTGAAATTCCAATTCCAGGAGAACTCCAGTTCCAGGGGAGTCCGACGCCCTCTTCTGACCTCCGCGGCATTGCACGACACGGGTGCACAAACTTGCATGCAGACAGTACATTCATACACATACAGAAATAAATAAAAATTAAAACAAAAAAAGAAAAAAAAAAAAACTCGGGGCTGGAGAGATGGCCGAGCGGTTAAGAGCGCCGACTGCTCTTACAGAGGACCCGGGTTTCGATCCACAGCACCCACATGGCGGCTGAAGAACCGTCTGTAACTCCAATTCCAGGAGAACTCTCAGTTCCAGGGGAATCCGACACCCTCTTCTGACCTCGCGGCATTGACAACAGGGTGCACAAATCTACATGCAGACAATACATTCATACACATAAATAAATAAATAAAGATTAAAAAAAAAAAAAAAGAAAGGTAACTCCTCTGAAGGGCTTTAGCTCAGTGGCTGACATTTGGTAGTTACTCAGACAACAGCGAGTGTTAAAGAGTAGGACATATCCAATAGATTGTTCCCAGAACTAGCATGCAGTGAGTCTACCAGTCTACAGGGACTCACAGAGACAAACTGCATCTGCCCTTAAAGAACTTCTGCCTCCTGGGAAAAACAGAAAAGTAAACAAATAAACGTAATGCAATGTGACAGTACTACAGAAGTCTGTTTATAATTGTCAAAAGATTTTTACTCAGAAGTGACCGTGACATCCTGTTGCTATGGATAAAGATCAGTTTCTGTCACACTGGGGACTGACAACACATATTATATTCTCCTCACAGTGAGAGGGGGTTACATCAAGTGTTTTTGGTATTTGGGTTCAGCCTGCCCCACTGCCAAAATCCACAGCTTATAGAATCAAGATGTTTTTCTGTTCTGTCTTTGCGCTGCTAGACTTCTCTCTCTGGGAAAGTCTCAGGGCTTTGCATCCCTGGGTGGGATTGTAATGATAGCTTCCAGAGGCTGAAGAAAGTGTGTGTGTGTGTGTGTGTGTGTGTGTGTGTGTGCATGTGTGTTATGTGGACATGTTGATTAATGGGTATCAAGTTACAGTTAGGAACAACTAGTTCTGGTGTGTATCACCAGACTAGGTGACTATAGATAACAATAATATATAATTCAAAAAGGTAAGGAAAGGATTTGGGTTTTCACCATATAGAAATGGTGAATGTTTGAAGAGAGATATGTTTATCCTGATTTAGGCAGCATGCAAAATGTATATGCATCAAAACTTGACAACACATTAATTACTGTGTAGAATTTTTATGCTTTAATGTAGCTGCTAAAAATGCATAAAAATTTGATGTCATCAAAATTATGCATAGGATTAAAAAAAACAAGGAACAGGGTCAAAAGATAAATCACAAACTGGATAGAAATATTTGTAGCTCTATTAGAGATCAAAGACAATGTCTCTAAATAGAATGAGCTTTTATAAATTAGAAAACAAAAAATTAATGTAGTAGAAAAAGAGACAGAGCCTGGCAGACAAAGGACAAATGGCAACTTGCCACATAAAAATGGCTCAGAGTTGGGGCTGGAGAGATGGCTCAGTGGTTAAAAGCACTATCTGCTCTTTCAGAGGACTCAGGTTGGATTCTTAGCACCCAATTGGTGGCTAACAACCATTCTTAACTCCAATTCCTGGGGATCCAATGCCTTCTTCTGGCTTCTGAGGGCACTGCATGGCATAGGTGTACTTACATGCAGGCAAAACACTCAGACACACAAAATTTAAAAAAAAAACAAAACAAAAAAAAACACACAGGGGCTGGAGAGATGGCCTAGCGGTTAAGAGCACTGACTGCTCTTGCAGAGGACCCAGGTTCGATCCCCAGCACCCACATGGCGCAGAGAACCGTCTGTAACTCCAATTCCAGGAGAACTCCAGTTCCAGGGGAATCTGACGCCCACTTTTGACCTCTGCGGCGTTGCACGACATGGGTGCATAGACCTACATGCAGACAGTACATTCATACACATAAAAAAAAAAAAAAAAGAATTGAAAAAAGAAAATAGCTCAGCCCTATTCATCTAAATTCTGATTTAGATGTCAGTTTCTGATTATCAAATTATTGGAGATCCAGACTCCTGAGGACAAGCTCTGTTGACAATGGTGTACCTTTCCAGTTCAGAACTATAGAGAGCAAGTTCACATAAATCCACCTGGAGGAATTTATAGATCAGAGATATATTTCTCAAATTACAAAATTAAATCTATCTAATGTTACTGTTTGAATCTAAAATGTCTCCCACAGGCTCATGTTCTGAACACTTGGTCTCCCCATTGGTGATGACTTTTAGGAGATTATTGAAGTTTTGGTTTGTATGCTCCAGCTGGCACACATGGGCCACCAATGGCAAGCCTTTGAAGCCCTCCCATGTCCAGTCTGGTTCTCTGTTTCTTAATCTGCCAACTTATGGGGAGCCTGTACCAGTCACCATGAACTGGTGGTTCACAAAATGTCCCTCATTGGCTCATGTATTTAAACTGAAACTAGACTATCGACAAAAGAATCCTCTTCTCCCCCTCCCTTAGTCTCTTCTCTCATATATTTTGTCAGAACAACATGAAAAGTAACTCATACATCCAATTCAGGATACCAGTGTATTCATTGGTTTGGGTTTTTGTAATGCTAGGCATCAAACCCAGGGCCTTGCACACGTTAGATAATAGCTTTACCACTGACTTAGGCTACAATCAGCACTGGTACTAATTTTGTTTTTTTTTTTGTCTTTTTTTTTGTTTTTTTTGGAGAAGTGTCTCCCTGTAGCTGTGGCTGTCCTGGAACTCACTCTGTAGACCAGGCTGGCCTCGAACTCACAGAGATCCGAGTGCCTCTGCCTCCCAAGTGGTAGGATTAAAGGCGTGCGCCACCACGCCCGGCATTTATTTATTTCTGTATGTGTATCAATGTACTGTCTGCATGCAAGTCTGTGCACCTGTGTCGTGCAATGCCGCGGAGGTCAGAAGAGGGTGTCAGATTCCCCTGGAACTGCAGTTCTCCTGGAATTGGAGTTTCAGACGGCTCTCGGCCACCATGTGGGTGCTGGGGATCGAACCCGGATCCTCTGTAAGAGCGGTCGGCGCTCTTAACCGCTAGGCCATCTCTCCAGCCCTTTAGTCCCAGCTGGCCTGGAGCTCGCTATGTAGACCATGCTGGCCTTGAATTTACAGAGATCCGCCTGCCTCTGCTTCCTGGGTGCTGGGATTAAAGGCGTGTGCCACCACGCCTGACCAGGTGTCTCCCTTCTATCAGTCTCTGTCTATTGCTTTAATGAAGGGTCTTTCTCCAACCCTGGGGCTTGTGTTTTCTTGGCTAGGCTGGAAGCTATAAAGCCCCAATGATTCTTCTGTTTCTGCCTTCCTTGGAGGTAGAGTTACAGACACACACACTAGATGCCTGGCTTGTCACGTGGGTGCCGTGATTCAAACTCTGGTCCTCCTGATTGTGCAGCAAACATTCTTAACCACTAAGCCATTCTTCCAGCCCCAAGTTTAAAAATATTTTATTTTTATTTATTATTTATTTTATTTTATGTGCATGAGCATATTGTCTATATGGTGTAAGTGCACCTGTGTTGTGTAATACTTGCAGAGTCAGAAGAAGGCATCAGATTTCCCTGGAACTGGAATCACAGAGGGTTGTGAGCTGCCAAGTGGGTGCTGGGAATCAAGCCTGCATTCTATGCAACAGCAACCAGTGGTCTTAACTGCCGAGCCTCTCCAGCCCCCAATTTGTAAAGCAAAATTATCCAACTAAATGTCTGTCCTTAGGCATAACAAATTTTGGAACTTGTATACAGAATACAATACAGTAAAAAAAAAATAGGATGATGAACCTCTTTATTTGTGTGTGTAAAATGTCATTTTCCTCCTTCTATACATTAAGTATTTATATTTCTGGGGGTAATAGTACAGGGAAGTTTCACTATCAGCCCTTTTACATTTTTTGTCGAGTGCTTAACTATATGTAAAGGTATTACATGTTAAAACTTTAAAAACTGAAATTAAAAGATAGAACTAGATCATTGTTAAAGATTTTATATGGATGTATATGCATGTACAAAGACCAAGTTTCTAAATCTATGTGTGATTTGGTGTCTGTCAGTTCAATGTCTATCTGTCCTCTCAGATTCTTAACATAATCCAGTTTTCTTTAGGCATTTGCCCCTGCCAACATATTCTCTTCGCCTCAGCTCCCATGTGGAAATGACAGGCCTAAGGGTGATTCCATTCTCCTGGCTAGTAATTGGTTTATGAACCCAGGCCAGACTCAGCCAGAGTATTCAGTGCCCTGAAGAGAGGTTGGCTCAAAAATAAGCACATGACCAAAAGTATGGTAAATGTTCTTGGGAAAGGAGTTTTCTTGCTATAATGCAAACTTCTGTTCAATGGCATCTCTGAGTGAAATCAGGAATAGCTGTAACCATTTTGCTTCCACAAAGGAAGCAGTCCAAAGTGAAAGCCAACTCAGAGAGACTGTCTCAGGTAATCCAAACACAGACCTAGACTACTGAATTCAACTGCCCTCAAATCAGGATTATGTCCTGGGTGTCCAGTTACATTAATAATGATATTTTTCAATGTTTATATGAATTGGAACTGAGTTTTCTGTTACTTGCAGCTGCAGACTAGTACCCATGGAGCACAGAGAATGTTTCCAAGAAT
Organism: Rhizomys pruinosus; assembly: GCA_009823505.1. Taxonomy (NCBI): domain Eukaryota; kingdom Metazoa; phylum Chordata; class Mammalia; order Rodentia; family Spalacidae; genus Rhizomys; species Rhizomys pruinosus. The sequence continues at coordinate 953,211 of VZQC01014772.1, read as the reverse complement.
CTAAAAGAAACACATGGGCAAGTCAGAAGGAAAAAATGTCTCCTGAAGTTTCTCAGACTGAGCAAAGCGCCAAAGCACATGGCATGTGTTGATATAAAAATTTTCCAAATCAGACTCTGGATTCCAATGAGAATATGGTTCAGAGCAGAAGGGAAGAGGGAGTTCAGAGAATGAGAACCAAGACCTGCACAGCAGCAGTGGCTGTGAGTAGGTAGGGCCTACTGGCTGAGCGATAACTTTCTTTACTGTTTTTTTTTTCTCATATAAAAATGAATATAGAGGCTGGGCATGGTGGTGCACACCTTTAATCCTAGCACTTGGGAGGCAGAGGCACGTGGATCTCTGTGAGTTCGAGGCCAGCCTGGTCTACAGAGTGAGTTCCAGGACAGCCAGAGCTACAAGGAGACCCTATCTCAAAAAAAGACAAAAAAAAATGTTTCCTTATCAAAATAAATGACACCAAACCTCCACAGTCTGTGCATTACCAGGCAGCTGATTGTCTTCACTGAGGCTGGCCGCTGCCTGTCCCTCCTGGGGTCACAAATTAGTCACTTCTGACTTTTCAGTTCTGCATAGTGAGATATTTTATAAGGAGCCACTGGGATAAACTAGGTTTTGTTTTTCATGATGGCATAGGCAACTTTTTTTTTTATTAATTTTATTTATTTCTGTATGTGTATGAATGTACTGTCTGCATGCAAGTTTGTGCACCCGTGTCGTGCAATGCCGCGGAGGTCAGAAGAGGGTGTCGGATTCCCCTGGAACTGGAGTTCTCCTGGAATTGGAGTATTCAGACGGTTCTTGGCTGCCATGTGGGTGCTGGGGATCAAACCCAGGTCCTCTGCAAGAGCAGTCGGCGCTCTTACCCGCTAGGCCATCTCTCCAGCCCCACGTAGGCAACTTTTTAAACATGGGATCATTTAAACTCATTTAGAGACAGTTCCTTTGTTTGAATGGCTGTCTGGGTCCCCACATGGATCATTCAAACTTCTGTGCCCAGCAGAGAGGACCCAGGTGACACCGACACCACTTCTGTTTTCCTACAGCTAGTGCATAGGACATTTGCTCAAGATCTTAACTGAGCTGGCAAGCAGATGACTTTTGAGACGGGGGACATCCAAGCAGAGTTCTGAAGAATCAGGAGAGATTATATCCTGAGGAAACCTGCAGGCCACAAGGAAAGACTCACAGGACTTGACTTAATACTGAGGTTGTAAGTGCCAAACTCTATTCTGATGCATAGGGAGAGAGAAGAACGGGCAGCTCAGGGAAGGAGGGATCTCCCCAGCCAGACAGTTTGCTCCTCCTGCCCAGAACAGAAAGAAAACAGTAGAAGGGGTTTGTTTGGTTTCTTTTTTTTTTTTTTTATTAATTTCCATGATTCTTTTTGGTCTAAAAGATGCTATATCCTCCCAATCTGAATCAGGTAGTGACCTTCAGCCTCTTATCAGACAATGAAAACAAACTGGTTGAAAGATTGTCAGAAATGGAACATCTCAAAAATATTTGTGACAATCATGGGCTCAAGAATACAAACATGAACTCTGCTTTCAACTTTAGAGCTGTACTCTGTATTCATTGGAGTGGAGGTTGTTTTAAATCCCTCACTAATAGCTCAGGTAGAGCAAGAATGTCTAAACTTCCTTGTCATTTATGAAGAATTTCCTTTTTTTTTAACTTTTTTTTTTTTTTTTTATCTTTGAGACAGGGTCTCCTTAGCCCCAGCTGTCCTGGAAACTCACTCTGTAGACCAGGCTGGCCTTGAAACTCGCACAGACATAGACCGCCTGCCTCTGCCTTCCAGTGGCTAGGATTCAAAGGTCATGCCACCACCACACCCGGCATTGAAGAATTTTCAATATAAACATTTAACTTTCGGTTTATGCATTTTATTGTTCGTTTTTTCAGTGCTGGGGATGAACCCAGGACTTTGTGCTTGCTAGTCAAAAGAGCTACCACTGCTCTGCCTATACCTCAGCCCAGGCTTGTCTTGAAAACCTGAAAGTAACTTACTAACTTACTGAGATTGTGCTTGAGCCAATCTTTCTACCAGTTTGCATCTGATTGGTCTTTTTTTGACTAGTATGTAACCCTAAAAATTATATTTTCAGTTTTTATTTACTATTTTTATTTTATGCATCATGAGTATTATTGCCTACAGTGTTTAAGTTGGCACCTGATTCAGTGCAATTGGCACTCAGGAGAGGTCAGAAGAGGAGGCATGGATCCCTGGAACTTGAGTTACAGGTGTTTGTTAAGCCCACCAGTGGGTTCTGGCCATTGAACCCAGGTTCTATAAAAGCAGCCAGGTGTTCTTAGCTTGCTGAGCTGTCTCTCCGCCTCTATCTATTCATTTTTTTTTTTTTTTTTGTCTTTTTTGAGATTAGGGTCTCCCTGGTAGCTCTGGCGTCCTGGGAACTCACTCTGTAGACCAGGCTGGCCGTAACTCACAGATCACTGCCTCTGCCTCCCAAGTGCTTAGGATTAAAGATGCGCACCACCCATGCCCACCCTATATTCATTTTTATCATGAGAAAAAAAAAAACAGTAAAGAAAGTTATCGCTCAGCCAGTAGGCCCTACCTACTCACAGCCACTGCTGCTGTGCAGGTCTTGGTTCTCATTCTCTGAACTCCCTCTTCCCTTCTGCTCTGAACCATATTCTCATTGGAATCCAGATCTGATTTGGAAAATTTTTATATCAACACAGCATGGCTTTGGCGCTTTGCTCAGTCTGAGAAACTTCAGGAGACATTTTTTTTTCCTTTGACTTGCCCAGTTTCTTTTAGAGTTGTGAAACATTCTTCTGTTCATGGTACAGTCTGCAGCGCAATAACAGAAAACTCAGTTTCCTATATTCATTATAACAACATTGAATTAATTTCCATGATTCTTTTTGGTCTAAAAGATGCTATATCCTCCCAATCTGAATCAGGTAGTGACCTTCAGCCTCTTATCAGACAATGAAAACAAACTGGTTGAAAGATTGTCAGAAATGGAACATCTCAAAAATATTTGTGACAATCATGGGCTCAAGAATACAAACATGAACTCTGCTTTCAACTTTAGAGCTGTACTCTGTATTCATTGGAGTGGAGGTTGTTTTAAATCCCTCACTAATAGCTCAGGTAGAGCAAGAATGTCTAAACTTCCTTGTCATTTATGAAGAATTTCCTTTTTTTTTTAACTTTTTTTTTTTTTTTTTATCTTTGAGCACAGGGTCTCCCTGTAGCCCCCAGCTGTCCTGGAAACTCACTCTGTAGACCAGGCTGGCCTTGAAATCGCACAAAGACATAGACCGCCTGCCTCTGCCTTCCAGTGCCAGGATATAAGGCATGCCACCACCACACCCGGCATATGAAAAGAATTTTCAATATTAAAACATTACCTTTCGGTTTATGCAATTTTAATTTCACTGTCTTTTTCAGTGCTGGGGATGAACCCAGGACTTTGTGGTCTTGCTAGTTCAAAAGAGTTACCACTGCTCTGCCTATACCTCAGCCCAGGCTTGTCTTGAAAACCTGAAAGTAACTTACTAACTTACTGAGATTGTGCTTGAGCCAATCTTTCTACCAGTTTGCATCTGATTGGTCTTTTTTTGACTAGTATTGTAACCCAAAATTATATTTTCAGTTTTATTTTACGTATTTTTATTTTATGCATCATGAGTTTATTGCCTTACAGTGTTTAAGTGGCACCTGATTCAGTGCGAATTGGCCTTCAGAGGTCAGAAGAGGGGCATGGATCCCCTTGGATTGGAGTTACAGTGATGTTAAGCCACCAGTGGGTTCTGGCAATTGAACCCAGGTTCTCTACAAAAACAGCCAGTGTTCTTAGCTGCTGAGCCTGTCTTCCGCCTCTTCTATTCATTTTCTTTTTTTTTTTTTGTCTTTTTTGAGATTAGGGTCTCCCTGGTAGCTCTGGCTGTCCTGGGAATCTCACTCTGTAGCCAGGCTGGCCTCAACTCACCATAGATCCACTGTCCTCTGCCTCCCCAAGTGCTTGGATTAAAGGTGTGCACCACCATGCCCACCCTATATTCATTTTTATCATGAAGAAAAAAAAAACAGTAAAGAAAGTTATCGCTCAGCCAGTAGGCCCTACCTACTCACAGCCACTGCTGCTGTGCAGGTCTTGGTTCTCATTCTCTGAACTCCCTCTTCCCTTCTGCTCTGAACCATATTCTCATTGGAATCCAGATCTGATTATGGAAATATTTTTATATCAACACAGCATGGCTTTGGCGCTTATTGCTCAGTTGAGAAACTTGCAGAGACATTTTTTCCTCTGACTTGCCCATCTTGCAGCTTGGAAACATTCTCTGTGTCCAGGTACTAGTCTGCAGCGCAATAACAGAAAACTCAGTTTCCTATATTCATTATAACAACATTGANGAAGGGGATTTTCTCCCCCTCCTTATTAATCCATTAATGACATTTGATGAGCAGAAAGAAGATGAGAATTCCATAAAGGAGACTTGTGACAAAGCTGAGCAGGCAAGGAGAATGAGTCATGGGCCTACCACAGAGAGACAGGGCAGCGCCTGCTGGACTTGGAATCTAGGAAATAATTCCGATGTGGGCAGTATCAGAAGTGCAGCTCAGTGTGAATGGCCCTAGGTTCCATCGCTAGCACAGAAAGCAAAAACAAAAACATACAGACACATGCATGTGTGCACAAAATAGGTACCTATACTATTCTTTAATTCAAGAATGCCAGATACTAAGGAAACTTTTTCTGCTGCCCTATGTGTACTATAACTTAGAATTCTTTGGTCTTTCTTTGTTTCTTTCTTTGTTTCTTTCTTTGTTTGTTTCTTTGTTTCTTTCTTTCTTTCTTCTTTCCTTCCTTCCTTCCTTCCTTTCCTTCCTTCCTTTCCTTCCTTCCTTCCTTCCTTCCTTCCTTCCTTCCTTCCTTCCTTCCTTCTTTCTTTCTTTCTTTCTTTCTTTCTTTTTTTGTCTTTTTGAGATAAGGTTTCCCTGTAGGCCCCACTGGCCTAGGCCTTACTGTGTAGACCAGGTTGGTCTTGAACTCACAGAGATCCACTTGCCTCTGTCTCCCAAGTGCTGGGATTAAAGGCACGAGCCACCATGGTGGACAGAATTCTTTGTTTTTATTATTTTTTCAAAGCCAATTTTTTTATTGAAGCTTTGTGCATTTCATACAACATTTAGAATTCTTTGTTTTTAATGAAAGGTTGTGAATTGGGTGGTCCATGGACTACACATTGAGAAATACTTGTCACAGGGCTTAAGGTCATAATGAGTTTAAGGGGTGGGAATGCAGAAAGAAAGGGAAAAAAACTGGAAGGACATGGAAGCTGAACTTTGCCTCCTGTTCAGTACTGAGATTTTGAGAGCTTTTACCTTGAATGTCACTCCCCCATGACTTATGTACAACAGGTACTACTGTGCTTTATCAGTAGCCGTGTCTCAGTATCAAACAAAATTCCCGCCCCAACCTCAAAACCCAAACCAAATGAACAAGCAAATAAGTATAGTCCTGTGTATTAACAAGGGTTCCATGTAAAGCTATGAAAAATCTCCAAAAGATTTTTTTCTTTGAAATTTTCATTTTTATTATTAGAAAAAAGCCCCGCCATGCATTTAATCCTAGCACTTGGGAGGCAGAGGCAGGCAGATCTTTGTGAGTTCAAGGCCAGCCTGGTCTACAGAGTGAGTTCCAGGACAGCTGGGGCTATAAGGAGACCCTGTCTCAAAAAGACCAAAAAAAGAAAAAGCCCTAACTATCGAAATTAAATGCAATGTATCTGTAGCACTGGATTCCCTGGTATTCTTCAGTTCAGATTGGATTCCTTCATTTGTGACTAAGATTAATTCAGAATGTGGAAGGTGCACAGAACTCGGGTTTATCCGATTCCATCCACCATCTTTCTACCATGAACACTATGGTCTTTCCGAGGAATGTTCTTGGTACTTCTTGCCTCCAAGGTGACAACTCTCATTTCCGCCTAGTTCCTGAACAAGCAGGTGATCAAACAACACTGGAAACTACTACTAGGTGGTAAAGTTCTTTAGAGAATCATTCAGTCACATCAGGTGGCCCAGTAGGCCCTGCTGGATTTATGCTAGCCTAGCTGAGACAGAAAGGTAAGAAACTGCCTTGTCTCTGCTTCCTGTGCTCATTGCGAGATGTGACCCTCATCTTGCTGCTCCAGCCCCGGCCACCATGCTTCCTGCCACAATGGACTCTGATTCTCTGGAACCATCAATCCGCTGAGGAATGTAAGCAGGTTTGCTGGGCCTTGAGAGACTTCACCAGGCTGTTTCGATAGCTCACACTCCTGTACTGTGCCTGTCACCCAGGAATGTCTTTTTAATTAGAAGACAGGAAGAAAACAAAACCCAGACTGTGTACCACAATCAGAAACCTCCGTTGTGGCAGAGGGGCCTTCACTGCCACCAGGGCATCCCACCAGACAGGGAGAGACTCCAACCTTGTGAGGCATCCTGAGGAGTCCCTGTTTGGGGTGTGAAGGAAAATCAGCGCTGTTTTTAAAGATGGCTGCAGTCTGTCCGGCATGGTGGGAGGGGAGCTGGCTTCCTGGTGAACTTGTTTCTAAAATGAAATAAAAAAAAGAAAAAAAGGAAAAGAAAAGAAAGCTAGACTGAAACCAGAATGGAAGCATTCAGCCAATAGCAGATGACACACAGAGCACACACATACCAGACACCAGCAACACACAGCACACATGCACAAAAATAGCAATGAGAACTTTCTGTGAAACAGACATGTTGTTACTTACGGAAAATGTGGGAATTCAAATGAATAACATAGCTATGATTGGAATTAAAGAGTCAGGGTCATCTCTTAAGGTTTTCTGTTGTTTCTGTCCTCTTTTCTCCTTTTTTTTTTTTTTTTTTTTTTATGTTTTTTCCTGAGACAGGTCTCCCTGTGGCCCCAGCTGTCCTGGAGCTCACTGTGTAGATCAGGCTGGCCTTGAATTCATAGGGATCTGCCTGCCTCTACCTCCCGAGTGCTAGGATTGAAGGCGTGCGCCACGCCTGGCCTCCTATTTCTTTCCTTCCTCCTTTCACACCCAAGTGAATAGAAATGCCCCCCTCCCCTCAACTGTTCCACCTCGAGAGTGCTTCAAGGAGCCCTTTTTGCTTTCTGTCATGGTCACAGGTGATACTCGGGACTGGCCGGGGTCATAGTTGATACTCATGTCTACCCCGACCCTGACCCTGTTCAGTTACTAAGCCCACTCCAATTCACATGAAGTTGTTATCAGCATTGGTGGGAAGTGCAAAAATTGGGGTGGGTGGGAAGGATATAAATGTGTATTCTGTTTAAGCCTCCCCACGCCCTCCCCCTTAGTGGATTATCACCCGCAGACATAAGAGGAAGTAAACAAAAATGAAGAAGAGGGTATGGAGAAAACGTATTTCAGGGCTAACTGTATTTTGCTAAAAAGTGTGAAAATTGACTTCTTGGTCGATGAAGCTGAATCGGGAAGCCAAAAACAGATTTTAATGTTTTGAACTGAAGTTCTTCTGCACTGCTACTTGATGTGAGGGCACTGCTCTGTCCCTGTGCTGTACCCATCTCCAAGAACAAATCAACAGCACAAAGAAAAAAAAAAAAAAAAGAGATGAAAAAAATTTAAAAAACAAGAAATTTTTAAAATTAAAAAAAAAAAGAAAAGAAACTGCCTTAATGGGCTGGAGAGATGGCTCAGCGGTTAAGAGTACTGACTGTTCTTGCAGAGGACCCAGGTTTGATTCCCAGCACCCACATGGCGGCTAAGAACTGTCTTTAACTCCAGTTCCAGGGGAATCCGACACCCTCTTCTGACCTCCAAGGCATTGCACGACATGGGTGCACCTACTCTTACATGTGGACAGTACACTCATACACATAAAAAGTAAAAAAAAAAGAAAGAAACCACTTTAATGTGATAAAGTTCAACACATTAGACACTAAATTAACAGGAATCTTTTCTTTTTTAAATTTTTTAAATTTATTTATTTATTTATTTATTTATTTATTTATTTATTTATTTATTTTGTTCTTTTTGAGACAGGGCCTCCCTGTAGCCCCAGCTGCCCTGGAACTCACTCTGTAGACCAGGCTGGCTTTGAACTCACAAAAATCTGCCTGCCTCTGCCTCCCAAGTGCTAGGATTAAAGGCGTGTGCCACCACGCCCGGCTTAATTTATTTTTGTATGTGTATGAATGTACTGTCTGCATGTAGGTTTGTGCAGCCGTGTAGTGCAATGCTGTTGAGGTCAAATGAGAGTGTCGGATTCCCCTGGAACTGGAGTTCAAGACAGTCCTTAGCTGCCATGTGGATGCTGGGGATCAAACCCGGGTCCTCTGCAAGAGCAGTTGGTGCTCTTAACCACTAGGCCATCTCTCCAGCCCCAACAGAGGAATCTTTTCATATCAAATGATGGAACATGAGTGTACATCTTGTTTCTAATTTAGAGATTCTTAATATTTGGGAAGTTTTACAACATCCTACATCCCTTTTCCTGCTTCTGAGGTATTGTATGTGAATAAAAGGAAAATGAAATTCTTTTTTGAGATATAACAGAACATACAAGATGATGCAAAGCCAGACTGGGAAGTACTGAATTGGTAGTGTCAATTAAAACATGACTTAAAGTATACCTTTTGTAGAACTGACATTGCAAGACAAACTGAAGAGAGATTTCCAAGAAAGATCATCTCCTAGGTAGTAAGAAAATCATTTTTGTTTCTTTAGCTCCTATTTAGCTACTGATACTTCATGATTCTATTACATAAGGTTTGGGAAATCTCATCTCTTCCCCTCTTCTGACACTTGTCTGCCTGTTATGATATAAAGTGGCAAATGGCTAAAAAGAACCAGGGGATAATTCTAGAGCACTCCTCCTCCAAATTCCCTTCATCTTTATTTCATAGTTTTTCCTTTCTTGAACAGATTATCTAAACTAGTGAAATGTTGTTTAAGTTTGGATGAACTACCAAATAAATGGTAAAAAAAAAAAAAAAAGAGAGAGAGAGAGAGATTCAAGTACCTAATAAGAAAGCCAGTGATGTCTGTGTTTCCTGCAACTGCAACCTGTCTGTACCAGGGCAGCTGATCTTAACAGCTTTCTGCTGGGCACCCAGGGCATGCCGGGCAGCACCTTGCCCTCAAGGAATGCAGTTCATTTGGAGGCATATAAAGTAACACACAATTAAGTGCTAAGTGAGTGGAACGTGAGAGCATGCTAGGCTGTTCACAAAAGCAGATGGATGGATTTGGAGCAGTCATCATGGACTTGAGTAGGCAAGTGACGGAGCGAAAGTTTCTGGGTAAATATCCATAAGAACACACAGGTAGAATTAATAAGTGGGTGGGCTGAAAACCATACCAAGTATGTATGCTGATATTCACCAATAAAATGGTTCCTGCTGGGGATCAGAGGTAGTTAAATGAAAGAAAATATTCCATTTGTGGGTAACCTTGAATGGCTGGCTGAGGACCATGCCTCTAGTTTTATAGGCTACTGAAGAGAATTGGGGGCTTTTAAGAAAAGTAGATTATTGAGATTAATTTGTTGGTGGAAAGTAGAAAGGTTTTGAAGAGGGGAGACTGGTGGCAATTATTGGGGGACTTTTAAAGGGGGGGTTGACCTGGCAACACAAAGATTGTAGGGGTCTATACCGTGGGGGAGGGTAGAGGAGGGTCCAAGTCTGAGAAGTTGGTAAATGTTGACTTCACGAAGAGGAGAGGTTGGGCCTTGTTGGCAGGACATGTGGGCCTTAATGTCTAAAGTAGACTGCCACACAAGGGGCAGAGCAGCAGCACAGAAGCCTCCGCTCCCTGGTGGGCTCTGGTGGGGTCATGAGGTTTGGCATTTTCAGCTTTGTCCCTTTCAGGCAGGAGAAAGCATCTGCTTTCAATGTTCCCAGGCCTCAAGGGACCTATGAGCTAGTCAGGAAACACCGTTTTAATAGGATTAGCTGAAAGATGAGCAAATGTCAGGTGGTGGTTTGGTAGTACGTCACGGCTGCTAACTCTGCCATGCTAAGTGTAACATTATTGATGACTTTTGTGCCCGGTTAAGAAGGCTAACACTTAGTAAAATTAGATCTCTTAATTTTTGTTCTGCTTTTACAATTTATGGTTATGACAGAGTGTATAACCTGGGGCAAACCATTTAACCCCTGTGTGACTTGATTCCCTATTTATAAAACAGGAGGCTGTGATAGCACTCATAAACATTTTGAAAGCTACAGATGAAAAGCAGGAAACATCCACCCCCTCCTCCAATGACTGAGTCAGTCATCTAAAAGGTCAGCCTTTTCTTTGCCTTCTTTCGGTTGCTAGCTCTCTAAGTCAGCTAATCAGCATTTTTCTAAAATGCTGCTACTAGTTCAGAGTGAAAGATGCAGTCTCCAACTGCTTTCCTTAACTTTCTACCCATCTGGCTGGCCCCCTTTCACCCAGTGACTGTTGCTGTGTGATTCCCATCTTTAGGCTCTGGGATTAAGCCCGGCCATACCAGAGAGTTTTACACTAACATTCAGGGGCCTCGATATGAGGAAACACATTCTCTGTGAAATCTGGTCCCAGTGATAGGCACGAAGCTGTTTTATTTGTAAGTCCCACTCTGCCCACCAACTCTGGCCTCCGAATACTTGTCTTGTTCTCCCGAGTCACCAAACTTTGCCCAGCACATAAGCTCAAGCACATGAACTGGGACCTAGAAAACCCCAGCACTGAAGCTGTGACCTTACAATAAGCAGCATATTTTCTCATTCTTGCCGTGATATCCCCATTTTTGCCTGCTTGCTCCTGGAGTTCTTGAGGCTGCGTTCCAGCTGTCTGTTGGCATCACCACACCAGCTGGGTCGGCCTCTCATTCCCTGGTTGCATCCACTTCTAGTCTTCATTTTTCCCCATCTACCTCACCCTTATTACAGTTAATCCTTTTATATTAAACTACAGTGGATGTTTGCTGGTGTGGAAACTAATGTGGTATTGGAATTTTATCCTTGTTTACATCTTCCTTTGTGTCGGAAAGCTTGGGATTGCTTCCAACCTCTCTTCAAGGGAGCTTTCCTGTCTGCCTGAGAAGACACAAAAGATAACTTGACCATATCTTGTACCTGTGATGAAGCCACAAGGCCATTGTTTTAATTACAATATTGCATTATTTCATCTTATTTTTGTTTTTAGACGTATTTTTTTAAACTATTTTTATTTATTTATTTATTTTTTGGTCTTTTCGAGACAGGGTCTCCCTGTAGCCCCAGCTGTCCTGGAACTCACTCTGTAGACCAGGCTGGCCTTGAACTCACAAAGATCCGCCTGCCTCTGCCTCCCAAGTGCTAGGATTAAAGGCGTGCGCCACCACGCCCGGCTTTTTAGACGTATTTTAACATATATTTTGGCTGAAGTCTATTCACATTTCTCAATTTCAAGCTACTTTTTTGGACTTAGCTGGCTTTGTGATTATCCGACAATAAATCCCAACACCAGGGAGGCAGAGGCAGGCACATCTCTGTGAGTTCCAAGGCCAGCCAGCCTGGTCCACATAGTGAGTTGCAGGACATCTGGGGCTACAGGGAGACCCTGTCTCAAAAAGACCAAAAACAAACAAAACTTGCTAACTTCCTGGGTCTCTTTTTCCCCAGAGTTTCTCTAGAGAGATACATAAGGATTTCTATTTCTTTAAAAAATTTTATCTATTTTTTTATGTAGGTAAGTGTATGCAACGCCCAAGGAGGTCAAAGGAGGGCACCTGATTCCCCCTGGAACTATAGTTACAGAAGGTTGTGAGCTCCCCTGCTAGGAACTGAACCCAGGTCCTCCAAGAGCTGGCAGTGCTCTTCAGCACTGTACCATCTCTCCAGGCCCGAGAATTTTCATTCCTGACTCATCCTCAGGTGATGGTCCCCCCAGTTTCACTTTGAGAACATTTGATCACACATTTAAGCTGATCATAGGGAACCAAAAACTGCTGTTGGGTTCAGACTCACCTGAACAGGTAGGTGAAAAGTGCTGAAAACAAACTTCAGAAGCTCAGGCAGTGCAGTGACAATGATTGCTGCAGAGTTCCCCACCGCTCATGACTTAAGAGAACCAGGCAATCGGTTTCAGGAATGCCGAGAAGTTCAAGTGCAACCGGCGTGAAAACGACTCTCTGTGAAGTGGCTTGACACCTGGAGGCATTGTAATGGTTTCTCATCCCTCTTCTTAAAAAATTTCATCAGCTTCTTCTGCTCACCTGCTTCCCTCATTAATTACAGCAACTTTAATCTGGGAAAGTACTTTTATTGCTACAATAAACTCAAACTTCAAGCTCTTGAAAAAAAATCATTCATTGAGACTAGACATCCTTTATAAACATTAGGCAGTGCCAAGAATGATGCCCAGTTTTTGCGACTATAAAAAAGTCCAAGATCCCATTGTAAGTTTGGGTGGAGGCAGAGTTAAGTCTTTCAACCCTGATTAGATTTGCCCGTTGATAAAAATGGGTACTAGCTGCAACACATGAAAAAAACCAAATTCACCTTGCATAAACTTGTCCACTCCACACTTTTATATACCCTGCAACTTCTATTAATTTATGCCTATTTGGAAGCAGTAAATGCTCCACGTTGTGCACGTGGAAGATGCCAGCTAAAGGGCTCACAGGGTTCCTGCTCAAACAGTGCATTTGTGCGTGACTTTTCGACAATGCTTCAGCCTTCCTTCATCCTCCCAGGTTTTCGAAAACAATCTCAGACGTTACTACTAATTGTCCTAGGTCTCTGACAAATGTCACACGCGCCAGCCAGGATGCTTTCGTGAAGGCAAGATCCACCGATTCCAGAGCCCGGAAGAATGTCCGCTTTAAGGATTTTTCCGGAGCCTGCCAGGTTGGTCTAGCAGGGTCCCAGCTCCCAGCAGCCGGGTCCCAGCTCCCAGCAGCCGGGTCCCAGCTCCCAGCAGCCGGGTCCCAGCTCCCAGCAGCCGGGTCCCAGCTCCCAGCAGCCGGGTCCCCCACGCCGGAGCCGCGTCCCCGCGAACTTCTGCGGGATCCCGACAGGAGGCGCTCGCACGGCCGCGGCGCTGCGCGCACCCGCGGGGATCCGCTCAGTGGCGGAGGGAAGCGGGAGGAGGAGCCGAGGGGGCGCGGCTTCCTCGCGTCCCTCCCGGGCGCCGGGTGGCCTGCTCCGCCGGGCCCGGGCTGGCGGCCGGCGGGGGTCGAGGCAGCGGCGGCGGCGGCGGCGGCGGCGCTGGCGGGCCGGGCCGGGCGCGGGCGCGGGCTCGGGCTGGGTATTAGAGACAAGATGGCGGCTGCGCTCTCGAGGCCGGCCTCCTCCTCCTCGCCGTCCTCCGCCCTGCCGCTCGCCGCCTCCTCCTCTGCCGTCTCCTCCCCGCTCGCCGCCTCCTCCTCTCGTAGCAGCAGCGACCGCCGCGGTGCCGGGCCGCTGTCCCGGAGCTCGGGCGGAGGATAGACGGGCGGCAGCGCCGGCAACGAGGCCGAGCTGGGGCCGGGGCGGGGACGGCGGCGGTGGCGGCGGCGGCGCCGGGTGGGGATGGGGTCGCAGACGCTGCAGATCCTCCGGCAGGGGGTGTGGGCCGCGCTGAGCGGCGGCTGGTACTACGACCCGCACCAGGCCACCTTCGTGAACGCGCTGCACCTCTACCTGTGGCTCTTTCTGCTCGGCCTGCCCTTCACTCTCTACATGGTGAGTGGGGGCGGGGACCGGGGCTGGAGTCGGACTCCTCGGTGCCGGGGGTCCGGCTCCGGGGTACCGGAGACCTGGCTCCACGGGGTCGGGGGTCCGGCTCCCGTCTCCGGGCGTCGGGCTCTGGGGTAACGGAGATCTGGCTCCGGGATCCCGGGGATCTGGTGCTGCGGCGCCGGGATCTCGCCCCGGGGCCAGAGGATCTGGTTTTACGGTCCTGGGGGTCCGGCTCCAGGGTCAGGATCAGAAGAGATCCGGTTCTACGGTCCCGGGGTCTGGCTCGTGGGTACGGGGTGTCTGGCTTCGGGATAGTAAGGGGTCTACCTCCGGGGTACAAGAGATCTGGCTCCCGGATACCGCGGGTCTGGCCTCAGAGTACCAGGTTCGCGCTCCGGGGACATCTGGCTCCCCGGTACCGGGAGTCTGGCTCAGGGATACGGGGATCTGGTTCCGGAGCGACGGAGGGGGGCTGCCTTCTCCGTGATGGGGGTCTGGCTCCGGTGTGTCGGGGGTCAGGCTCAGCGGTGTGGGGGTTCGGGCTGGTCGCGGGCTGGCGCCTTGTGGTCCTGGGCGCACCTGGGGCCTTGCGCCCTGCCTGGGGACCGCGGTCTTGGCGGCGGGGTGGACGCTCCCCTCCCCCGCTCGGCGCTCAGTGCTCCGGGCTTCCCCGGATCCTGCGAGGACTAAGAGGCGCGTCAGCAGCCAGCAGCCCGCGCCTCCCTCCCTCCATCCCGGTCCCGCGTCCTCCGCGTCTCCCTCCCTCCCTCCGGCCCCATCCCTGGAGGCTGGGCATGGGGCACCCTCGGGCTGCCTTCCCCGGCTCCCCGCCTGCCTTCGCCCCCGGCGCGCGGAGCCGGGAGCCAGTGCGTCCGGGTGGGGAGTGGAGGCGAGGGTCGTCCCGGCTTCGGCTCTGACTCGCTTCCTAGAGCTGGTAAAAAACCTGCTGGTGCCCACCGAGCCCCATATGTGGTTCGGTTCCTACCCTGAATCAGGGGCAGAGGTGTTGCCCAGCCTGAGCTGCTGGAAGGGAGCAGGAGAGACAGGGGAATCTGGTTGCTGGTTCACCCATTTGTTTGGGTTGGTTCAAAGCCTTTGACTGGCAGGAAAAAGGAAAGTACAGCCTGTTGCTTTGTGCACCGTGACCAGTTTCTCCCAAGTGTTTTTGATTTTTTTGAGAGATTCCCTCTATAGTCAGGGCTGGCCTGAGACAGTGTAGTTCATAGTTCAGGCTGCTCTCTTCTAGCCTCAGGAGTTTTGGGGATTAAAGGCCTGAATCCCTATGCCAGGTCTCTCTGGAGTGTTTTAAAAAAATATTTTCACGAGTGTTTATAAAAAATATTTTAGGGTGGGGCATTTGGAAAAGTAATGTGGAAATACCAGAGCTTTAACATTTTAATGTACTTGGAAGAAAGGATAGCCACTTGTTTATTTTCAGAAAATCTCTGCTAACTGTGGCTCTTGAAGGTGTTAGAAAATCCCAGAATGCCAGTATGAAAAGTGCCAAAGGTTAGGACAGCCCATTTGTCCCAGTGTGCTCAGTGTCACTAATTGGCAGGAAACATGCCTCAGAGGATGGTGGAACCAGTGTGTGTGTGTGTGTGTGTGTGTGTGTGTGTGTAAACATGCCTCAGAGGATGGTGGAACCAGTGTGTGTGTGTGTGTGTGTGTGTGCTCGCGCGCGTGCTCGTGCATTCTCAAGCAAATTTCTAATTCTTATTGAAATTCTCACATTCTCAAGCAAATTCTAATTTCTCATTGAAATTTTTTGAAGGGACTCACTGCTTGATCTTAAGTTATTTTTTAAAATGCTGATGGCTTATTTTATTAGATGAGTTGTTCAGTCGTTGCATTCTTGAAAATTTATCATCATGTATTATAATTTCAGTTAATTTTGGCCTAGGGAGTTCTATTTGCACTACTGTACTTTCCAGGAATATGACATCATTAATGAACAGGTTAATGGCTTTGGTTGTGAGAATTCAAGCTGTCACAGTGCTTCCAGAGTAGATTTCTCTCGAATCAGGCAAGTTGTAGCGTTAAAACTGAAAATTATTCTTGAGATGTCAGGATCTGTTGCTGTGTCCCATGTAAAGATTCTGTTAGTGCTTGTCTGTGACCACCGTGTTATCAGGGTATAAGCCTCTTTGTGAAATTAACTAATACCGCAAAATGAATATTTGAGTAAATGGAAAACAATATATTGAGTTTACTGTCTTCATTTTGGGAATTTATTCAGTTAAATTTAATACTCAGATATTTGAGTGTCACTATGTACTAGAGAGTTGCTGGCTCCTCTGTCTTGTCATAGTTAATGGCAACTCCACTCTCTTCCCCCAAAGTTCCGCTTTGCTTCTTCTCTTCCTCGTCATCTCCAGTTCACCCCCAACTCCAATGGGTCCTACCTTTATTTTTTATTTATTTTTATTTTTATTTTTTTTTAATATTTTTTTATTTTATTTTTTTTATTTATTTCTGTATGTGTATGAATGTACTATATGCATGTAGGTTTGTGTACCCATGTCATGCAATGCTGCAGAGGTCAGAAGAGGGCGTCGGATTCCCCTGGAACTGGAGTTCTCCTAGAATTGGAGTTTCAGACAGTCCTCAGCCGCCATGTGGGTGCTGGGGATCGAACCCGGGTCCTCTCCAAGAGTAGTTGGCGCTCTTAACCGCTAGACCATCTCTCCAGCCCTGGGTCCTACCTTTAAAACCTGACAGGATTCCAGCACTCCTCTTGGTCCAGGCCACCCTGCCCTGCTGGATTGTGACAGTGTTCGGAGGCTCACTGCGTCCAGTCTGTTCGTTCTTCCCCATGCAGAAGACAGAAGGATTCTTTCAGATCTTGTGGCTCTTTTGCTTAGAACCTGCTTTCCCTTGTGCTTCTGCCCCTGCAAAACACACACACACACACACACACACACACACACTCACACACACACACACTCATGCACACGCACACGCACATATTTGCCTGCTTAACAGTCTTCCCAACAACAAGTCTGTTGCTCCCCTGCCTGAGGGCCTTTGCACTTGCTTTCCCGTCTACTCTGTGTAGGTGGCTCTCCAGGAGGTTCTGTGGCTGGCTTCACTTGTCTCAGGGTTCTGTATATGTGAGACTTTCATCGATATTGTAAGTGAAATAGCAGCTTCACATTCTTCTACCTTTTTTTTAAGTACTTATTGCTAACTGATATATACTTAGTGTTTTTGTAATCTCATTTGACTGTATAAAATAGACTGTGAGCTCTAATGGGGAAAGGACTTCATTTTGTTCATTGCTGTGTTCTCGGGACCTAGATCAGTGCCAGACACAGTAATTAGATGTTAAATGAATGATTAGAAGTGAACAAGACTCAGCTTCTGCCAAGGAGCTTCAGCCTAGCCTGGGGATACTAAACAGTTACAAGCATTAGAACTGTATGAAAAGATGAATGATCCCTAGTTAATGGGTTTCAGTGGGGGAGTGTGTCTCAGCAAAGAGGATTTGTAAACATTTTAGGAAATCTGCTCTAGTATTGAGGTAGATGGTTCAAAGTATATACGTACCCCAAGTAAAGCACAATCCAGCATTCTCTATTAAAATCTCAGCCACATGTTATTCATATTTTTTCTAATTATGGTGATGACTTTATTGAATATGTGCATGGGTTCTTAGCCCTGTCATGTGTCCTCATGAAGCTGAGCCACCAGTGATTTGTTTTGTTACCTTTGGGAGATAGGTGAACTGGGATTTACATAGGACTGTCTGAAGCCAGAGTCACCATACAGGCTACCTACAGGCATGCATTTACCCCTTCCCCCCAATATATACAAATGCCTTTTCTGTCTCTTGGCTTTTGTGGATTGTTCAAAGTGGGGGGAGGGGGGGAGAGGGAGGATTAGTTTCTGCAATTACAGTTCTAAGAAGTGAAAATCAAGAAGAAAAAATTCCTACTTTACTGATTATTTTTTATTCCCCTGGTTACCCTCTTTTGTCTTGTTAAAATCGTTAATGTGCCGGGCTTGGTGGTGGCGCACGCCTTTGATTCTAACACTTGGGAGGCAGAGGCAGGCAGATCTTTGTGAGTTCAAGGCCAGCCTGGTCTATAAAGTGAGTTCCAGGACAGCTGGGGCTACAGGGAGACCATGTCTTGAAAAGATTAAAAAAAAAAAATCGTTAATGTATGTGATATGTCATGAACGAGATTTTTAGGGGTGGCTAGCCTTGTTATATTCTTCTGGAATGGGTATTATCTTGATTTTTGAATCTTGGTCTCAGTATTGTCTTGCGTCTTGGGCAAGATTGCCTTGCTGGTTAGTTTTTGTCAACTTGACACAAACTGGAGACAGCTGGGAGGAGGGAACTTCAGTCAAACGTTGTCTCCATCTGGTTGACCTGTGGTCATGTCTTGAATGCTGGTTGGCCTTATGAGGACTCCTACCTCGGTAGGTAGGAGGAGTGGCTGAGCAGGCCAGGGAAAGCAGGCCTGTGAGCAGCATCCATCTCCCATGGTCTCTGCTTCGGTTCCTGCCTCCAGGCTCCTGCCTTGAGTTCCCGCCTTGTCCTCCCTCAATGATGGATTGTATTGTGGTTTTGATTAGTGTTTTATCATGGCAACAGAGACGTATCTAAAGCAGCCAGTTTCTTTACCCTTGATTTGCTTATGACTTATTTCATGAGTATTTTGTAAGGAAATATTTATGAAATACAGAAATTATTCACCTTCTGAATGGCCTTCAGTAAATGTCGTTTGAAGGAATGTCTTTAACTAGAATGCTTCCTCTTTATTGCTGTGTGCCCAGAAGAGATTAGATAGTGTGGAATTTATTGAGTCAAACCATTATCGTAATATATTGCTCAACATGTTGTTTTCTTCTATAAAGAGTTATGTGTCTAGATTATGATATAGAACATTAAAATATATTTATATAAGATGGGTTAAGGGGGCTGGAGAGATGACTCAGTGGTTAAGAGTGTCTCCCAGAGGAACTGGGTTCAATTCCCAGCACCCACATGGCGGTGGCTAAGAACTGTCTTTAAGCCAGGCATGGTGGCACATGCCTTTAATCCTAGCACTTGGGAAGCAGGCGGATCTCTGAGTTCAAGGCCAGCCTGGTCTACAGAGTGAGTTCCAGGCCAGCTAGGGCTAATAGGGAGACCCTGTCTCAAAAAGTTAAAAAAAAAAAAAAGAGGCTTTGGTACAATCCCTGTTACCCCCCCACCCCAGTCTGTTTACATAAGAGTTTCTGAGATTCTTGTTGACATCACTGTCACTTGACAGTGTAAAAAATGTGTCCATGTACAGACTCATTCTGAATCAGCACATCTGGAGTATGGCCCATTCATACAGATTAGGTGAGTTCAAAGAACTTGGTCACTATGCCCAGAATTCCCAGGCTCCTGATCTAACTTCTAAACTGGTATTCAGATATCTTCTTGCTTGTCTCAAGGCATCTCACACAAATCACGTCTAAAACCATTCCAAATTCCCCACCCCTGAAGCTCCCCACCCCTGAAAGTAAAGAACCAACAAAACCCCCTTCCTCCCTGCTGAGTCTTAGTCACCACACCATTCCCCGCCCCTTGCTGTATGAGCACATCCTAGCCAATTCTATTGTCCGAATAGCCCGGGTCTTCTTTCACTTCCTACCCAGGCTGTTTTCTGTCTGCACTATTATTTTAGCTTCTTTACTGGTCTTTGGCTTCTGTTCCTGTCCCTTTACAACTTGTTCCACAAGAAGACATAAATTGCTTGTGCCACTTCTCCCTTTTTAATACCCTTGATGATTTACTTCAGAACTTAGAATAAAATCCAGTATCCTCGCCCAGGCGTTACTAATACCTCACCCTACCTATACTCACAGTTGGAATAGTTACCCCTGTGCTGGAATCCACAGCCCCTTTTCTGTTACTCCAGCTTCCTGGGTTTGTTCCTTCTGCAGGGTAAGCCTTCTGGAAGGAGATGCTTCCCTCTTGCTCTTTGCAGGGCTCGTTGCTTGTTATTTGGGTCTGGGCTCAACTGTCATCTCACAGAGGCAGAACCCCATGCTGTAAACTACATCTTATTTTTATCATTTCGCCTTGTACTTTTCTTTGGTAGTGCTTCATAAAAATATATCTGTGTGTTTGCTGTCTCTGACATTTCCACTACCACAGTGCCTTGGAAGTTCCCTGAGAGCAGGAGCCAGGTGTATATTATAGTCAGTGTCTGTGGTGAATAAAATGTTGGATGAAAATTTATTACTTGTATGACCCTTCTTTAGACTTGTCACTGTAACTGATTTGGAATAGTTGAGTGTGGAGGGAATAGTGTAGCAGGCTGTAGGACAGAGTCTCATTTAGGATTAATTTCAGTGTCTGCAAGATAAAAATCAAATGTAGAATCACTGAAACCTCAAATGCCAGAATGACTGTAGAAAAACCTGCAAATCACTCAGTGCAGCAACGTGTGGATTCGCATGTGTGTGTTTATAACATTGTGTGATTACACACACACAAACACACACACATCATGTAAAGTAATGTACATTATATAGTCCATGAGGAGATTATATTCAGAAATTAGTCATTTGTATAAAATTTATGGTTTCAACCTTTGCTTCCTAATTGCATCATCATTTCTGTAATCTTTGTCACCTGTAGAGTGAGGATTTCTTTGAGGCCCTTAAGCCACTTTCTTTCCCAAAGATTTGGAAATTTTAAAGACCATTATAAAGCTGGATGTGGTAGTGCATTCCTGTAATCCCAGCACTGATGGTAGAGAAAAAAGGATCAGGAGTGCAAGGCTAGCCCTCAGCTACATGAGTTTGAGGCAAGCCTGGGCTACAGAAGAGCTTGTCTCAAAACAACAACAAATAACCCCAAACAAACAGAAAGATCATTGTAAAAAAAGATTTAAAGTTTCCTAAAACAGAATTTTTTGTACTTAAAATTTATCTTTACTAAAATATTTTAGCTAGAAGACTTACTGGATTATAACGACAATTAGTGTCAAGGTATTTTCATTGTCCTTTAGGAAAAGTTTACTAACGGTGGTTAGCCTGTCTTGATCTATATTCTGTGGCTTTTCTTATCAATACATTAAGTATTTGGTGTGAAGGTATGTTATGTTCCTAATTGAGTATGGCAGTTTTTAGCTTTTACTTGTCTGTTAGGTCACCTATAATAAACAAAGGATAGACTGTCCAAAGATGACCTACAAACACTGCAAGAAACCATTTGGGTTTATAAACTTGCAGAGCTTATGGATTAACAGAAATAGCAATTGATTCCTAAAGGATTCTGCTGTCTTTTGTTAAAGATGGAATGCTTTCTCCCATTTGAGAAATCACTGCAAGCCATAAAATCATTTTACTGTTGGAAAACAAGAAGAGCTTCTGTCTTTTCCAGCCTGTGAGTGCACAGATTTAACCAGGAAGTTTGTCACTGAGCTGACTTGACAAGTTAATATCTCCAGCACTTTATTAATGGGAATTTTCAGATAGAAGAGTTGAAATTTTTTTTAAAAACCTGGATTCTGTTTTTTTGTTTATTTCTTTCTGTTTTGTTACATGACTTCATCTTTGTAGCCCAGTATCTGCCCACTTTTTTTTTTTTTTTTTTGAGACAGGTCTTCCTGTCGCCCGAGCTGTCCTGGGAACCTCACTTTGGTAGACGGGCTGGCCTTGAGACCGCAGAGATTCCACTTGCCCTGCCTCTCGAGTGCTTAGGATTAAAGGTGTGCGCGCAAGCCCTGTTTAGGTTTAAGACGGTTCTTAAGTGCCAATGTGGGTGCTGGGTTGAAACCCTGGTCCCTGCCAGCCTCTTCCACTCTTGTGTTCAATTTTTAGGAGGATGTATGAAGGGTAAGTTCTAGACCGACCGTTCCATGAGGCACCCCCAAGTAATTTGATGCAGGCCATAGCTAAGTTGTTTTTAAGTTTTAATTAATTATTATCCTTTGTTTTTAAGACCTTTTTCTTTTTCTCCTCTCATTTTTTTTTTTTTTTTTTTTTTTTTTTTTTGAGAGGTCTTTGCCTCAACTAGTATATAGACCAAGCTGGCCTAAAACTTGTGGTCTTCCTGCCTTGGGCTCCCCAGTGTTGGGATTACAGGCATGGACTGCTATACCCATCTTGTCTCTTTTTCCCCCCATCATAGTCCTGCTACCTTAGAACTTTATATAAATGAAACCATGCAGTATGCGCTTTCTGAAAGCCTTTTCTACTCAGCATGTGTCTGGTGGTGTATCAGTAGCTTGTTCCTTTTTATTTTAAACCATCTTCTCTGGTCTGAACATGTCTTACTTTGTTCACTTTGTCAGTTCTCCTGTAGGTGAAGCCTGCATTCTGTCCATTGTGGGGCTGTTATATATACACATGTCCCTGTAACATAAAGGTATTTTGTTGGGTGCTGGGCATCGAATCCAGCGCTGTGTGCATGCTAGGTAAGCACTCTACCACGGAACTAGGCCCTCAGGCCCCAGGTTGATTTTATCATAAGGCACTGGGAGATTTTATTGAATTTCAAAACCTTTTTTTCAAATAAGATCATGTTTTAATTTATAATAAATTTATGATTATGTAATTCATCTCTAAATTTTAGTGGCTTTTAATACTGTCCTTATTTGCTCAGTATTTAGCTTTCTTCCTGCTTGCTAATGTAGTAGAATCTTGTTGCTCAAATGTTCTGGTCCCCCCCTTCTCCCTGCCCAGGGGAAATGACAGCATCTATAGTCTCAGCAGTTTTGGGCGGCTGAGGACCTGAAGCTCATCATCACCTCAGTTTGTCGACATTTTAGTACCAAAGAGTATTTGAGTCTATAAACATACTTCTGTGCAAAAATGGGGCTGGAGAGACGGTTCAGCAGTTAAGAGCACTTGCCGCTCTTCCAGAGGACCTCAATTTGGCTTTTAGCATCTATATCATGCTTCTCAAACTGCCTTCAATCTAGTTCCCAGGGATCTGACCCTCTCTTCTGACTGTACACATGTGGCACACAGTCACACAGACTCACAAACATATACATAAAAAGAAATTTTAAAGTCTTTAAAAATGGATGCAGAACTCACAGAGATCCACCTGCCTCTGCTTACCCAGTGCTGGGACTAAAGGCGTGCACCACCATGCTGGGCTTGAAAAATGACTTCTTAATAGCTCTAAAAGAGATCATAATGTGACCTGTTAGAGATTGTCAGACATTCCCTGAATACTAGTTATAGACTTTGTTTTCAGTTTTTAGCTATTTAAAAAACGATAGGGTAAATTTTCTTGTAGTTAGGTTGTGTGGTCTTTTGTCTAAATTCGTATATGTAGGTAAGGGTAAATGCTGATGGAGAAGGGTCTAAAAGTTGAGGTCGAGCCTTTATGATTTATGTAACAAGCTTGAGCTACAGGATATTTTCTGTTATAAGGGAGGGAGGAGGTGCCAAGTATACTGAAGGTTTGAGAAAGGTCCAGGTATGGGATGCTTTTCTTATGAGAGGGAGAGTGAACTGACCATTGAAAGGATGCTAGAATCGCTGAGCGCTGTTGAAGGGATCTTTGAAATCGGAGAACTTGAGTTCATAATGTTGAAGAGGAATGTTTAAGAAAGAAATTAGGGATAAATTTACTTGAAGTTATTGGCATATAGATATCATCCTGTAGGGAAAACTGAAAACTCACTAAGGAGAAAATAGCCTTGGACAGAATTCTAAGTCCAATAACATTAAAAAATGGGCAAAGAAAGCAATAATGATAGGAAAATGAAAACACAGCCAAAAGGAAGAATACTTTGAAAAGAGTAGAGTAGTAAAAAAAATGCCAAAATGTCCTCCAGAAGGTTAATGCTAATTTAAATTTCCATGAACTGTGCTGAGATTACTGCCTGTCACTCCCCTCTCGCCCCCACTCAGTGCTTTCCAAACAGGACTGCATTGTTTTAAGCTGCTTATTCAATGGAATATTGAATAAAATCATTTCAATAACATTTTGTCTTTGATAACAGCAAGAGTTTTTTTCTTAAAGTACTTTTTATTCAAACTTGGTCCAAATTAAAGATGCTTACTGCACTGATAGGGATCGTGTGTCAACTTTGACCTGATTTTTCCTGTTTTTTTTTTTTTTTTTTTTTTATTCAGATAATTCTAAGATTGCTTTGTTATGTTATTGGACTGTGCTGAGTCAGATGATTTTCCTTTGTTTCTGATCATGGCTGGGGAAGGTGAGAGTCTTTGGCAGGTGTGCCTAGACCTAGGATGAGAGAGTCACCACCACTGCAGAGGCACACAGAACACAATAAGCAGTCTGTAGATTGTACCCTTGACTTCTTCAGCACATAGATGGATTTGACCAAATCACATGAAGTAAGTAGCCAGATACTGATTTCCTCAGATGCCTATGGAAGGCTGTTCACATGCATTCCTTGTTCTCTCTCCTTGGGTCTTAGAACTTACACAGTTTTGTGCTAGTTCCCTTTGCTATGTGTTATGATAAGAAAAGAAAACCTAGGGAAAAGCAAATCATTTCCTCTTGAGGTTGTGTGGGGGGGTGTGGAGTCCCATTTTGTGGAGCTTTGTATAAATCAAGTAGAAGCCCAAGAGCTTGCTGATCTGAGGGCAGTCAGGAAGATTAGTCACACATTTGAGACGCTTGAATCACATAGCTGCCGGTTTTCCTTTTCCTCCCCCTCCCCTTGTTTTGAGTGTTGTCTAGACATAAGCTAAACAGGTCCAGCCACCTGCTGTCCTCCTTAAAGCTTTCCATTTTGACATAATTTTAGGTTTTATAAAAAAGTTATAAATATGGTAGTTTCTATGTACCCAGATTCTTTTCATATTAAAATGTTATATAACCATAGCACATTTCTCAAATTTAAGAAATGAACATTGCTATGGCCCTGTTAATGGACTATTCATTTTGTGTGGATTTTTACCAGGTTTTGCTTCCAAATCCAACCCAGATATCTGTGTTGTATCATCATCTTTAATAGGGTTTCTTACTCTTTTTAACATGTTGGGATTCTATTCTTTGAAGATTTGTACAGTCTATAACTTTTCAAATCTATTATTTCAGAGATTTTATGTCTGTGATAGATGCATTTTAAGTGAACAGTAAATATTTTTGAGTTGTATATCAACCATAAGTAGGCTACTTTAAACAGATATTTTTGATGGGGCTGGAGAGATGGCTCAGTGGTTGAGTATTGGCTGCTCTGCAGAGACCCAGGTTTGGTTCCCAGTACTCACATGGTGTCGCACAAACGGCTGTAACTCCAGTTTCAGGTGATCTGATGCTTTCTCCTGGTCTCCATGGGCATCACACATGGTGCACTTACATGTATGGAGGCAAAACATTAATATTCATAAAGTTTTAAAGAGCTATTTTACATAGGCAGAATTATATAAAATGAAGACTTTATATGTTATTTGTGGCAGAATCAGCACCTGCCTCTATTTCTTTCACAGATTAGAGGTGAAGAGACACGTGCACAGCCTTATTACAAAGTAGACTATGACTAATCCTCATGTGTTGGTCCATACATTTAAGAGGTTGCTGTGTGCCAGGCACTGTGATAGACCTTGTGCTGGAGCTCATTGAGCTTTGTTCTTTGTACTGTTTACCTTCTTTGTTCTGGGGAAAAGATTATTAAAGGAATATATGCTTTGGTTGTAATATTTTGTCCTGCTGCCAAATATTTTATTGTTATATAGTCAGCATAGTATTGGTTTCTCAGTGAGTTATTTTTGAACTCTGATACTATCATTTGTGTCCATAAGAATGCTATTCCAGGGGCCTGGCATGGTGGTGCCTGCCTTTAATCCCGGCACTTGGGAGGCAGAGGCAGCCAGATCTCTGTGAGTTCAAGTTCAAGGCCAGCCTGGTCTACATAGTAAGTTCCAGGACAGCTGAGGCTACAGGGAGACCATGTCTCAAAAAGACCAAAACCAAACCTGACTGAACCAACGAAACCAAACCGACCAAACCAAACGGAACCAAACCAGAATGCTATTCCAGGACCATGTCTGAAACAAAGGATATGTGAACCAACTGTTAAGCAAACCCAAATAAGAAAGTTTCATTTGCATCCAGCAGTATTTTATTTGTGCTACAACTGAAGATTAGATGTCATTCCTGTGAGCATCACATGGTCATGTGGCAGAGGCAGAATGAACTTGGCAGGTGACAAATGCAAGTATTTAAAAACACTTTCGCCGGGCGTGGTGGCGCACGTCTTTAATCCTAGCACTTGGGAGGCAGAGGCAGGCGGATCTTTGTTGAGTTCAAGGCCAGCCTGGTCTACAGAGTGAGTTCCAGGACAGCTGGGGCTACAAAGAGACCCTGTCTCGAAAAGACCAAAAAAATAAAATAAAATAAAATAAAATAAAAACACTTTCTAGGAAGATTTATTTTTATTTTCTGCATATGAATGTTTTGCCAGAATGTATATATGTGCAGTACATGTGTGCCTGGTGCCTGTGCAGGCCAGAAGAGGGTATTGGATCCCCTGGAACTGGAGTTTACAGATGGTTGCTAGCCATCCTGTCAGTGCTGGGAGCAGAACTCATGTTCTCTTTAAGAGCAGCCAGTGCTCTTAACCACTGTGCCATTTCTCCATCCCTGAATAGAAGTTTTAAATTTGTCTCCCACCTCCCCGCCTCAGGATTTCAGACTGCCTCTGACACTTATTTCCTTTCTTTAACCTAGGGACCACCACCACAGTCACCTTCCACCCTTCTGTTACATACAATCATGCAAGATGCCTCCATCTTATTAAAATGCTTCTGAAAGAAGACCTGTGATTGATTTGTGATGATCTAAATGTCCCCTGGTCATTTTCGTGTATGTTCTGAGTCTAGAATTCTCAGAGCTGCTGTTACCATCAACCATCTAATCATGTCCTTAATCTGGCTCTCCTCTTGACTAGCTTATTATATGATACAGTGGAAGGCCATTTATAAAATGCACTGCTCTCCCAGGATTTAGTTATGGCTCCATGTACTTACAGTGAGATAATTTGCCTCAGTGATCATTCGGGGTGGGAGTTTAGCCTTGTTCTATGGCACACTTTATAAATGGAGCTTATTAAACTTTAATGTCCTTTCACTTACTGGTCTAATGTGGGGCTTTTTCCCTGCTGTGTTTAAAGTAGCTGGATGCATCTCCCACTTGCTGTTGCAGCTGCCTATACTGCACCTCTTACAGCTTCAGAGATGCAGCATGTGCAGGCTATGTATCGGGTCTATCCCAGTTTGTTATGAGCAGTTGGAATTGGCAGTCCTTATGATATGTAATTGGCAGCATCTAGCTGCATGTTTCAAGGGATATAGGAACTTTTGGCAAGGGGGAGATTTTCATGTGATTTTAGTTTGGCAGTGCTGTGGGCTTCACCAGATAGAGGCCAAGGAACTAGTGTTCAGCATCCCATGGTACATGGGGCAGTACCCCATACCAGAGGATTGTCTGGCCTAAAGTGTCAGCAGTCTAGGCCTGAGAAACATCCCGGGAGCATGCACTCACAGTGGGTGTGAGGAGAGCAAAAATTAGTTCTTGGGGTGTGTGTGAAATAGACTTTATTCTTCTTAAGTAGAAAGTACAGGTGGTAGGTATGTGTGTGGAATTAAAATTTTAAGTGGGAGGAAACACGGTTGGGGGAAAGTTATCTGAAAGACTCCTTAGGAAGACAGTACTAAGGAAAGCAAAAAGGGTTGAGGAGCTTTTCCTTGGACTAGACTATCTGCAGTGGTTAAAAACTCAGGCTGTGATGAGCCAACAGATGGCTCAGTGGGTAGACACCTCCAAGCCTGATGACTGAGTTTGATCTGGGACCCACATGGCAAAAGGAGAAAACTGATTCCTGCACGTTGTCTTCTGACCTTCACCGGTGTGCCATGACACATATCATACCCTCTTCAGCCAGTAAGTAAGTAAGTAAGTAAATAAATAAATAAATAAATACCAACCCTCAAAAGACATCAGGCTATGGAGACAGGCTGTTTGGATATAATCCTGTTTCTGCCTCTTCACCAGCTGTGGGCAGATATAGCCTCAATTGATTATCTGTAAATTGGAGGTAGTATTAGTACTTTCTTCAAAGGATTATTGTGAGATAAAACAGCAAACTAGTCATTCTAAGAGCTCAAGAAGAGAGAAGTTCTTCTTTATCAATATGCCGTTCCCTCAGAAAAGCACCTGGGACTTGATGGGTGCTTGGGGTAAACGAGTGGAAAGCTCCTTCACCCACTGTGTCCAGGTTGCCCTAATGGAAACTCTGTAGTAAGCAGACCATGCTTTGTCTCCATTGTTCTTCTTTGCTAGGCATTTTCTCATTTACTTCACTTTAATTCTAGTGTGTGATACATTGCCCGATTTTAGCACTTTCTTTTAAAAGTAGAAATGGATCCTGTAATCTGAAGTAGCATTATTTTGTTTCAGCAGACTGAGTGAGCTCAGGGTAAATGTGATGGACTTATGGTATGTGAGTTCTGGCCATTTTCTTAGGAGAGCTAATGTGCTTCTAATTTATAAATCTTACTGGTTTTTATTTGTGTTAGGATTTCAGCTTACTATTTATTCTGCTGAATTTTTGTGAAACAAGAAAATAATCAAATAACCTGGTAGTCCAATTTTTGTGTGTATTAATATTTTAAATTATTTTACTTGATAAATTATTTTGATTTTTCTTTAGATATAACTTTTTTTTTTTTTTTTTTCTTTTTGAGACAGGGTCTCCCTGTAGCCCCAGCTATCCTGGAACTCCCTCTGTAGACCAGGCTGGCCTTGAACTCACAAAGATCTGGCTGCCTCTGCCTCTTGAATGCTAGGATTAAAGGCGTGCGCCACCACACCCAGCTTGATGTAACTTTTTTTTTTTTGTCTTTTCGAGACAGGGTCTCCCTGTAGCCCCAGCTGTCCTGGAACTCACTCTGTAGACCAGGCTGGCCTTGAACTCACAAAGATCCGCCTGCCTCTGCCTCCTAAGTTCTAGGATTAAAGCCTCCATGCCTGGCTGATGTAACTTTTTTTAATTTAATTTAATTTAATTTTTTTTATTCTTGTATGTGTCTGAATGTACTGTCTGCATGTAGGTTCGTGTGTCAGATTCCCCTGGAACTGGAGTCAAAGACGGTTCTCAGCCGCCATGTGGGTGCTGGGGATCGAACCCCGGGTCCTCTGCAAGAGCAGTTGGCACTCTTAACCACTAGGCCATCTCTCCAGCCCCTCTGATGTAACTTTTAAAAATGAATTAATTTTAATTTTGGTTCTTAGTTTGAGCTATTATTTTGTGATTCCATAGTATACTACATCAATTCTTGCACTTTTATGTAAAAAGAGGAATCTCACTATTTTATGTGTATAAGAAGTGGAACTGGTATTTTGTGAGGAATAGTAACAGGATAGCCTTGCTGCCATTTGTAGAATTGTGGTTATGTTGAGAGAATGTGTGAATGCAGGCTGAATTTCACTTACTCAAATGAGTTCTGAAAACTGTTTCAATAGAATACATCCAGAAGAGATGGGGTAAAGAAACAGGTCAAGTCGTTTAAGGTAGAGTTTATGCGACCGCTTCTGGGTCTTGTATTTACAAATGGAAGTCCAGTTGTCTCTGTAACTCGGGGGAATTTACTTAGAATAAACTAAGAGAACAGTGATGTATGTATCATAATGTCACCAGTAATTTATAAAGGGAAGTATTGATCAAGATAGTTTTTAACACTCTTTCCAGATTAGTTAGCTTTATTCAGAAAACCACTTTTAAATCAAAACAGTTTTTATGAACAAATTCAGATCTCAGTTCAGGAAGTTTTTCTTTAAGAGTGTCCTCTAGGCTTTGAAGGATGTAGCACCTGGGTGACTTTGAAGGGCATCTTTTCCAGATTCTTTCAAGTGTGTTAATATCTTTACCTTTCTGTTTTTATTTGCTGTCCTGACAGTTTTTATTTTATTTTATTTT
>VZQC01014772.1:887444-923318 GCA_009823505.1 Rhizomys pruinosus | reverse complement strand
TTTTTTTTTTTTTTTTTTTTGTCTTTGACAGGGTCTCCCTGTAGCCCTAGCTGGGCTGGAAATCACTATGTAGACCAGGCTGGGCCTTGAACTCACAGAGATCTGCTTGCTTCTGCCTCCCCAGTGCTGGGATTAAAGGCGTGCACTACCATGCCTGGCTCTAGTTCAATGATTTACTTACCCAGAGTAATAGACTTAGTTCACTATCTTTTGATGATAATGCAATGTACTATATTTAGGCCCTTTTCAGATGGGTGAAGGGCATTTTTGACTATTGATTCCCCCAAAGAAATTATAGTCTCCTGTGACTAAAAATAACAGTTAATACGTACAGAGTAGCATAAATGAAATGCAAAATAAATGTAAAAGATGATTTTATTTGTATTAAAGTAGTATGCAGGAAAAATTCAAAATTATAGAAATGCGGCTCAAGTTTCAGTAGTTTATTTGTAAATTAGTTGCCTTTGGGGAGAATATATATATATATATTTTTTTTTTTGAGAATATATTTTGAATCTGTTAGAATTTCTTAGCTGGGCCTCTGAAATTAATTTGACCTGTTGTGCAGTTAGATTTAGAGAATATTTCCCATATTAAAAAAAAAGATTTATAGAATATTTTCCCTCTTGTGGGAAAGTGTGCCTGCACCTCAGCATTGGGGGAATGTTTCTCCTTTTCCTGTGCAGTGCCATGCTTTGGAAGAAAACATCTAGCTAGAATGATTTGCCTTAGCCCCCAGGGCTACTGTGAGTATAAATCCCCAGGGCTATCGTGTGTGTAAATCCCCAGGACTACTGTGTGTGCAAATCCCCAGGACTACTGTGTGTAAATCCCCCGGACTACTGTGTGTGTAAATCCCCAGGGCTACTGTGTGTGTAAATCCCAAGTGCTGTGGCCACTGCCCTCAGAGCCTTTTCCAAGTCCTTGGGGACGGCTTGTATGTAAAAATTGGAAGGCTTATTAAAACATTTCTCTTCGTTTTGATCTAAGCTCCCTCTCATCTTGATTAGCAGTCATTTGAAGTTTACAGGTAATATTTGATTACTGAGCCTCACTTTCCTCTCTCCATTGTTCCCTTAACCAGAAACTTAAAGGTAGTCTGGCTATGGAACTGAATTCTACACCTTGCAGAAATTCAGGTCTCCACCTGCCCTTCTTGTGAATAATGTAAAAGTAATTTTTCATCAGGATCAGGTGGAAACATACCCTGTTCTGCCACCCCTATCACTCAGCAGCAGGCACACAATATAAAAGCTAGAACTCAGGTGCCTGTTTATGTACAGAATTTTACAGAGAATGGTCAGGTTTTTTTTCCTAATTAGTCATTTTTGTCCAGTGAAAACAGCCATAGAACTGGGTGAAATTTGGGTGGATTATGGAAAAGGAGGGAGCTCTTCTATTGTTATGACTGCTCAGTTTTCATTTCCTGACGGTGTTAAGAACACTACAGGATGGGATGCCGTAGATGGATGGAACACAAGCACTTTTAGTTGGTGGGGAGGGCCCTGAGCCTGAGGCTCCTGCCTGCTAGGGAGCCACTGTTAGGGCACTGCATTCCCATCCCTCTTTTTACTTTGTTTTGAGACAGTCTTACTAAGTTTTACAGGCTGGCCATGAACTCACTGTAGCCTAGGCAGGCCTTAGACTTATGATCCTCCTGCCTCAGCCTCCTCAGTAGCTCAGATTTACAAGCAGGCATGGCTAATAAATAACTTTTATTTCCCTTTCTGCAAGAGATTGGCAGAACAGACAGAACTTTAAAGTCAAGAAAAATTAAAGTTGAGTTTTTCTTTGCAAATATGTCAGAGGTTGGATTAGTTTTGTCTAAATTCCAGACTTGGTAGTTAATAACATCCAGGGATCCCAAGAAGAGATTCATGGACTAGCAGGAATAATCTATGTAAATCTAGTGTTTTGAATTCGGAAACAGAACTATGAATCAACTTAGTTTCTTATAGCAGATATTCAATTATAATATTGCAAGTACAGTGCAGCCTCAAGGGTGTGGCAGTTATATTTATTGGTTAGGAACTTACAGCTAAACATTTTGAGGAAAAATACCTAATTTAAGGGGGGGTGTAAAAACATGTACTTTTGCCAAAAAAAAAAATAAATAAAATATGCAGGCGTGGTGGCACACGCCTTTGATTCTAGCACTTGGGAGGCAGAGGCAGGTGGATCTTTGTGAGTTCAAGGCCAGCCTGGTCTACAGAGTGAGTTCTAGGACAGCTGGGGCTACAGGGAGACCCTGTCTCAAAAAAGACCAAAAAATAAATAAATAAATAAAAAACATAAAAAACATGAACTTTTGAATATTTCTTGGCATTGTTTTGAAAGGCTAGCCTAATTTTTTTTAACTTTGTTAATCTTTTTTTTTGTTTGTTTTGAATCAGGGTCTCCCTGTAGCCCCAGCTGTCCTGGAACTCACTATGTAGACCAGGCTGGCCTTGAACTCACAGAGATCCACCTGCCTCAGCTTCCTGAGTGCTGAGATTAAAGACATAACACCATCATACCCAGCATTTAACTTTATGAATCCTTTATAATTTTTTTAGAGAGATAAGACTTAATCTTCTTTTTAAATATATTTTCTTTTATTGAATTATTCCTAGTCCTTAGTCAGTTGTCTGATTAAAAGCTGTTAAGTAGTTACATAGGGTATTAAAGTTTTAGTTACCTTTTAGTAATTTCTGTGGAACTAGTTTTTTTTATTATTTTATTTATTTTTATATGTGTATGAATGTACTGTCTGCATGTAGGTCTGTATACCCGTGTTGTGCAATGCCGCGGAGGTCAGAAGAGGGTCTCGGATTCCCCTGGAACTGGAGTCAAAGATGGTTCTCAGCCACCATGTGGTTGCTGGGGATCGAACCCGGGTCCTCTGCAAGAGCAGTCGGTGCTCTTAACCGCTAGGCCATCACTCCAGCCCCGGAACTAGTTTTATACCAGAATACCAAGCCAGTGTTTTCTAGTGCGCATTGATAAAACAAGAAGTGGTATCCTTAACTTCAGCTTCTGTAGGAAAAGGTATGTATGCTACCTGCTTTTCCCAAAACACTTTAGAATGACTTATAAAAATTATTTTGCTCAGAGAATAAGCAAGACACTATTTTCAGAATTTCATTGTTTCCTGACAGTGTTAGCTGTGCTGTGTTTCCAGGGACTTGCCAGCCCTGGCATAGAACTGCTCCCTGCCTGTGCTTGCTGGCAGCTGCTTTACTTCACAATTCAGTGAAGCCGATGTTCTGGAGGTTATAGACTTGCACCTGAGATGGGGGAGATGGGGGAGAGGTGCCTGATGCTTTGTTTGGGGTATTGATTAGAGATGAAAACAGGTTTTACTTAGAGCAGGGATCAGCATGCTGTGTCCCATGTAAAGTCATATGACTCACGAGCTCAGTTTTTTTCTTTCCTTTCCTTTGAGATGAGCTGGCCTGAAATCGACAGTAGCCCTGGCCGTGAATCCCTGGCCGTCTTCCTGCTTCAGCCTCCCAAATGCTAGCAGCTACTATGCTCAAGTAGCTTTCCTTTCCTTTTTTTTATCTTTTTGAGACAGGGTCTCCCTGTAGCCCCAGCTGTCCTGGAACTCACTCTGTGGACTAGGCTGGCCTTGAACTCACAGAGATCTGCCTGCCTCTGCCTCCTGAGTGCTAGGATTAAATGTGTGCGCCACCACACCTGGGTTTACATTTTTTACTGATTGAAAGAAGTCAAAAGTAATACTTTGTGACATGAAATTTATAGGAAATTAAAATGTCATTGGACATAGATTTTTATCAGAACACACTGCTCATTTGTGCACCTTTTGTCTGTGAGCTTCTTACTCTTAAGTGCAGAGTGAGTGGTTACAGTGGTTACCTGTAAATTGTGAAAGGTTTGTTGTTGGGCTTCACACAAAAATGTCACTGCCAAATAGGAGAAATATGTGGGTGAGTTCTATATACTTACACACTTGGGCTGCCTATGGTTAACTGTATTATACTATATAGCACAAACTAGCTAGAGGCAGGAATATTGAGTGCTTTCATTCCAAAAAAATGATCAATGTTTGAGATGATGAATAACCCAAGTATCTTGAGTTGATCAGGACACAATATATGAATGTACCAGAATATCACAGTGGGGCCCACTGTGATGGACAGTTATTGTCTGTCATTAAACACTTCTGACTCTGGAGCCAATCTGGTCCTTAATGTCCCATTTTGAGACCAAATGGCTTAATTTCTTTGTGTCTCAGTTTCTCCATCTGTAAAATGAGAGACTAGTAGCACCAATCTTGTGAGGTGATACTGAGAGTTGAATGTGTTACTCCACATAAAGCACTTAGGAATGTGTATTACACACAACAACTTAGAAGGTACTTGTTGACATAAACTATCAGAGAAGTACTGAAATCACTTCAGAAGATAGAGAACATCTAAAAATGTATTAAGGAAGCAGTCTGGCCATAGTGAACTTCTAGTGGTTGAATCAGTGGTGCAGGAAATAGGCAGAATTATGAATCCCAAACAAAGCATAGGGTGTGAGCATGTCTTTGCATTGCTGCAGAAGGGAATGACTGCTTTAGATTGTAATCTAAATGGTTGCAAGACTCTCAGGATATGACGGCCGTTCTGTAGGTTGCGTTAAGTATCGGCTCCTGTAGGAGATAAAACTTCCTTCCTCTTTTTCATGAGTTTCCCTCAATGTGTGCAGAAACTGATCCAGCTATTTTTACATTTTTCTTGTTCTGTCTAAAATAATCATAGGAACTCTCCATGTGGTTCAGTCAAGTTCATTATCATTGTGTGATCCACTTTGTGCCCCTCATCTCCATCCTTAGGGCCAGGGTTGTTATATATTCTGTACCCTGTCCACTTTGTCAGTCTCTTCTTTTGTGCCAGACAAACCAACTGATATGGGAGAAAATTGTTTCACTACACTTGTGATAGTTTCTTTTGTGCCCCCGTACTGAGTCCAGGGTTATAAAAAGTGGAGATAAATCAGGCAGAGATGGAACACTGTTTCTTCATTTCTTCATTTTTTTCTGAACAGATATCAAGGTAACAAGTAAAGCCAAAATAAACCAGTTCCCACTGACCCAGGCAGGCCTTGTTGGTTCAGTCACCCAATAAAGGCTTAATGATGCTTCACTGTGAGCCCTGCACCAGCTTGCCTTTTCTCTTGGGATGTAACTTGGTTCCAGCCAATAAAGCTCCTCCAGTGCAATGTTAATGATAGTCTTCCAGAAAACAGGTTACCGAGATGTTGAGGGGCTCTTGACCCCAGCTGTGGCAGCAGAATGGCCTTAGTGAGGCTCAGATCCTACCACATGGCCCTACAGCCCAAGGCCAAGACTGGCACCCTGCTGCCAGAACACTTGCCAGGCCTTGATGCCAGTTTTGCCATGGAGACCTTGCCTCCTTCTGCCCCTCTGACAGTTCTATCCAACATTTAGAAAATACAGTGGTGTGCTCACTTCGGCAGCACATATACTAAAATTGGAGAGATACAGAGAAGATTAGCATGGCCCCTGCACAAGGATGACACACAAATTCGTGAAGCGTTCCATATTAAAAAAAAAAGAAAATACAGTGGCACACATGTAACAAAGTTTACCTTTTTTTTTTTTTTAATGATTGTAGCGATCAGTTTATTACACAGATTAATCATTCTTGAACATACAAGCTCCAGAGGAGCAACTGGGTCATAAATATACACAAGTATTTCCATCAAATGAATTTTCACCCTTACATCCAAATAGACCTAAAGCAGTTAAAAACATAAGAAAAATAAGAGCTATTAGGTATGTATTAACTGAGAAACCACATACAAACCAAAGATTATGGAGAGAAAGGGGCGAAAGGGAGGGAAGATGTAAAAGAAGATGTAAAAGAAGGCGTGCACCATCACACCCCACTCAACGTGATTTTTTTCAAGACAGGGTCTCATTATAGCCAGATTGGCCTCATACCTACTGCAGAGCCAACAGTGACCTTGAACTCCTGATCCTTTTGCTCTCTGTTGCTCAGGTAGTAGGATGACAGCCATTAATTTTTTAAATTATTTTATTTTATGTGTATGAATGTACTGTCTGAGCCAGGCGTAGTGGCGCACGCCTTTGATCCTAGCACTTGGGAGGCAGAGGCAGATGGATCTTTGTGAGTTCAAGGCCAGCCTGGTCTACAGAGCGAGTTCCAGGACAGCTGGGGCTACAGGGAGACCCTGTCTCAAAAAGACCAAAAAAAAAAGAAAATGAATGTACTGTCTTGCATGTAGGTTGGTGCACCCGTGTCATGCAATGTTGCGGAGGTCAGAAGAGGGTGCCAGATTCCCCTGGAGCTGGAGTTAAAGATGGTTCTTAGCTGCCATGTGGGTGTTGGGAATCGAACCTGGGTCCTCTGCAAGAGCAGTTGGTCCTCTTAACCACTGAGGCAACCACTAAATTAAAAAAAAAAAAAAAATTTAATTATTTAATTTAATTAATTATTATTAATATTTATTTATTTATTTTTGGTCTTTTAGGCAGGGTCTCCCTGTAGCCCCAGCTGTCCTTGTGAACTCACTCTGTAGACCAGCTTGTCTTGGCCTTGAACTCACAAGATCCGGCCTCTGCCTCGCCTCCCAAGTGCTAGGATTAAAGGTGTGCGCACCATGCCCATTTAATTTTAAAAGAGCTAAATTCTACCAGTGTATTATAAAAAAGATTATTAAGTCTAACCGGTCATGGTGAATGGACTTCTATATTATTTCCAAAATATAGATGAAGGGGGTTGCCCTGGATACTTAGTGTCAATGTGACACAAGCTAGGTTGAGGACAGAGGACTCAACTGGGGAATTAACCTCCATGGACTGGCCTCGTCTGTGAGAGTATTTGTCTGATTGCTTGTAGTGATGTGCTCAGCTCCACTGTGGGCAGTTGCCATCCCTGGGCATGTTGTTCTGTATTGTAGGAAAGCGGCTGAGCATGGGCCAGGAGAGCAAGCCCGTAACAGGTTCCTCATGTGTCTGCTGTCTGTTTGGTCCTGTCCTCCATTCCTAGCCCTGAGTATGCTAAACCCGAACGAGGAGATTAAGCAAACTAAATTAACCCTTCCTTCCCAACTTGTGATTGGTCAGGAGTTTTTTCATAGGCAACTGAAGGCAACTTAGAGCAGTTGGCAAAGCGGGCTTTCCTTCCCAAGCACTGAGGTACCCCAGCACACATGTATAAAAGAAGCTAGATATGGAGGTCTTGCCTATACTTGGTAAGTCCTATGCCAGTGCCAAGACCCTTCTCAAATGAAAGGTGTTGCGGCAGGCTGGTGATTTGGCTCAGTGGGAGTGAAGGTGCTTGCTGCCAAGAGCAAGGATCTACCAAGCGTTAAAACCCATCTCCAGGACCAACCATGGTGGAAGGAGAGAACAACAAACACCCTTCAAATTCTCTCTCTCTCTCTCTCTCTCTCTCTCTCTCTCTTCTTTCTCTCTCTCTCTCACACCACACACACACACACACACACACATAAAATAAAAAAAAAAAAAAAATTTAATTTATTTTTAATTGTGTGTGGAAAGTTTTACCTTTTTTAAAGGAAAACTTTAGGGCTGGTGAGGATGGCCTGCGGTAAGAGCGCCGACCGTTGGGCTGGAAAGATAGCCTAGCGTTTAAGAGCACCGACTCTCTTACAGAGGACCCGGGTTCGATCCCCATGAGCCCACATGGCGGCTAAGAACCGTCTGTAACTTCCAATTCCAGATGAGAACGTTCCAGTTCCTGGGGAATCGGAGACCCTCTTTCTGACCTCCGCGCATTGCACACACGGGTGCACAGACCTGCATGCAGACGACATTGATACACATATAGAAATAAAATAAAAATTAAAAAAAAAAAAAAAGCGCCGATGCTCTTACAGAGGACCCCGGGTTCATCCCCAGCACCCAACATGGCGGCCCGAGAGCTGTCTGAACTCCAATTCCAGGAGAACTCCAGCTCCAGGGGAATCCGCGACCCTCTTCTGACTTCTGCGGCATTGCACGACACGGGTGCACAGAACTGCATGCAGACAGTACATTGATACACATATAGAAATAAATAAAAATTAAAAAAAAAAAAAGCGCCGATCGCTCTTACAGAGGACCCGGGTTCGATCCCCAGCACCCACATGGCGGCCAAGAACCGTCTGACGCTCCAATTCCAGGAGGGCTCCAGTTCCAGGGGAGTCCGACACCCTCTTCTGACCTCCGCGGCATTGCATGACACGGGTGCACAAACTTGCATGCAGACAGTACATTCATACACATACAGAAATAAAAAAAAAAAATTAAAAAGATTTACTTCTCATTTATGTGTGCGTGCGTGCGTGCGTGCGTGTGTGTGTGTGTCCGTGCACACGCACGCGCAGGCCTGCCTGCCTGCCTATATGTGTGTATGTCTCTCTGTGTAAGCACACATCCATGCAGGTGCCTGAGAAGACCAGAAGAGAGCGTCAGATCCCCTGGAGCTGAAGTTATAGGCAGTTACAGGCAGCTTTGAGCCTCCTGACTTGGGTGCTGGCAACTGAAATCAGATCATCTGGAAGAGCAGTATTCTTAACCCGGGAGCCATTTCCCCAGCCCTGACAAGCATCTTTTTTTAAAAAAAATGGTGGGGATGTAGAGAGATAGCTTAGCGGTTAAGAGCAGTGGCTGCTCTTGCAGAGGAGCCAGGTTTAGTTCTTGGCACCCACATGGTGGTTAACAACCTTACATAACTCCAGTTCCAGAGGATCCGATGCCCTCTTCTGACTTCTTCAAGCACCGCATGACATGGGAACACTTACATATATGCAGGCATAACACTCACATAATAAATTAAAAAAAAAACAAACCTGAATATCTTTTGAGTGAACAGTATAGTATTTTCATATTCTTCAGCTTCAGTTATGTGTAATCAACTACTGTCTGAAGATATTAAAGGGGAAACTCCAGATATAACTTTATTTATTTATTTATTTATTTATTTATTTATTTATTTATTTATTTTGTCTTTTCGAGACAGGGTCTCCCTGTAGCCCCAGCTGACCTGGAACTCACTCTGTAGACCAGGGTGGTCTTGAACTCACCAAGATCCGCCTGCCTCTGCTTCCTGAGTGCTAGGATTAAAGGTGTGCTCCACCACACCTGGCAGAGAAATAACTTTTTTTTAAAATTTTATTTATTTTATATGTATGAATGTACTGTCTGCATGTAGGTCTGTGTACCCGTGTCATGCAGTGCCTCGGAGGTCAGAAGAGGGCGTCAGTTTCCCCTGGAACTGGAGTTCTCCTGGAATTGGAGTTTCGGACAGTTCTCAGCCGCCATGTGGGTGCTGGGGATCGAACCCTGGTCCTCTGCAAGATCAGTTGGTGCTCTTAACCGCTAGGCCATCTCTCCAGCTCCAGAAATAACTTTTTTAAATGAAACACTGTTCTGAGTTGGTGCCTTTCTGCCTAGGTAGGGTATCACCTTTTCTCGGTGTATATTCACTGTATACACTACTCACCTGTTAGTGCCATTAATCCTATTAGTCCTGTGGCTGTCTTGGTTCTCAGCTCCAGTGTGGCCATACTGTCTCCATGTGTTCAAGTAAATTCTCTTTCACTTCATTGGCCCAAAGCTCCAGTATAGTGGTGGTGGCAGTTCAGATACCCCAAATGGATGCTGTAAAGTGTTCCCTCAGAGCTAAACGCAGGAAGATCTCAAGATAGAAAAATCAGATCAGCAACTGTTAATCTCAAACTATGCATAATTTATAAATGAGGAAAACACATTCCCATACACATGTACATAGCGTTTGGGTTTGGAGATATCACAGTTTAGACGTCCTCTGAGGGCCTTGGGGTATATCTCCCCATGGATAAAGAGAAACTCCTGCTCACTGGCATTAAATATTGTCATTTTGTCCAATTCTCATCTTCCCAAATTGAAACTATATTCATTAAGCTCCTTCTTTTTTCCTTTCCCACTTTGCCTTTGTAAAACTTTCTGGATTTGGTTATCTTAGCTCCCTCACAGAAGTGGCTCCTTAAAAGTACTGACTTGGTGGGCTGGAGAGATGGCCTAGTGGTTAAGAGCGCAGAATGCTCTTGCAGAGGACCCGAGTTCAATCCCCAGCACACACATAGCCGCTGAGAACCATCTGTAACTCCAGTTCCAGGAGAACTCCAGTTCCAGGGGAATCCGACACCCTCTTCTGACCTCCGCGGCATTGCATGACACGGGTGCACAGACCTACATGCAGACAGTACATTCATACACATAAATAAATAAAACTAAAAAAAAAAGTACCGACTTGGTACTGTTTTACTTCACTCAGCATAATCTCCTCAAGGTTTCCACCCAAATGTAAATACTCCTGTTAAGTAGATGTGTGTAAAATGCTTCTTTGAGGGCTTCCTTCAATTCTTTTGAGTATATAGTAATAGGATTGCTAGATAATATGTTTCATTTTTACCTTTCTAGAAATGTTTATTGTTAGTTATATATATGTGCAAGTTTGTGTGTGTGTGTGGGTGCACATGTGGAGGTCAGAGGACAACCTTGTAGAGTCGATTTTCTCCTTTATGTAGTTCCCAACATCAGGTCTCTAGGCTTGTACCTCAAGCACCTTTACCTGCCGAGTCATCTTCTTAGCCCTGTTTTTAACTCTTTGAGGAATTGTCACAGTGTTCTTATAGGGGGCCACACCATTTGATATTCCTACCAACAGTGTACAGGTGAAGCGTCCCACCACTTTGTCCATTATCCATACCGTGTAGTCTAGGCTGGCCTTGAGCTCCTCATCCTCCTCTTTCTACCCCTCAAGTGCTGGGAACATTAGTTTTTATAGTAGCCATTGTGCTGGGTATGGGTAAGATGTGGCTTTGAGTTATGGTTTTAATTGCATTTCTATCCATCCAAAAAAAATTTTTTTTTGTATTTTTGAGACAGGGTCTCCCTGTAGCCCCAGCCCTCCAACTTTTAAAAGGATGATCTTATTATTAAAGCACCTGAACCAGGAACGGGGCTTTCTAGGTTTATATTTGATTTGAATATCTAGAGCTTTCTGATAATGTTAATACATCTGCCTTCATACAGTCAGATGTAGTCGAGAGTTAGGATTTTTTTAAATGTCTTGAAAATAAGGACAAATGTAATAACTGCCTTGATATGGGGCTTGATCTATTTTTTTTGTTTATTTTATTTTATTTTATGTGTATAAATGTACTGTCTGCATGCAAGTTTGTGCACCCGTGTCGTGCAATGCCGCGGAGGTCAGAAGAGGGTGTTGGATTCCCCTGGAACTGTAGTTCTCCTGGAATTGGAGTTTCAGATGGTTCTCGGCTGCCATGTGGGTGCTGGGGATCGAACCTGGGTCCTCTGTAAGATCGGTCAGCGCTCTTAACCGCTNGCAGCTATGCCCAAACCCACACAGCCCAAGGCTCCCACCATCCAGCTGGAGGGGCTTGTATGTACAATCATGTTGATCAAATAAGAGTCCAGTCTATATTGCTATAGTTTCACCATTCACCCCAATCACGGCCCTTACATTCTACCATGCCCCCTCTTCCACAGATTGTTCCCTAGGCTTAGGAAAGGAGCACAGGTGGGCGAGAAGCAAAACAGTCTACTTTTTCTGGAGATGTCATTTTGGACTCTGATCAGTTCAGGCTGTTTCCTTTCATGGGTTGACAATTTATCCAGGAATAACCTTTCAATCCTACTAATGAAGCACAAGCAATTAGATATACATGCATTTAAACAGTACTAATTAATATGGTAGGTTATGTTGGTATAGACACAGATGTTTGGGTGGTATGCTAATCCATGAACTATATTTTTTCTATAAAAGATGACAAGGTCTTACTGTGGCTTATAACATCTCCTAACCACTAGAGGATGTAAACTTGTGGCATCAGCCGTGAATTATTCCTCCAAGGAGAGAGCTACTAGCCAATTATTTTGGGGATATACAGACATATGGCTACCACTGCTGCACAGTATTTCCAGGCAGGTGAGGTGTAGCTGATGCTGATGGAGGAGTCTTGCTTGACTCAATGAGACCAATATTTGCTTTATTGGTTTAGTGGCCTTTGGTAACATTCTCTGGCATTCCAGAGACCAACTGTACACTTGCAAGTGTGGTCTCAATACATCTTTCCCATGCTTACACTATGTCTTCGACAGCAGGACCTTACCACGTCTCTTCTTGCAGGTATCCCAGTTTACAGGCAAGAAGTCTTTACCTTTTGGGGGATTTGGATCCGCTGGCCAACATCTCCTTGGCAGAATAATCCATTGCTGATATCAGAGCTCTCCTATATTAATATATTTTGCTTAATTGCACAGATTAAAAAGACTTTAGTATTATATTTGGCTCTGAATAGAGAATAATTCTTTTCACAGTTCCTGTGTCTATCAGTCAATTAAAGAAAGCAGTTATACTGGTTTTATAAGAGATTACCTCTATAACAGTCAGCTCTAATTTGCAGTTAGGGAATGACTTCATTACCATTATGTTTTTCTTTGTTCTATGAAAAGGAGGTAAGAAAGTCTCTCATATTAAAACTTTGTGGCACCTGGAAGGTAAAGTTCATTAGGACACATTATAAGCAGTTGTTACAAATAGGATACACAGAGATGTTTGATGCCTGTAGTAATCTGAGGATTTTTTTTTCCCCTTTTAATGTTTAGATGGGCTAACTTCTCTGCTGGTATTTCTTAGTACATCCTGCACAATGCAAAGCTGTATCTTTTCTTTCTCAGCCATTAAGTTGGTGATGTTCTGACCTGTGGGAACATGCAAATCTTTTCCCATACTTAGTTTTA
Organism: Rhizomys pruinosus; assembly: GCA_009823505.1. NCBI lineage: Eukaryota > Metazoa > Chordata > Mammalia > Rodentia > Spalacidae > Rhizomys > Rhizomys pruinosus. Next base: position 910,531 of record VZQC01014772.1, on the reverse strand, counting down.
AGATTTTTTTTTGTCTTTTTGAGACAGGGTCTCCCTGTAGCCCCAGCTGTCCTGGAACTCACTCTGTAGACCAGGCTGGCCTTGAACTCACAAAGATCCGCCTGCCTCTGCCTCCCAAGTGCTAGGATTAAAGGCGTGCGCCACCACGCCTGGCGACATGATTGTTGATTTTAAAATATATAGTTTACAGATTTCCAAAATGCCTATTAAACCTGTGATGTCAAAAATTTGGCACATCATACCTTAAATACTGAGGGAGTTGCAGTTATGACCCCTCCCCTTCCAAAGTACAAAAGGCTTCCTGTGTTAAAGGTAGATACTTTAAAAGGTTTTCATCACAATTTGTTGTTGTTGTTGTTGTTGTTGTTTGAGACAGGGTCTCCCTGTAGCCCTAGCTGGCCTCACTATGTAGACCAGGCTGTCCTTGAACTCAGATCTGCCTGCATCTGTCTCCCAAGTGCTGGGATTAAAGGCATGTGCCACCACACCCGGCTCATAAAAATGGTTTTAATAGCTTGATGGCAGTCGTGAGTGATGTATCTGCCCTGCCATTCTGTTAACCTCTAGGTTATATGCTGCTGAATTGGGAGTGAGCTATTTTGAATACCTGGGTGTTATTACACAGTAAGCCAATCTCAGAAATCAGAAGCTAACTAATTAGTACACCAGGGGTGTTGGCAGCCTACCACTCAATGTGTGCTGTACCACGCCCTAAGGTGGCGCTGACTTCCTGAGTTGCTAGAACAACTACAAGCCGTTTCCCGCCGTTGCCTTTGCATTGGGCAAACTGCGCTCCCGGGCCCAAGCTCTCTGGGCCCGCGCCTTGGGCATGCTAATGAGGCATCGGACGGTGCACCAATCCAGAGCATACCCGAACCCTCTAGACTGCTATTTAAGCAGTGCTTCTGCCCCATTTCGGGGTCCTTCTCACAAAAGAGCTGTGCACAATAAATATTACCACAGAAGAATCCTGTTGTCCGCGTGAAGTTCTTGCCAGCGAGACTACAGCGCGCGGGACACAGGGGGAAAGGCACCCAGCTTGCCTTTCAGTTTTTAACCCCTGCTGTTTCCTGATCTCTGGAATAGAAGATCCGTGAGATGTGTGAGCAGGCATACCTGAAGCCTGTGAGGACAGCCCAGGCTTCCCTTGTGCTTTCAGTGCTGTGACCTTTAGAGTTATTCAATGAGAACTTGTTTGTCTGTCACTGTTACACCAGCTGCTCTGCCCCTTTCCATCTCCACTGTCCTTGTTTGTGGTATCCTAAAAAACTGGAAAACTGGCCAGGCGTGGTGGTGCACACCTTTAATCCTAGCACTTGGGAGGCAGAGGCAGGCGGATCTTTGTGAGTTCAAGGCCAGCCTGGTCTACAGAGTGAGCCCCAGGACAGCTGGGGCTACAGGGAGACCCTGTCTTAAAAAGACNCCTTGTTTGTGGTATCCTAAAAAACTGGAAAACTGGCCAGGCGTGGTGGTGCACACCTTTAATCCTAGCACTTGGGAGGCAGAGGCAGGCGGATCTTTGTGAGTTCAAGGCCAGCCTGGTCTACAGAGTGAGTTCCAGGACAGCTGGGGCTACAGGGAGACCCTGTGTCGAAAAGACCAAAACAAAACAAAACAAAACAAAACAAAACAAAACAAAAAAACTGGAAAATTCGAAAAACCTGTGCAGACCATTTAAACCTGGAGATCAACCCAGGGGCTGTGCCTGTGCTTGATTCATCATTGTCATCAGCATGATTTTGAAGGTAACACAATAAACTACTGTGACTTAAGATAAAAAGGGCCCTTTTGGAGATACTAGTACTTTTAAAAAATGTTATTTGATGAGAATATAATTAACATGAAGTTAGTAGTTACCTACCAGGAAGATTAAAAATAGAAGTTTTAACTTAGAACTAGGTAAGTCAAATAAGGCATAAAAGTTATACTTTAAACATAGGTCAGTTTTATCTGGCAAAATATATTTTCCTTTCCCTTGACTGGATTCTTGTTGTAATTTGAATACTAAATGTTTCTGAACAATATTTATTAGAAAATATAGTATTTTATATCTAATTTAATAAAATTTAAACACAGGAGAGGCTAGGTCCATACAGTGCTTGCTGTGTATGTGAGGAGTTGGCATTTGGATCCGCAGTTCCCACTGCAGAAGAGAAAAGCTGGCTGTGATGGTGTCCTTTGTGACCCCACCACTGGGGCACCAGAGACAGACCAACCCCTTGAGCTCCAGGTTCAGTGGAGTAGCCAGGCTTGGTAGTGCGTACCTTTAATTTGGCAGGCGGATCTCTGTGAGTTCAAGGTCAGCCTGATCTACATAGTGAGTTCCAGGTCAGCTGGGGCTACTGGAGAACCTGTCTCAAAAAGACCCACAAAAACCCCAAAAGGTAGCGAATAGCTAAGGCAGGTAATACCAGCTTCTACATGCATTTATAACCATCTGCATACATCTACATGCATGTATGCTCATGCGCATATCATCTTTGTATGCATGTATACTCGTGCATATGTGCATGTGACCTGCACACTCATGAGCACTTACACAAACAACTACACACATAAATACAAATAGTAAGTAGAATTTCTTTTGTCCTTTTGATATAATACATAAAATTGAAGAATTATGAGCTCACTGATTTGAAAAGTTTTTTGGTGCTTGATTTAGGTGTTTGCCCTTTAAGAGAGACACCATTTACAACTTCTTGTAATATTAGTGAATCATAATTGTAGGCAAGATTGATAATACCTTAAGACTTATGCCAATGTGGTCGGCTAAGCGGAGAGTCCGAGGTAGTGAGGCAAATAGAGGAGAGAACAAGTTTAAACAGTTCTCACCAGCCCAGGGAGTCTGCCCTTTTACCCACTTCAGGAAATGTGAAACTTAGAGCCCAGCTGCCCTGTCTTCTGGACATCTCAAGATTGACCATGGGTGGGACTTACACATCTGAGCTGTATGATGTAAGATAAATGAGCAGCTTTCGTAATTTGAGTGGAGAGCACGTGTTGCTCAGCTGGTGCTGACTTCCAGTATGTAAGAGTCATCCAAACTTTTTTTTTTAAGCAAAATTTCAAAATCTTTTTTGTGTGTGTGTGTGTTATTACCCAGTAAGCCAAGACTGGTTTTAAGTATGTGTAATCTTTGACATTTTTTATAGGAAAATGCTATAGACAATTTAAAGTTGAGTACTCTTTCCCATTGAATTTGTCTGACACTAATAATGTTGGGGTTGTTTCCTTTCTGTCTGCTTAATATAAATCATTTTTATCTTAATATGGACTGTGGTGAATTAAGGATGGAGCTGACCTGTTTTTAATGGTCTTTACACTTGAAAATGATAACATGGTCTGTGACATGTGGTTAAATAGGCATTTGACTTCTCTTAATGATAAGATGTCCTTAAGGTTGGTAATCTTGGCCAAGTCACTCAAGTTTAGTACACCTCAGTTTCCTGTCAGGAAATGAGGTCATTGAACTAAATGGCCTTCAAGAAATTCTGTTTCCCTGTGAGAATTTCACAAGGAAACCAGTATCACACAGAATTTTTGCAAATTCTCCAAATGCATGAGTTTATATCAATGTGTGTGTGTGTGTGTGTGTGTGTGTTGCCCAGAAAAGGATCATTCAGGGCCCTTCTGATTTTGTTTTTTTTTTAAATAGCTGAATGTTAGAGTTTTTTTTAAAGATACAAATCAAACAACTAAGAATTTTAAACATAGTTCTTTAGAAATCTAACATTGTATTTTTTGTTTTTTTTAATTTATATATATATTTTTTATCAAATCTAGACCCATGTTCCCCTCCATCCCCCCACCCACCAGAGCTCATGCATTCTGCCAAACATGCTTTTTATCTTTCTCAGTCTTTCTCAATATTCTCCATGTGGAAGTTGACTGTTTTGAGCAGAAGTTCACTGTTTCAGCCAGTTGTTTGATGCAGTCCTTTCTGTTGTTGTTGTTTTTTTTCAATATACATCACTCCCAACTGCTTGGACAAAAGCTCAAGGGGCTGTGCACAAGAAATCCTTACAACTAGGTAATTGGCACTAGCATCCACAGATGAGGGATACCATTCGTCGTTTGTTTTTCTGGGACTGTGTTACTTCACTCAGCATGATGTCCTCTAGCTCCAGCCATTTTCCTGCAAAGCTCATGATGTCATCTTTCTTTACTGCTGCATAGAACTCCATTGTGTAGATGTACCACATTTTCTCTATCCACTCGTCAGTTGAGGGGCATTTGGGTTGGTTCCAGCTCCTTGCTATTGTGAAGAGCTGAAATAAACATGGCTGTGTATGTATCTCTGCAGTGGGGTGAGTCTTGAGGGTATATGCCTAGGAGTGGTATGGCTGGGTTGGGTGGCAAGTTCATTGTATTTGTTGTTTTTCAGAGTTTTTTTTTTTTTGTACATAAGTTCTTTTTTAACTTAAATTGCATTTATAAATTGAGCATTTTTAGGAGTTTAAGTTACCTGATGTGTGGTGTTACTCCACCACACATAGAGGTGGATGCCTGAACCCCTTCCACTGAATTACAGGGAAAAAGGAGGACGCAAGACAGCCGCCAGCAGCTGTCCTAAACCATGGGACCAAAGGCTGACAACCTTTCCACTGCCCGATTGTGTTATCTAACATCTACACCAGGCACTGCCCAGACTGCTGCCTGATTGGCGCTCTATAGTCCAATTCCTGCCCGGGCACTCACCACACATCACAGCTGGTGACCTGATAGGTCTCCTTCCAGCCCCACACCAGCTTCCCAGGTTGGTGGTGTGATTGACCACCGTCCAACCCACTGGTCACTACTACAGAAGCCTCATGGGCTAAGATTACATGCACAAATAAGGGCCAGTAGTCCCTGTGTGATAGTAAGAAGGACTCTTTTTATTCACAGCATTCTGTTTTTATACCCAGAGTGACGTCATATCTCAGGGCCTGGTTTTAGACCCTGTGCCTCATGTTCCATAACATCATGAGTACTTGTCAATGCCGTTGATTCCAAGGTGTCACAGGCTTGCTAATGCACATGCAAATCCTGCCTAAGGCCAGGTTTCAGTGTAAACAGACAAGCAGGTGATTTAGCACAAAAGAAGCCACAGGTGGCTTCCTTTTTCCCTACACTGATAAAGCTTTCGAGTGCTTAATTCTTCTAGGTTTGGTGTCTGTGAATTTTAAAAATTGAGATGTATGTTTAAACTTAAAATCACAAGGACAGTAGCTGGAAAGATGGCTGAGCAGTTAAGAGCACTGAAGAGATGGCTGAGCAGTTAAGAGCACTGAAGAGATGGCTGAGCAGTTAAGAGCACTGAAGAGATGGCTGAGCAGTTAAGAGCACTGAAGAGATGGTTGAGCAGTTAAGAGCACTGAAGAGATGGCTGAGCAGTTAAGAGCACTGAAGAGATGGCTGAGCAGTTAAGAGCACTGAAGAGATGGCTGAGCAGTTAAGAGCACTGAAGAGATGGATCAGCAGTTAAGAGCACTGAAGAGATGGCTGAGCAGTTAAGAGCACTGAAGAGATGGATCAGCAGTTAAGAGCACTGAAGAGATGGATCAGCAGTTAAGAGCACTGGGTACTCTGGTAGAGGACTCATAATTACTACCCTAAGTTCCAGTTCCAGGGGATCTCATGCCCTCTTCTGCCTCTACTTGCATCACAGGTGCATGTCAGACTTGCATACATGTAGGCAGAAGTCATACACATAAAATAATAAAAATAAAAGTTAAAAATTCATAAGGCTAGGGGCTGGAGAGATGGCCTAGCAGTTAAGAGTGCTGACTGCTCTTGCAGAGGACCCGGGTTCGATCCCCAGAACCCACATGGCAGCTGAGAACCATCTTTAACTCCAGTCCCAGGGGAATCCGATGCCCTCTCCGGACCTCCATGGCATTGCACGACATGGGTGCACAAACCTACATGTGGACAGTACATTCATACACATAAAAATAAATAAAATTTAAAAAATATATAAGGCTAAACCAGTGATTTAGAAACATTTTAAATTGGATTCAGGGGGTCTGTTTTTTAGTTATATTAATATGCAGGGCTCCTTAATGCAACTATTTTTGAAACCAACTATATTCCTACTATGCTCATCCCAACATAAAAATACTAATCAGTCAGTGGGTTTTGTTTCCCTTCCTAATTCCAATGCATGCTCTTTCCTTCTTAGATAACTTAAAACACCAGAAAAACAGAAAACATCTTTCATAAATGTAAAACTTTGGCTCATCAAGCAGGACCTTTTCATTTTCATTTCTCCAGCAATGTGTGCTCTGCTGGCTGAAGGTAACTCCAGTAATAGAAAGTGGGGTCTGTAGCTATAGACAGCTAGGGTGATTTTTTTTTTTTTTTTGGTCTTTTCGAGACAGGGTCTCCCTGTATCCCCAGCTGTCCTGGAATTTGCTCTGTAGACCAGGCTGGCCTTGAACTCACAAAGATCCTCCTGCCTCTGCCTCCCAAGTGCTAGGATTAAAGGCGGGCGCCACCACACCCGGCTTAGGGTGATTTTTTTGTCATCAAAGTGGCCATGAGTTGAGCCTTATTTTATGCTTTTTGTCAGCAGTGACTCTGAGGTTATATCCCTTCCAAGTGGGGCCACCTTCATGCTTGCCTCCTAGGTTGTCAGGTTCCACATTACCTAACCTCATATATGATGAAGCTACAGTCTCCACACCCAGAACTGACTTATTTCCGTTAATCTAGTGATTGCTTGATTATGTTTGTAATTCTAGTCTCTTTATTTGGGAGGGGGCTATAACTTTGGGGGGTATTTGAAGCCTTTAAGTATTTTAAAATAAAACCTATTTGAATTTTGTATGTCTCCCATATCTTTCTGGTGTTCTGGTCACAGTTCGGAGTGACACTGTTGTCATGACAGCTTTGACTTCTAGTTTTCTAGTGCACAAAGAGTGTTTATTTTTAAAAAGTTCCACAGAGCACATAGACAGGAATCACAGTGGGTCACTCTTACTTACATCCAGGGAGATGGGATATCTCAGTGCTTCAGTTTGTATCACAAATGTTTTTTTTTCCATGAACTGTGTTTGAACTGCTCAATAGAAATGTTGTGGGCTGGAGAGATAGCCTAGCGGTTAAGAGCACCGACTGCTCTTACAGAGGACCCAGGTTCGATCCCCAGCACCCACATGGCGGCAAAGAACCATCTGTAATTCCAATTCCAGGAGAACTCCAGTTCCAGGGGAATCTGAGACCCTCTTCTGACCTCCGCGGTATTGCATGACACGGGTACACAAACCTACATGCAGACAGTACATTCATACACATACAAAAATAAAAAAAAAATTAAAAAAAAAGAAAGATACATTTGTTTAAAAAAAAAATGTTGTATGATACCACATAAGTTGTTTGCTTGCTTGTTTTTTATTTATTTATTTATTTTAGTATTTTTTGAGAAAGGGTCTCCCTTTAGTCCCAACTGGCCTGGAGCTCCCTCTGTAGACCAGGCTGGCCTTGAAATCACAGAGATCCACCTGCCTCTGCTTCCCAAGTGCTGGGATTAAAGGCATGCTCCACCATGCTCTGCACTAAAGACGATTCTTAGCTGGGTGCTGGGAATCAAAACCAGGTCCTGTATAAGAGCAGTCAGCACTCTTAACTGGTGAGCCATCCCTCCAGCCCCTCACAAAGGTCATTTAAAAGTTTCTAGTAGCCATAGCAAGTAAAAAAGCAAATGAAATTAATTTCAATAATATTTTGTTTAAATATAATTCAAAGTTATTTCCACATGTAATCAATATAAGAATTAAAATATTGACCATTTTCATGCTAAGTCACATTTCAAGTCCTCAGCAGCCATATATGTGGCCTCTGTATTAGGTACTGGAGTCTAGAACCTTTGCAAGATTAATAATAAAATTGCTTTGCATATAACCTTTTTTTTTTTTTCTTTTTGGTCTTTTTGAGACAGGTCCCCAGCTGTCCTAGAACTCACTATGTACATCAGGCTGGCCTTGAACTCATAGAGATCCACCTGCCTCTGCCTCCTGAGTGCTGGGATTAAAGGTGTGCACCACCATGCCCAGCTTATAACTTTCTTATTTTAGGGACAGAGTTCTCTAATTAAATAAAATACAAAATATCCTAAATATATTCCCCTATTTCTTTTCCTTTCAAGGCCCTTCCTTCTTCCATGATTATAGTAGCAGTTTATTGTCCTCTGGTAGCTGCTGTATTCGTCGTTCTAAAGATGGTCAACTATCGACTACACAGAGCTCTTGATGCTGGGGAAGTTGTGGATAGGCGTGCAAAGGAATTCACAGATCAGAGAGCCAAAGCTGAACAAGGCAACTGCTCAACAAGGAGGAAAGACAGCAATGGTCCAAGGTAAGGAGACCTGTGTGTCTCAGCTTGTAGCCATGGTATGTACAGTGATATACTTGCTGGCAGGCCCCCTTCCTCTTTCTTAGGTTTTAAGGCATTAGTCTTACAACTGTGGATGCAATGACAAGTGCAGAATGTAGTATTAGAACAGAGGGAGGGGGCTGGAGAGATGGCTCAGCAGTTAAGAGCACCGATTGCTCTTGCAGAGGACCTGGGTTCAATTCCCAGCACCCAGATGGCAGCTGAGAACCGTCTTTAGTGCTGGGTGTGGTGGTGCACACCTTTAATCCCGGTACTTAAGAAGCAGAGGCAGGTGGATCTCTTGATTTCAAGGCCAGCTTGGTTTACAGAGTGAGCTCCAGGCCAGTTGGGACTAAAGGGAGACCCTGTCTGAAAAATACAAAAAAAAAAAAAAGAACAGAGGAAAGCTAGCTAGCATGTTTGGAGGACTGAGTCAATATTCTTGGTCTCATTACTAAGCACCTTAGGACAATAATGCTACTGCCTGATAGCTATACCAAAGACCAAAACTAAGGAACACAACCTACAGAAATAGTTAAGCATCTGAGCATTAAAAAAAGTTACACATTGGGGCTAGAGAGTTGGCTCAGGAGTGAAGAGTACTGGCTGCTGTTGCAGAGGACCCTGGTTCAGTTCCCACATGGCGGCTAACAGCTGTCCATAACTCCAGTTCCAGGGATCCAACACCATCTTCTGACCTCCGTGGGCATTGCAGGACATGGGTGCCCTTACACACATGCAGGCAACACATGCATATCCGTAAAGAATATATATTTTAAAGTTAATGCATATAGAAGCCAGACAAGGTGACTGTAATCCTGGCACTCAGGAGATTGAGCTGGGAGAGTTGGGTGTTCCAGCCCAAGCTAGCCTACATGGAGACTTTGTCTTAAGAAGAGGAAAGGAAAAAAAATGCCACATATATCTTAAACTAATTTTATATCTTATTTGATACATTGTTCACTTAATCCATTGTAACATCTTTCAGTGTTATATTCATACCTTAGAAACTTAGTTTAAGTTAAGTATTCCTCTCTTGGGCAGGCACATTGTAGCATGCTTCTGTGCCTTTACCAGCATTCTCTTTTTGACTGAGGAGTCTTGATTTGTTTAAATGGTCAAAAGTTTCAAAAGTTTCCTGAGATCTTATAGAATTAATAGGTACTACTAATATAAATCTAAATAGACAATTCCTATGTGGACATGATGTATGTACACACGTTCAGCTCTCAAAACAGTTCTGTGAGATCCATGCTACCATGTCCCTGCTTTATAGTTGTGGAATCTCAGTGAGAGTCATCCAATATGCCAGGTGTTCAAACTCTGTCTTTAGCCACAAAGTCCTGTTTCCACTCAGGTTATAAGGCACAAATAACAACAATAAAAACTATTAACTCCTCTGTCAACACATACATTTCTATAGATTCTCCTGTTCATTAAAATCCTTCATTTATACCTTTTCCCTCATCCATTATGTAATTACCTCATTTGTTCATTGAGCAAGTATTTTATTCTTGTAATAACTTCATTCATTTTTGTAATCATGACCTGATATTACTTTACTTAATTTGCTCTTGTGAACTTTGTTAGACATCCTCCTATAAACTGCTCTTAGCTCTTAAATCAGTGTTGGCACAGATAGTGTCAGTAAGTATTTTGAAGTAGTAATAAACTTTTTCGTGATATAGGTTTTTTTGTTTGTTTGTTTTTGTTTTTTTGGTCTTTTTGAGACAGGGTCTCCCTTTAGTCTCAGCTGGCCTGGAAGTCACTCTGTAGACCAGGCTGGCCTGGAACGCATTCTATAGACCAGGCTGGCCTTGAACTCACAGGGATCCGACTGCCTCTGCCTCCCAAGTGCTAGGATTAAAGGCTTGCTCTACCACCACCACACCCTGCGAAATACAGTTTTTAATGATACATAGATTACATTGTGTAGAGGTCCCATAATTTAACTGTTATATTTTTAGTTATTATAATGTTTCAGATTAAAATTTCATTGTTAGAATACTGAAGTACTCAAATTTTAAATCGCTAAATGTTTTGTCATAATTTATCAGAAGTAATTACTGAAAAGGCTATGTTTCTAAGTTTTTCAGTATATGCTGCCAAATTCCAAAGATTTCTAGTGAAGGATTACTAGGGAATATTTTTCTTGTGTTATTGGTGTTTGTGTTTTTACTCTGGTATCTATTTTGCTATTCATAGCATTTTTGTTTTATGAAGTCGAGTTTGGATTTACTAAAGATATTTTTTGGATATGAGGGTTAAGAGAAAGAGGGGCAGGGTCCGGGTGTGGTGGTGCACACCTTTAATCCCAGCACTCTGGAGGCAGAGGCAGGCGGATTTCTATGAGTTCAAGGCCAGCCTGGTCTACATAGTCAGTTTTAGGACAGCTGGGGATAATGGAAGACCTTGTCTTAAAAAGACCAAAACCAAACAACAGAAAAACCCCACCACCCCCAAAGTAAATGCATAGGCAGTAAAAATTAAGACAGGCACTTGGGAAGAAATCAAGACATACTGAAGATCATATGTGTGGGCTTCTCAGAGAGCTGCTTGTTGATAGTACTTTTGCATTTAATTTAAAAAGACACACACAGACACACATGCACACACATTTATAAAGGATTTAATTCTTTATAGTCTATGTCAAATACTTAGTGTATTTTGTCTATATGCCACAGCTTTTTCAAAATTTATTTTTTTAATGTATATAAGTGTTATTGCCTGTATCTATGTAAGTGCACCTGTGTTGTGCACTACCCTTGGAGGTCAGAAGAGGATCTCCCCTGGTCCTGGATTTACAGACAGTTGTTAGTTGCCATGTGGGTGATGGGAATTGAACCAGGGTCCTCTGCAAGAGCAGCCAGTGCTCTTAACCACTGGGCCATCTCTCCAGTCTCTTTTTATTTTATATACCATAGTTTATATTTATGTGGTCTATACTTTATTATTTTTGTCTTTGATACCGAGTTCCATAGGCATTTCATTTCCTCCAAATTATATATATTCATTTGGGTCTGCTTTCATTATTATTATGTCATTTTAATTTTGCTATTAAATTGTCAATTTGAAATTGTCCCAACATAGTTTAGATTTGTTTGATCCATTTATTAAATACTACATTCATGCCTTTGATCCCAGCACTCAGGAGGCAGAGGCAGGTGGATCTCTGTGAGTTCAAGGCCAGCCTGGTCTACATAGTGAGTTCCAGGCCAGCTGGGGCTACAGGGACACCCTGTCTTAAAAAAAGAAAAAAACAAAACTAAACAAAAACCCCCCAAAACAACAAAAACAACCCTAAAGAAGCCAAAAATAAAAATAAAAATTTAAAAGCTAAAAGTAAATAAATGTAGTTACTTTAAAACATTTATGTATTTATCTTTATTTTATTTGTATGAGTGTATTGCCTGCATATATGTAAGTGTACCTATGTTGTGCAATGCCTGTGGAAGTCAGAAGAGGGTGTCAGATCCCCTGAAACTGGAATCATGGACAATTGTGAGCCACCATGTTTGTGCTGGGCACCAAACCTGGATCCTCTGAAAGAGCAGCCCATGCTCTTAACTACTGAGCCACCCCTCCAGTTCCATCAATAGATAGATAATTCTCCTATCCATATAAGTATCTAAAGTCCACTGGAAATGAATGTCTTTAAATTATATTATAATAAGAGATTTTTCTATGAACTTTGACTAGTTGAAGAAACTCAAAGGGGAAATAAAACTGTCTCTAATCCCATCAAGTATACATAAAATCTTAAAAAAATATATTGGATAAGTATTTAGGTATGTAGTAGGTCTGTCTAAGGTAGGTAGAGGATAGAGAAATGAACTGGAAGTTGTTGATGTGAGAACTTAAAAAGATTAACAAAGAAAAGCCTTACTAGAATTTATTGATAGCAGTGAATATTCAAATGAATTAACAGAACTGTATTTATTATCATTAAAATGCTGATTATGATAAGGATTTTTCACCCTTCTAAGAAAACAAAGTAAACAAATAACAGTTTATCATTTAGGTGAATCTAAGATGTACCTGTGACTTTCAGTTCCCCTTTCCAGTTCCTAGTGAGGTGGAGCATTTTTTTCTTCTGTGGTGCCATGTAGCTTTCTTTTCTTTCCATTGCCCATTCATGCCTTTCATTCAGATGTTATTTTTTGTATTGGCTAATGGAAATTTTATACTTATCTATGCTACTACTTTATTAGATATGTATGTTAAGACACCTTAAGAGTTTATCATCTTGCTTTCCTTAAGATTTCTAAGAATTATATTTTTGTTTTAAAATTTTATTTTAATTTTATATGTATGAGTGTATTGCCTGCATGTATGTAAGTGCATCTGTGTCATGTAATGCCTGAAAAGATCAGAAGAGGGCATCGGATAGCCCAGAGCTGGAGTTACAGGCTGCTGTTAGCTACCATATGACTGCTGAGAACTGAACCTGGGTCCTCTGCAAGAGCAGCCATCACTCCAGAGGACCAGTGTTTGTTGTTTTGAGGTAGGGTCACATGTAGCATAGGCTAGCCTTGAATTTAGGGAGCTAAAGTTGGCATCAAGCTCCTGATCCTTTTGCTCTACTTCAGGCATTGGGATTATAGGTATGCACTACCACTCTTGGCTGGATTATCCTACATTCTTTTTTTTTTTTTTAATGTGTATGAGTGTATTGCTGCATGTATGTAAATGTACCCTTGTCATGAAGTCCCTGTGGAGGTCAGAAGAGGAAGTCAGAGCCTGTGAAACTGGAGGTATGGAAGGTTGTTAGCTGCTGCCATGTCAATGCTGGGATTTAAACCCAGTTCTTCTGCAAGAGCTGCCAGTGCTCTTAACTGCTGAGCCATCTCTTCAGCCCCTATCATACATTCTTAATTTTATGTGGTTTTGTTTTTTTACAGTACTGGGGATTGAACCTGGGACCTTGGGTATAGTAGGCAGGCTTTTTACCAACTGAGCTATATCCTAAGGACATTCTTCAATTTAATAAGATTAAATTTATTCTTTTAAATAAGTAACATTCTTGGCTCTTAGGAAAATATTTCCTACAGAGAAATCTGATATTCAATAGATTTAAAAATTTTTTATTTATTTTTATTTTGTCAGTGTATTGTCTGCATGTGTGTAAGTGTACCCATGTGGTACAATACCCGTGGAGGTCAGAACTGGAGTTCCAGATGGTTTTTAGCCACCATGTGGGTACTGGGAGCTGAACCTGCATCCTCTGCAAGAACAGCCAATGTTCTTAACCACTAAACCACCTACCTCTATAGCCCCTCTATTATATCTTTTTAAAAAATTTCTTGTTTCTTTTATTTTTACATTTTAAATTTGGAGGGGGGGTATTTACTTTTATTTTATGTGTATGAATGTTTTGCCTGCATGAATGTAAGTGGGCCACATAAGTACATTGCTCCCAGAGGCCAGAAAGAGAATCAGTTCCCCCTGGAACCTTATGGGTTCTGGGAACCAAACTCCAGTTCTCTGCAAGAGCAGCAAATGGGGGTGGAGAGATGGCTCCATGGTTACGAGCACTGACTGCTCTTGCAGAGGACCTGGGTTCAGTTCCCAGCACCCACATGGCGGCTAACAATTGTCTATAACTCTAGCTTTAGGGGATCTGATGCCCCCTTTTGACCTTTGAGGGCTTTTCACAACACAAGTGCACGTAAAACACCCATACACATAAAATACAAATAAGTTAATACTTTTTACAAAAGAACAACACGTGCTCTTAACTGCTGAGCCATCTCTCCAGACCATTTCTTTTATTTTTGCATTTTACTTTTATCTGAAATTACTTCAGTTATAGCTTATTCTTTTTTTTTAAATTATTTTATTTATTTATTTATTTATTTATTTATTTATTTATTTTTTGGTCTTTTCGAGACAGGGTCTCTCTGTAGCCCCAGCTGTCCTGGAACTCACTCTGTAGACCAGGCTGGCCTTGAACTCACAAAGATCCGCCTGCCTCTGCCTCCCAAGTGCTAGGATTAAAGGCGTGCTGCCCTGTTTGACAACTCGCCTATGGCTTTTATTCTTTTACTTTCTCAGTTTTATCCAGTATATGTTAACGCAACTTTGTTTTCACACAGTAGGCCACGTATTCTCTGTCATAAAACTAACTATTTTCTTTAATTTTTAAATTTTTTTTTATGTGTATGAGTGTATTCTGTCTGCATGTAGGTTTTGTTGGCATGCATTGTCATGCAATACCGTGCAGGTCAGAAGAAGGGGTGTCGGATGTCCCCTGGACTGGGAGCTTACAAGGGAATCCCAGGTTTCCTCCTCTTGTCTCCTGCTAAGTGCAACTTGGTTTGGCGCTCGGTACTCTTCAACAGCTAGGCCGATTCTCACGCGTTTGCGATAAATTTAAATTCCTATAGAAAGAGCTGCGTCTGGGCCTCATTCTTCTTTGTCGGTCTGGACCTTGGTTTGTGGCCACTGTGTCTTATTTCCTACATTTGTTTCTTCATTCAGGGTTTTGGGGGAGGGCTTTTATGATTTGCTGGGCATAATATTTGGCAAGTTCTTTCTGCTCCTGCTGTGCTCATTAGCTCTGTGTTATGTGTAGCCCGGTACTGGCCTTTATTTTTTGGGTCTATTGTTACTCGTGTAAGACTGTTAATTCTTTATCAGGAAAATGTCCAGTTAAGTGACTTTTTCGGCTATTGTTTATTGGAATTGGTCTGGAAATTTGGATGTATTTATCTTGGTGAAGAGGGATTATTTGTAGGTGGCTTTTGTAGATATTGACGTCACTCCATTTATTTTCCGTCTGAACTAAAGTTTATTTTTCTCATTTAATAACAAATTTTGTTTCACTTCATTATACATTGTTTTCGTTGGTTATGTATATAAATTTCAAATTCTGATCTATTTTTTTTGTTCTTGCTTCCACATAAGGCAGTTTACTGAGGTGTTATAGTCCAGGGGTTCTCTAAAGGAACAGAATTAACAGGACGAATATATATAACTATATACAGATTTATTGACCTGCTCATGGGATAGAGTTCAAAGTGTCCAAGTAGCCCGCGCGATGAACTGGGAGGCTGGGTAATCCAGGGAATCTGCTTCATCCTGTGCAAGGGCTGATGTCTCAGTATTCCAATCCTGGGGTGTGGAACCGGTGGATTTCCAGGAGATCTGCCGGTCCCAGTACACACTGGGATCCGAGGGTGAATCACAGCAGCAAGACAAACTAAGCAGTGAGAGAGAAGGCAAGCCAAAGGAAAAAGGGGACCATCTCCCTCTGCTGTGGCCTTTATACTGCCTGCCTAGCGGCAGAAGGTAACGCCCAAAATTGGGGTGGACCTGGTGCTGTCGGGTTTTGAGGTGGGTCGATCCGATAGATTAACTTATCTCTACTTATTTGTTCCTTATGGTCCGCAGTCTTGAAGTTTGGACACCGGCTAGATTAAACCGTATCACCGTCAGGAGTCCATCCCCTGTCAACTTGACAGAACCCAATAAATAGCCCTCTTTTGTCTCTTTTTGTTATGCTTAAATGTCAATTGCCAACAATGGCAAGGTCATAATTCCACTAAATGTATAAGTGTGTCTTCATTGACAATAGCAAAGCTATTATATGTTAGAGTAGGTGGTAATGTTCTTGAGGAACACTTAGTCCTCAGTATCTAATAACGCTAAAATATGATAACACTTAACACTTATCTCAGTTGGACATTCAAAAGAGAAGGGAACAGACACAAGTTCGTGCCTTATTATACATATACATAATGACAAGCACAACTTCATGTAACCAAATAGGAAAAGAGTTAATATCTATTATAATACACGTTTCTGCAACTGGTCCATGGCCTCAGCTGATATTATTTATGATACGATTCCTTCTACTAGCCATTCTGTATTTCTGCACCTATTCTAGAGTCACTCTGCTGCAGTGTTTGGCTCTTGCCTGGAGGAGTTACCGATACTTCATCCCTGGAAGGTCTGGGCATTTGGTTGTCCTGTTCTTGGTTTGGGTTGGTTGGAGTGGAGTTTGCCGCCCAAGTGTGGGCAAGACGGCCGGAAGTTTATTAACAATGAGTCAGATCTAGGAGGAGTGATTGATTGGATCCAGACACATTCGGGAGAAAAGTCTGGAAACTTCTTCAGGATGTCACAAACAATGCGCGCAGCCTAAGATAAGGAGAATATACGGCCTCATTATAGCATCTGGAAGGGCGCAGCAATCTCCGTGGCATTCAGACATAATCTCCTTGCCTCCCATTGCTGGGGAGAAAAAGTCCAAGTTCCTCCTGGTAGTCTGGATTAGTCACTCCTCCTGCTACTGTTATTCCTTCCTTAGCCTTTTGGCTTAAGGGCAGTAGAAGCCAAAATGGCCAGGGGGAAGTCTTACCTTCCAGTTCAATAGAACGTTTGCTGTTCTCCTGGAAAAAGCACTCCCCCTTTTGGAGTCAAAACTTCTAGACCAGCAGGATGCAAGGTTGTGGGTACAGTAAGCAAAATTTTTCCTACTGGTCACTAGGGGTGATAGTGAGTGTAATCACTCCCACTTCCACCCATTGTTTCCTGGACCCATGAATTCTGGGTATAGGAGAAACAGTACCACATATTGGACACTGATTCAAAGCATATACTTCTTGCTGGAGAACCTTGCCCTATCCCTCCAGGGTATTGCTACATAACCGATGCTGTAACTGTGTCTTCAAAGAGGCCATTCCATCGTTCTATAACCAGCTGCTTCTTGTTGGTGGGGAACATGGTAAGACCATGTGGATACCATGACCATGGGCCCTTTGTGCGCCTTCTTCTCTTGGCTGTGAAGTGAGTTCCCTTGGTCAGAAGCAATGCTATGAAGAATACCATTGTGGTGGATAGGGCATTCTGTAAGTCCCTGTATGGTAGCTTTGGCAGAAGCATTGCATAAAGGAAAGGCAAATCCATAAACACAATAAGTATCTATTCCTGTAAAAACAAAACGCTGTCCCCTCCAAGATGGAAGCGGTCCAATGTAGTCAACCTGACACCAGGTTTCTGGCTGGACAGGCCCAGGGAATAGCACTATATCGGGGGCTCAGTGTTGTTCTCTGCTGTTGGCAAATATGACACTCATTTGCAGCTGTAGCCAGATCAGTCTTGTTGAGTGGAAGTCCATGCTGTCGAGGCCATGCATAAACTCCATCTCTGTTACCATGACCACTTTGTTCATTTGCCCATTGAGCAACAACAGGTTTAGCTGGAGAAAGAGGCTGAATGTCCATAGAATGAGTCATCTGATCTATTTGATTATTAAAATCATCCTCGGCTGAGATCACCTTTTGATGAGTGTTTACATGAGACACAAATGTATTGCTTCACGCATTCCTTTGACCATTTCGAGAGTAAGTCGTCTACTCCACATACTTCTTTCCCAAGAGTGTCCTTTTTCTCACCAATTTTCCAGTCCATGTTCCTTCCAATTCCCTGACCTCGACAACCATGGCTTGTACATGCCCATGATCAGTATTTCAGTTCCGAATCCTCTTGACATTTCTTCCAAGGCAAGAGATGCACAACCATTGTTGCCACTGCCCGAGAGGTTCTGCGTACCTGTATAGACTTTCCTTCACCAGTGGTCCTTTAGGGCTGTTCAGGAAATATTTGGCTGTAATGCTACAGCTGACCACCTCTTGGTTGGGTGGTGCTGGCATAGCGTGCAGAACCATCAATAAACAAGGCCCTAGTCTTCTCTTCCACAGTAACTGATCATAGGGCAAACCACATGAAGCCATAGTTTCCTGCTTAAGCACAGGAGGCACTGTAACAGGAGTGGGAACAATAGGCATTTGGGCAAATTTTTCATGTAGCTTGCTTGTGCCTCTCAGGGCCTGCCTGGGCCTGTCACATATGTACCACTACCATTTGACAATGGACTGTTACTGTGCAGTTTAACTTTATGGTCTGGTGGGTTGATAACACCCAGCTCATGATATTGGCAGCTCAGGTCACATGGCGACTTGGTGGCCCATTTTCAAACATTCAGTTTCCACTAAAGCCCAACAGCAGGCTAAGAGCTATCTCAAAAGGAGAATAGTTGTATACAGATGAAGGTAGAGCCTTATTTCAAAATCCCAAGGGCCTCCACTGATATTCCCCTATGGAGCCTGCCACAGGCTCCAGACAGCATCTATATCTTCCACTGATACCTCAAGCAACATTTGGTCTGCTGGATCATATGGTCTTAGGGGCAGAGCAGCCTGCACTGCAGGCTGGACCTGTTGAAAAGCCTTTCCCTCTTACCAAGCCCCACTTATAGTTTGCTGCCTTCCGAGTCCCCTAGTACTATATGGGTCCAGTAGGTACACACACCCAAGGAATGAGGAATGTACTGCCTTCCAGAATTCCAAAAAAGGCCCACCTAAACCGTTTGCTTCTTCTTGTGTGAGGTCGGGCCATGGTACAAACAACTTAAATTCTTTACCTAAGAAGGAATGTCTCTGCATTGCCGACAAAAGCCACTGAAATCCTAGAAATTTCACCAAGGTAGATGGCCCTTGAGGATTCTTAGTTGGCATTTTTATTTCGCCATCCTGCCTCATGCAGCATATGTTTAACGTGCACAAGTCTAAGACTACGCTGCCTGCTACCTCCTTTTCACTGGGTCCAATCAGCATATCATCATCAATGTAGTGGACCGGTGTGATATTGTGTGGAAGAGTCAGGCAATCAAGATAACTTTTCACTAAGTTATGGCACAACGCAGGAGAGTTAACATACCCCTGAATTAAGACACTAAAGGTATACTGTTGGCCTTGCAGCTGATATAGCAATTTGCTTCTTGGGTGTCGCGTCTGTATGAACCGTATTGAGAAGGAAAGGCATTGCAGATAGGTAGCTGGGCATCAGCAAGGTACTTCGGAAAGACATACAATATGCAGCTGCAAGTAAGGATCCGAACATCTGGTAGAAGCGCTGCAATTGGTGTCACTTTTTTTTGATAGTCAACTGTCATTCCCATGATCCATCTGTCTTTTTTACAGGCCAAATTGGAGAGTTTAAATGGAGATGTGGTAGGGATCACTAGCCCTGCATCTTTCAAATCCTTTGATGTGCAACTAATTTCTGGCAATCTGCTGCAGGGATACGATGACTGTTTTTGGTTTCAGCTATTTTCCCCTGTGAAGCAAACCATGGTTTCCATTTGGCATATTCTCAACCATAATAGACCCTCACTCCACAGGCTTCAGGGAACCAATGTGGGGATATTGCCAATTTCTAATTATATCAATCCCAATTATATACATGCTGGGACTGGGGATAACCA
Organism: Rhizomys pruinosus; assembly: GCA_009823505.1. Classification (NCBI taxonomy): domain Eukaryota; kingdom Metazoa; phylum Chordata; class Mammalia; order Rodentia; family Spalacidae; genus Rhizomys; species Rhizomys pruinosus. Next base: position 890,907 of record VZQC01014772.1, on the reverse strand, counting down.
CAGGATGAGTTTGGGACCCACTGGGTCCACTCTGAGTCAGACATCAGCCAAAACTCCATTTATAACATGACCTCCATAGGCCCCTACATTAACCAGAGGGCCACAATCGCCTTTTAGGGTTCTCCTGGGATCAGTGTTCACTCAGACAGTTATCAATAGGCCTCGAAAGTCATGATGTAATTTCCCTTTTCCCCCAGTGTTAACTCAAGTACCCAGTAAGACTTCAGGTCCTTCTGGGGAAGGACAGTTGGAAGGCAAACAGCATAACTGATTGGTATTGTGACAAGGTCCCTTCCTCATCGGAACCCAGACACCCCTTCATCCAAGGGGGTCTGGGTCTGCAAACTGTCTCAAGTCTAGACACTGGTTAACTGGAAGGGATTTGCTACTGCCTGAAATTCATTGTTGACTTCCTGTCATTTGTTCCGGAGCTTTTCTGCTTGTACAGATTAAATAAAAACTTTGTAGGCTTTTTATGTATTTGTTTCCTGGGAACGCCATGATAAATTAGCCAGTTCCAAAGATAATTTCGGGTCATGCCATTATAGGCATTGTTTTGTCTTTGCTGCCCATTATGATATCTACGATTATTACGCTCATCTGGCTTTCGGCGATTCAGTGCTGCCACCTGAAGCCTACACCGAGGTCCTGTTAAACCTACTTACATGTACATTTAATTAAATGGCAGCGTGCCACAACTTTCTAAAGATCTGGCGCAATAGGAGAATAGAGGCAAACAAAGACTTCTGTCAGATGTCTGGTAGTGCTCTCTCAGTTACTTTCCATTTTATAAATTCAGTGAATGGCACGTCCTCTGTGTCCTCTTATTGTGGAGAATGTGGTTTTTTGAATCCACTCGAGCATGCTCATGTGCTTGACCCTCGCAATCTCTTCATCAATGCTAAGCCAAGGATTATCAGGTATCTCTAACTCGCTGTTAGTCGGTATGTTTTAGTAAATATGTCAGTCAACCATTCAAATTAACTTTTAACACCTTTTTTAGCTGCTCGAGTTTCCATGTTAAACTAGAATCTCTACTCAGTCGGGTCATATCGATAAACTTCAGTATATGATCCAATTTTTTATTCCTTTCACCATTATCCCACAACCTTAAAATCCATTCCCACACAATATTCCTTAGGCTTCTGCCAAAATGAATCAGAAAACTCATTAATCTCTTTAGTGGTGTAGCGCAAGCTGCCTCGGTGGACCACACTTTCTATATCACCTTGAGGGTCTTGCTTAGACTTCAATCTGGTTATAGGTCTAGAGGCAACAATTGTTGGACCCTGAGGGACATTAGCTCCCACTGGGAGGGGGGAATTAGTTTCCTCAGGCAAGGGTGGGGAGGAGGGATCTGCAGGGTATGGATTCTCTGCTGAGATAAAGAAAATACCTCAGAATCCAAGGGTTCAAAATCCTCATCATCATGGTTCTCCCACACATCTCCATCCCAAGTTTCAGTTCCACCCTTTCCCCACCAGTGCTCTCACTTTAACTGCTGACACTCATCGTGGCTGGGAATTAAATTTGCGTTGTAGATCAGCCAAACATATAAGTGCTCCAGCTTGATTTTCTGCCGCTTTAGCTCTTTGGCTGTTGGAGAGAAGATTCTCTTCCAGAGCACACTTGGAAACCTTTAAACTGTTGTTTCGAATCTGGAGTTGGTCATTTTTATCACTGAGCTCCTTTTTTTCCTCTATCACTTTATCCAGACATGCTAGGAGCAACAAGGCAACATCATTATTTTCCTTATTTCCTTATCCGCCTGCCTCTGCCTCCCGAGTGCTGGGATTAAAGGCATGCGCCACCACATCTGGCTTAAGATTTATTTTATTTTTTTTTAATTTTATTTATTTCTGTATGTGTATGAATGTACTGTCTGCATGCAGGTTTGTGCACCCGTGTCATGCAATGCCGCAGAGGTCAGAAGAGGGTGTCGGATTCCCCTGGAACTGGAGTTCTCCTGGAATTGGAGTTTCAGACGGTTCTTGGCTGCCATGTGGGTGCTGGGGATTGAACCCCGGTCATCTGCAAGAGTGGCTGGCACTCTCAACCGCTAGGCCATCTCTCCAGCCCCCAAGATTTATTTTTATGGAGGCTAGAGAGATAGCTCAGTGGTTAAGAGCACTGGCTGTTTTTGTAGAAGACCCAGGTTTCAATCCCAGCACCCACATGGCAGCTAACAACTGTCTGTAACTCCAGGTCTAGGGGATCTGACACCCCTTCTAACCTCCTTGGGCATTCCATGACACCGGTGCACTTATGTACACATATTTACATAAATAAAAATTTTAAAGATTTATTTTTATGTGTAGAAGTGTTTTGCCTTCATATATTTAAGTGTATCATGTGCATTCAGTGCCCACAGATGTCATAAGAAGTTGTCAGATCTCTGGAACTGGAGTTACAGATGGTTGTTAGCTGCCGTGTGGGTGCTGGGAACACAACTGAAGTCTTTTGCAAAAACAGCCAGTGCTCCTAACTGCAGAGCCATCTCTCCAGCCCTAGTCTTTCTGCTTCTTGTTTATTTTTTGTTGGCTGTGGCTTTTAACATCTGTTTAAATTGAATTAGTATTTGGTATACACCCTCATCTTTTATCTAATTGTAAAGAAAATGTTTTTAAGCTTTATTCTTAAGATCTTTGCTTTAGGTTTTTGTTTTTGATCTCTCCTTTCCTCATTCTCTCACTTGTGAATATCACATTCTGTTCTGAGGAAAAGAAATGAATAGGAAAATGTGTATTATTCTCTGTAGAGCCAGTCCCTTGTTTTGTATGTTAAAGCTGTAAGTTTATGAATGAATGACTCTTTGACCTGGTAGTTCTCCATGGATTTCTCTAGTGTGATGTACCAGTTTAAAAATGATTAAATCTGTATTTTAAAGACAGAGTCAAAGTCTTTAAGGTTTGCATTACATTATTTATTTAATTTATTTTTGGTATTTTTGAGACAAGTTCTCCTTTTAGTCCCAGCTGGCCTGGAGCTCACTCTGTAGACTAGGCTGGCCTTGAACTCACAGAGATCTGCCTGCCTCCCCCTCCTGAGTGCTGGGATTAAAGGCAAGCGCCACCATGCCAGGCTGCATTACATTTTTAAAAGCTGTATGAGAAGAACTTAATACATGAATTTAAGGATTTGGATGTAAATATTCAGAGATAGACTGCATTTTCTCTGTTTCTCAGGGTGGTAATGCTTATACTGTTATAAAGCAAAGATCCATTTAAGCAATATGAAGTCGAATTTTAGGCTAAGGCTTCTCAAGGGAGATTTATTCTGCCTAGGGATTTTTTTATTTTTTTATTTTTTGGTTTTTTTGGAGACAGGGTCTCCCTCTAGCACCAGCTGTCCTGGAACTCACTTTTTAGACCAGGCTGGCCTTGAACTCACAGATATCTGCCTGCCTCTGCCTCCCGAGTGCTGGGATGTTGTTTTTATGTTCTTCTTTTTTTTTTTTTTTTTT
>VZQC01014772.1:648402-883676 GCA_009823505.1 Rhizomys pruinosus | reverse complement strand
CTGCTTCCCTTCCTGCAGCCAGGACGCTGCTTCCCTTCCTGCTTCCCTTCCTGCAGCCAGGACGCTGCTTCCCTTCCTGCAGCCAGGACGCTGCTTCCCTTCCTGCAGCCAGGACACTGCTTCCCTTCCTGCAGCCAGGACGCTGCTTCCCTTCCTGCAGCCAGGCTCTCATCTTTTTTTTTTTTAGGATGGGGGTCTTTTTTTGAGACAGGGTCTTCCTTTTTAGTCTCAGCTGGCCTGGAGCTCTCTATGTAGTCCAGGCTGGCCTTGAATTCACAGAGATCTGCCTGCCTCTGCCTCCCAAGTGCTGGGATTACAGACGTGTACTGCCACACCCAGCTCCTGATCTTTTCTTTAAATTGACTTTTTTTTTTTGGTCATTTTGAAACAGGGTCTCCCTGTAGCTCCAGCTGTCCTGGAACTCATTCTGTAGACCAGGCTGGCCTTGAACTCACAGAGATCCGCCTGCCTCTGCCTCCCAAGTGCTAGGATTAAAGGCGTGTGCCACCACGCCTGGTTAAGTTGACTTTTTAAAAAAATTTTATTTATTTTTATGTGTATGAATGTACTGTCTGCATGTAGGTTTGTGCACCTGTGTCGTGCAGTGCCTCAGAGGTCAGAAGAGGGTGTTGGATTCCCCTGGAACTGGAGTTAAAGACAGTTCTTAGTGCCATGTGGGTGCTGGGGATCGAACCTAGGTCCTCCTCTGCAAGAGCAGTCGGCGCTCTTAACCACTAGGCCATCTCTCCAGCCCCTAAGTTGACTTAAAAATATTTTTTTTAATTTTTATTATTCATTCATTTATTTATTTATTTATTTATTTATTTATTTATTTATTTATTTATTTATATGAATGTATTGTCTGCATGTAGGTTTGTGCACCTGTGTTGTGCAATGCCGCGGAGGTCAGAAGAGGGTGTTGGGTTCCCCTGGAACTGGAGTTCTCCTGGAATTGGAGTTACAGACAGTTCTTAGCCGCCATGTGGGTGCTGGGGATCGAACCCGGGTCCTCTGTAAGAGCAGTCGGCGCTCTTAACTGCTAGGCCATCTCTCCAGCCCCTAAGTTGACTTTTTATATAGGTTCTTACTTATGGTAGGAAGATGGCTGTGGCAACTCTAGGGTTTAAAGTTGTAGCATCAAAACTCACAGATATAGAAAAGTTTCCTCTTAACAGTAGTCAGGCCCTCCTCCAATTGATATTAGCCTGAGCTGGGTTATGTGCTTATTTTAGAACCAATCTTAGTGAACAGAACACTGGGGTATACTGAATGTCTTTGATCAGTAAAGGCAATGGGTTGGAGTCAACATTAGCGAAATGCTATGAGAGTTTGGGATCAAGTGATTTGTTCATCAGAAGAATTTGGGGTTGCTCTTTCAGTTAACCAGGAGGGTGGATTAGCTACTCTGGCAAAGTAGTTGTGTTCTTTATGTGTCCAGGCTTTCTACCTGAACATTTATCCTGGTAATGGTTAAGTAGAGGAGGAAATAATTCTAGATGAAAATAGGGTCAGGAGTTGGTTTAAGAGTTGTGCTCCTGGGGAAATATGTAACATTTTCTAAGATTTTGAAATTTGGTATAGGTAGGTTTAGTTTTGTGGTTTGTTTGTTTGCCTGATTCTGGGTTGACGTTATTTCTTAGTACTCCATATGGTTTTACCAACTCTTTGAACCTAGCACTTGCTTTCTCTCTTTTTTTTTTAATTTAATTTATTTTTGTATGTGTATGAATGTACTGTCTGCATGCAGGTCTGTGCACCCGTGTCATGCAATGCCACGGAGGTCAGAAGAGGGTGTCGGATTCTCCTGGAACTGAAGTTCTCCTGGAATTGGAGTTACAGATGGTTCTCAGCCGCCATGTGGGTGCTGGGGATCGAACCCGGGTCCTCTGCAAGAGCAGTTGGCGCTCTTAACCGCTAGGTTATCTCTCCAGCCCTTGCTTTCTCTTTTGGCTTTCTAATATCTGTTGTTACCGCAGAGCATTGTTTTACCCTTTTTTTCCTGATGCTTTTGAGACACGGTCTCCCTGTAGCCCCAGCTTGCCTGGAACTCATTCTGTAGACCAGGCTGGCCTTGAACTCACAGAGATCCACCTGCCTCTGCCTTCCAAGTGCTGGGAAGTAAAAGCCCTGCTGCTTTACTTTTAACTTAGAAATTTTAGCACAATAAACACAAACCTAAAATCCTAGGTTTCCAGTTCTTCAAAGTGATTAGTGTCTGAGCTAAATTCTCCTTACTATATGAACACAGCTGCACACAGTGCACCAGGATGGGCCTGCTCGCGTGTGTTCTGTTGTCCCCTCAGCTAGGCTGACCTATCACTTAGAGACATCAGTTACTGTGCTATTTGATTGCTTTCTGTGTTTACATTTGGCTTCCTTCTCTTGCTCATGGGAAACAAAAGACAGTAACTTCATTGCAAGAGTGGTTTATGGCATATATCATAAATTATTTAACTTTCTATAATTGTAATTAAGGCCAGTTTCTAGTCAGAGTGTGTGTAGACAGTTTGGGGTAAGAGTTTTGAGTACTTTTTTTTTTTTTTTTTCTTTTCGAGACAGGGTCTCCCTGTAGCTCCAGCTGTCCTGGAACTCACTCTGTAGACCAGGCTGGCCTTGAACTCACAAAGATCCACCTGCCTCTGCCTCTCAAGTGCTAGNTCAACATCATCATCTTCAGCTCCCCATTTGGTGGCACCTGTCTCAGCCTCCTCATCTTCATCTCCATCCTCTTCCTCACCATCACCTTCCTTCTCCTCCTCTTCCTCCCCACCTTCTTCCTCTACCTCATTGACAGCCTCCTGTTCCCCATTTTCCTCATTAGTGTTCCCATTGGCAGGTGCGTTTCTTCCATTCTCTGCCTCCAACACAACTTCCTTCTTCTCCTTCAAGTCTGATGGTGATCTCCGAGCTGGTGTCCATGGTCTGGTCTGATGTGATGGAGCACGCCGGTGATCCGGTGATCCGATGCAGTGGGCAGAGGAAAGAGCACTAGGCAGAGGACTCATGGAGGAGGTGGGCAGCAAGGGTGGCTGAAGCCAGTGTGGAGCCAACCCAGGAACAATGCAAAGATGGCTTTTTGGAGCAGCCAGAGTAGTGTTTATCTATAATATAACATCTTAGCTTCATGTTCTAAATGCCTTCTTTATCTGGATTGGCATCTTTTCCCCTAATTTGGGGCAATTTTCTTCTATGAGTTTGTTGAAAATATTTAGTATGCTTTTAGCATGAAATGCTTCTCCTATCTATGTCCATGATTCTTAGATTTGGTCTTTTCAGAGTGTCCTGAATATCTTGAAATCCCACTCATCACTTCTTGTTTTTTTATCATTTTCCTTGGTGGAATATTCCACTTCCTCTACCTTGTCTTCAAGCTTAGATATTCGGTCTCCTTTATTTTATTTTATTTTATATACTTTCTTTTATTTCATTTTTTTAACAGTAAGTAATGAGTACAAGCATCCTTCATGTAAAACCAATTTGTAAGCAGCTATGTCCAAACCCACACAGCCCAAGGCTCCCACCATCCAGCCGGAGGGGCTTGTATATACAATCATGTTGATCAAATAAGTGTCCAGTCTATATTGCTATAGTTTCACCATTCACCCAGTTGCAGCCCTTACATTCTGCCATGCCCCCTCTTCTGCAGCTTGTTCCCTAGACTTAGAAAAGGGGCACAGGTGGGCAAGAAGCAAAATAGCCTACTTTCTCTGGAGATGTCATTTTGGACTCTGATCAGTTCAGGCTGTTTCCTTTCATGGGTTGACAGTTTGTCAATCCTAATGAAGCACAAGCAATTAGATATACAGGTATTTAAACAGTACTAATTATTATGGTAGGTTACTTTGGCATAGACACAGATGTTTGGATGGTATGCTAATCCATGAATTATAGTTTTTCTGTAAAAGATGACATGGTCTTACTGTGGCTTATAACATCTCCTAACCACTAGAGGATGTAAGCTTGTGGCATCAGCTGTGAGTTATTCCTCCAAGGAGAGAGCTAATAGCCAATTAGATTTGGGATATACAGACATATGGCTGCCACTGCTGCACAGTATTTCCAGGCATGTGAGTTGTAGCTGATGCTGATGGAGGAGTCTTGCTTGACTCGAGGAGACCAATATTTCCTTTATTGGTTTAGTGGCCTTTGGTAACACTCTTTGGCATTCCAGAGACCAACTGTACACTTGCAAGTGCGGTCTCAATACATCTTTCCCATGCTTACATCAGGTCTTTGACAACAGGACCTTACCACCTCTCTTCTTGCAGGTATCCCAGTTTACAGGCAAGAAGCCTTTACCTTTTGGGGGGGCAGGGCTTGGATCCCCTGGCCAACATCTCCTTGGCAGAATAATCCATTGCTGATATCAGAGCTCTCCTGTATTAATATATTTTGCTTAATTGCACAGCTTAAAAAGACTTTAGTATTATATTTGGCTCTGAATAGAGAATAATCCTTTTCACAGTTTCTGTGTCTATTAGTCAGTTAAAGAAAGCAGTTATACTGGTTTTATAAGAGATTACCTCCATAACAGTTGGCTCTAATTTCCAGTTAGAGAATGACTTCATTACCATCATGTATTTCTTTGTTCTATGAAAAGGAGGTAAAAAAGTCTCTCATATTAAAACTTTTATTCTTAACTAAGTTTTCACATTAGTAAGTATTTGCCAAGTCTGTGCCTAGATTTTGTTCATTGCCTAGGTCTGTAGTTTTGATCAAGACAGTTGTAAACACCTTAGAGGTGTGGCTTCTGGCCCTCTCCTTCTTGCTTATCTTCTCACCATCCATGCTGGAAACCCAAAGATGTCTGCAGTTAACCCTAGTTTATACATGGTTGCCAAAAATGAAAAGAAAGGAGAGAGAGAGAGAGAGAGAGAGAGAGAGAGGAGAGAGAGAGAGAGAGAGAGAGCACGAGCACCAAATCTCACAGTGTTAGGAATGTTAAAAGCTAGAAGTACATTAGAAGAGTGCTTCTGACAGCTTTCATGCGTTTCTGCTATGCATCTTTTACTCTTGAATATGACTCTTGAATATGACTGTTTTCTCTGACTTGGCTGTGGCCTATTGTGTGTCCAAACTCAGCTCTGCTTTGATTTTCTCACTTATCCAAAAGTGCAGCCCCAGTCCAGATCCAAGTCAGTCATAACAGTGCAGGTCCAGTCCAGATCCTAGTCAGTCATAAAAGTACAACCCCAGTCCAGATCCAAGTCAGTCATAAAAGTACAGCCCCAGTCCAGTCTCCAAGTCAGTCATAAAAGTACAGCCCCAGACCAGATCCTAGTCAGTCATAACAGTGCCGGTCCAGTCCAGATCCTAGTCAGTCATAAAAGTACAGCCCCAGTCCAGATCCAAGTCAGTCATAACAGTGCAGCCCCAGTACAGATCCAAGTCAGTCATCCCTCTTGCCTTTCAGCAGATGCCACACTAGGGGAGTATCAAAGTAAACTTTGAGAGAAACTTCTCCCAGTAGAACTTTACATAACTGGGGTTAAGTGGTCACTGCATCAGTCCTTCCAGTCTGTAGAGGAAACAGCTGATTCCCATCAGCTTTTAGGCTAGAACTCATTTCATCAATCTCATTCCAGCATCCCATGTTGCTGCATTCACAGCTTATGGATTGAACATACTCTTCCTCCTTCTCCCTTTATGTCCTACAGGGTACTTAGTTCTTTTCTGTTCTGCTTAAACTCTCCTCAATTTTCAGACCTTATGGTGTTGGCACTTTCTCTTACATACAGAACACTTAAATTTATTGCCACATTTAGTTTCTGGCGTATGATGATACATGGCCATTGTAAACCGCTGCAGAGTAGATTTTCCTCTCTCTGCTGGATATATATATATCTCTATCCTTGTGCACAGCTGACTTTCTATTAATGATTGCTGATTTTCTTTGTGTGGGAAATCCAGCTTGAATTGCGGGCTGGATTTCCAACTAGCACCACATGGCCAAGAGTCTGGCTCCGCCCCAGGGAGGAGCAAGCAGCATGCCTAGGTAGATGATACTGGGTGGAGCAAGGTGTGCAGTGGCATGGAGTTGGGGGGCTCATGATTGGTCCTGGGAACCGACATCATTTGGTTTATAAAAGCAAGCTGTGGCAACAAGTAAATCGAATTTCATATTAACATCATCACGGAGTTCCCGGCCAATATTTTTTTATTAATTATTGCGCGCATACAGGCTAAGGTAGGCCTGAGTTTCATTCTGGTGGCCAGTGGGCTGGAAAAAGGTTCCCTTTGCGGACCACCAACCTGGGTAGCTGGTGTTGTGAGTGAAATTCCTGTCCCAGCTCTGGGCAGGTGGGAAGTCACGGCCAAGACTGGAACACGTGTCTCGTGGGTCCAGGCTAAGAGCCTAAGTTGGAATTACCACTTAGGTTGGGCTGCGGGAAGTAGTCGGCTGGTCTCTGTGCTGAGGGGCCAGCTCCCCACAGTGTCCACAAAGTGGGCGGTGTGTCCCTATCCCCTTAGCAGGGCCCCGTGGTCCCTGCTCAGCATAAAAAGAAAAGCTTCCGACGGGCATGGTGGCACACGCCTTTAATCCTAGCACTTGGGAGGCAGAGGCAGGCGGATCTCTGTGAGTTCAAGGCCAGCCTGGCCTACAGAGTGAGCTCCAGGCCAGCTGAGGCTATAGGGAGACCCTGTCTCAAAAATACCAAAAAATAAATAAATAAATAAATGAATGAATGAATGAAAGAAAGAAAGAAAGAAAGAAAGAAAGAAAGAAAGAAAGAAAGAAAGAAAGAAAGAAAAAGAAAAGCTTCCTACATCTTTATGTGTTTAGACTTTATAGATAGAATTAAACTTGGCTCCTCATCTCCCAGTGAATAAGTAGCACATGTTCTTGACCTGGTGCTAACTCAGCATTCACCTGTTCTTCATTGGTATCTGTGTAGTGAGAGCAGTATTATGAAAAATACAAGGCCGGGTGTGGTGGCGCACACCTTTAATCCTAGCACTTGGGAGGCAGAGGCAGGCAGATCTTTGTGAGTTCAAGGCCAGCCAGCCTGCTCTACAGAGCAAGTTCCAGGACAGCTGGGGCTACAGGGAGACCCTGTCTCGAAAAGACCCCCCCCAAAAAAAAATATATATATATATATATATATCTGTGAACCTAAATCCTGAAATCCTAATATATTTTGATAGATTTACCTCCACTTGATTTGAATTTCTTAACTTAGTTTAAGTTTTTGGTAACAGTTTTCATTGTAATTGAGTGTAGTATAGAACAGATAGGGTGTTAAATCTCTGTTCTTTCTATCCTGTATGGAATGGAAAATATTGATGTTAAAAAAATTCTAAGAAATGAATATCGTGGAAAAGGGCTACACTTTCCATGTTAATTAGATTGGTGCTTTTTAAGGTTTCAGGCTTCACAATATTTGAAGTGAAGCTTACATCTTTGATCTTGATCTTTTGATTAGCTTTGTGCTGTCCTTGGTCTCTTTGTAGAACGAGACAACTTACTTCCAACACATGGCTCCCTGCTTTGGATCCTTACTTTACCCTGGCCTTCTTATTGGCTTTTGTAGGTGATGTCAGGTTATTCCTAGGCGTCATCCTACACTTTCCAGTAGTATTTTGGAGGATTATCCTTTTAATTAAAAAAAATTGCAGAAGAACAGGTGAAAGGACATAGTAGTATGCAAGGGTACTTGGACATTTCTCTTGAACTGGCCCTGCTTGTTTTAGGGAATATAATTAAAGCATATGTATATCTAAATCCACAGTACACCCAATTAGGTTTTTCTTAAAATAGTTGCTCTTAGGTTAAAAAGGAAAAAAAATTAGAAGCTATTTATTAGTTTTAGTATTTTAGTTTTATATTGCTTATAATGTGTGATATAGTTAACACAATTATTTGTGCTTTTTTTCTATTTATGTGTATGAATGTATTGTCTGCATGTAGGTTTGTGCACCCGTGTCGTGCAATGCTGCAGAGGTCAGAAGAGGGCATCAGATTCCCCTGGAACTGGAGTTCTCCTGGAATTGGAGTTACAGACGGTTCTTAGCCGCCATGTGGGTGCTGGGGATCGAACCTGGGTCCTCTGCAAGAGCAGTCGGCGCTCTTAACTGCTAGGCCATCTCTCCAGCCCCTGTACTTTTTTTTTTAAAGAATCTTTTTTTTTATATTTTATTTACTTTTGTATGTGTATGAATTCACTGTCTGCATGTAGGTTTGTGCACCCGTGTTGTACAAATGCCCCGGAGGTCAGAAGAGGGTCTTGGATTCCCCTGGACCTGGAGTTAAAGACGGTTCTCAGCTGCCATGTGGGTGCTGGGGATGGAACCTGGGTCCTCTCCAAGAGCGGTCGGCACTCTTAAACGCTAGGCCATCTCTCCAGCTCCCTATTTGTACCTTTTAGAGAAACTAAAATAAAGTAGATTGAGAATATTTATGTATTTGTGAGGAGACCCCCAGTACAGACACATGTTTTCTTCGTCTTTTATTCTAGGGCACTTAGATACACTGTCAAAGTTGTCTAGTAAATGTCTTCAGTGCCAAGTGGAAAGAGCAACTGCATCCTCCTCGTTCCTGTGACCATGCCTTCCCTCTTGCTGCCTCTGATTTGTTCCTGTCTGTCTTCTCTCTTTCGCTAGGATCTTTCCCCCTTGGTTTTGTTTCTCTCCCTTTCTTGTAGTCTCTTGTCTTTCTTCAACTATTTTAGTGCTTGTTAGTATTCAAGATAAACACTTACTCTGGGATGGAGACTGAGTCTTACCCTCAAAGAGATCGTGACCAAGGTCACCACAGTTATAAATGTAATATGTTACCAAGGAATTAAGTACAAAATCCTTTCACAAAATCGTAATGGCCATCAGAATGACCTAGAAAAGGGCTGACTTCAGAGGAAGAATTAATTGCAACTGGAGAGCAAAGCAAGGCTTCATGGGGCTTGCCTGATATCCATAATCCTTCCTGGATATTTGCTATGGCAAATTATTGAGGCAGATGACCTCACACTTGAAATCTTCCTGTCTTAGCCTCCCATGTGCTGGAATTTAGGAAATCCTGGGAGAGCCAAGCTTAACAAACAGCCCCCAAATATTAAAAAGTCTCTCTGCGTGTTCATTTGTGGATGCATGTAATCAAGTGCATACGAATGTGTGTGAGCACATGTATGTGGAGGCTAGAGGACAGTGTTGATGCCTTTCTTGATCACTGTCCACTTTGGTTTTTGAGACGGGGTCTTTGGCTGAACCTGAAGCTCACTGATTGTCTGTGCTGGCTGGCCAGTGCATTCTAGAGAACCACATGTCTCTACCCATCCTGCCCTGGGGTTACAGTGGTCATCACCACACCCAGCTTTTAGATGGGGGCTGGGATCCAAACTCATGTCCTTATGCTTGCATGGCAAACACTTGACTGATTGAGTTCTCTTTCCAGCCCTTGAGAAGCTTTTTTATTGGCCCCACTGAGTTTATTGGTGGCTTCAGCTGTGATAGTATGCTTGTTTTATTTGCTTTGACTAACATGTAGCTCCACATCATAATACACATCTCCAGTGATAGCTCACTAAGGCTCTGCATTTGTCACAGCTGCTTAACGGCCTTTCAGGTTAATAAAGCACTTCTTCCTCCAGAGGTAGCATTAATCTATATTCTGAGTTTATTTCTTATGGCACAGGCCGAGAACACTGAGTCAATGGAAGGGATAGGGTTTGGGTAAAATTTGTAAAGAATTATATGATGTAACTTTTATTTTACAATGCTCAATAGGCTGAACAGTTTTCTTTGAATCTATTGAGAACAGATTTATCAGAAGAGTTGCTAAGGGTTATTGATTTGATTAAACATCAGACTGTATTTTGTTTCCTTACTGTGGTTGAGAAATTTGTGATTTGTTTATATGATTTTTATGGTAGTATAAATAATGGTTTTGAAATTTTAGGGAAGTGTTAGGCCTATATACACTTGAATATAAACATTAAAAGTTCATTTTGGTTTCCTAATTAAAGTTTGTGATAAGAATTCACATTTTGGTGATAGCTAGATCTTTGTTCTTTTTTAATGTCCTAACAAAAAAAATTCTTGTCTGGAACTAGTATGATTTTTATCTTGTTGTCTGTGTATTTTGTCCCCTTTATGTGCCTAAGAAGTCTTCAGTTTATTTCCCATAGACCCATTGCATGGCTTTGCCTTGGTCTATAATAGGAATATGCCATGATGTAATACAGAAGATGGCAGTTGCATGATGTAATTTGCTTGAGGTTGTTTGGCCCTGGGGTCTCCTTCAGTCCTGAGCAAGCAGAGGGATTTGCATGCTCAGCACATCACTGAGCATCAGCATGTACTGTAGTGAACAGGATGAGTGGCTCTGACAGAACATGCCCAACAGGTACCTTTAAATATCAATAAAGAGACTGACAGCATGTTGGATGATAAGCTTTTGATAGTCTTGGTAGTGCAGATTGGTGATGAACTATAACTAGTGTGTTCATTTATTTTATTTCCTTTATTCACATTTTCAGATTGGATCCGGCTCTTCTCGTCTCGGCACGGCAGCAACTATTAAAGGTATACGTGGTAACTGAGAATTGCTGGACTGCCCATTTCCCTTTTGATTGTAATGAAGAATCATTCTTAAATGCTATTATAAATAAAATTATTATATTAAATTTGCCTGATTCAAATAGTGTTGCCTTTTCATCATCCAAATTTCACAAGTATTTGTACATTTGTATCATATTGTTTATAAGTTTGATCTTTAAGAGACTGCTTTGCCACAAGGGAAAATACTTTCATAAGTTTGGGTGATTCTTGTGAAAAATTAATTTGCTGTGAATTTTTGAAATGTGAGCATAGGGAGGCAGAGGCAGGCGGATCTTTGTGAGTTCAAGGCCAGCCTGGTCTACAGAGTGAGTTCCAGGACAGCTGGGGCTACAGGGAGACCCTGTCTCAAAAAGAAAAAAAAAAAAAAGGAATTTTTCTGTTTTGTATATCTACTTAGGACAAGTTCATATTTTTTCTCTACTTTTTTTTTTAGTTAATTTTCCTGGGGAAAGAAATTTTCTATATTTCATGTTTGTTATAAAATAGCATTTCCTTTTAAAATCTATTTTTATTCATTTTTTTAATTAATTAATTAATTTTTTGTCATTTTGAGACAGGGTCTCCCTGTAGTTCCAGCTGTCCTAGAACTTAGTATGTAGACCAGGCTGCCCTTGAACTCACAGAGATCCACCTGCCTCTGCCTCCTGAGTGCTGGGACATACCTTTAAATTATTTTTTTTTAATTTTTAAAAATTTTTTTATTTTTTAATTTTATTTATTTTTGTATGTGTATGAATGTACTGTCTGCATGTAGGTCTGTGCACCCGTGTCATGCAATGCCGAGGAGGTCAGAAGAGGGTCTCGGATTCCCCTGGAACTGGAGTTCTCCTGGAATTGGAGTTACAGACGGTTCTTAGCCGCCATGTGGGTGCTGGGGATCGAACCCGGGTCCTCTGCAAGAGCAGTCGGTGCTCTTAACCGCTAGGCTATCTCTCCAGCCCCTAAATCTATTTTTAAAGAAACTAGCTGACGTCATGAAGCTCCCTTACTTAGCTCTTATGATCATAATACTACTTCAGCTTGTCTCTGCATAGGAATTCTCTTTTTTTGGGGGGGGGGCAGGGTCTCCCTGTAGCCCCAAATGGCCTAGAACTTGCTATGGCCTCCATCTCATAGAGATCCATCATTCTCTACTTCTCAAGTGCAGGCGATTAAAGGTGTGGGCCACATGCAGCCTACATGGTAACTCTTGATATGCGGAAATCCTTTATTTGATAGATCTCTACCACACTGTATCTTTTCTTGGCGATGCCTTTAACATGTCTTCACCTATTTCTCTTAACTTTCTCTGTAGGAGATACAGACACTGCCAAAACTTCTGATGATATAAGTTTAAGTCTGGGCCAGAGCTCTAGTCTTTGTAAAGAAGGAAGTGAAGAACAAGGTGAGAACATTATGTTTTATGGAGACATCATACATTGTATCAATGATAAAGATGTATTCACCCATGTATTTCAGTAGTTAGGTTTTTTGAGACAGCTTCTTGCTCTGTAGCCCTGGTTGGCCTTAAAATCTTAGGCAGTCCTCCTGCCTCTGTTTCTTAACTGCTAAGGTTATATGCATGAGCTGTCACTCTCACTTTAATATGGTTGTTTTTAGGAGACATTAAAATAATTAACTAGGATGATAGTAATATAGCGTTTTAAGTTCTTTTATCTGATTGAATTCAGTAAGACATATTCTACCAAATAAACAGAGAAAGAAATTTTGTGAACCTCTGTCCCAGTGTAAGTCTGAGACAAGGGCTGAGGACCTGCTGTTCCTTCATTACCCACCAACCTGATACTTCATGTTTCTTTTAAATACTTTACCTATTATTTTTATATTTTATGTGTAAGAATGTATTGCCTGCATGAATATAAGTGCACCCCTGTCGTCCAATGCCGGCAGCGGTCAGAAGAGGGCATCAGATCCCCCAAAACTGGAGGTATGGACAGTTGTTAGCCCATGTGTGTGCTGGGATTCAAACCCAGGTTCTCTGAAAGCCAGTGCTCTTGACTTGAAAGTCTCTTGAAAATATCTTTCTCTTTGTTAAAAAATAAAAGGTGAATCAGTTACTTTGAATATTATAGTATTCCTTTCTATAATATGTAGCCATCGGAATGTCTTAACAAAACTAGGTCATCTTACTGGGGTTGTGCCTCTGCATTTAGGAATCATATATTTCATTATCTTATTATCCAGAAAGTACCAAGGAAAGGTTTTTGGGTTTTTTGTTTTAGTTTGTTTTCCTTTAAATAATCTAGCAGGTGGGATTGGTATGCACACACCTGTACTATTGTAGCCAGCTACAGACCAGCATAGATAATGGTGTCTGGCATTCACTTAGCACATAGTCCAAGCTGTGTTCGGCTGCAGATGGCCAGGTCACTTTTTACAGGTTGTGGTCTCTCAATAATCAGTTCTGTGGTTGTAGAATGGAAGGATTCCTAGACTAGTCATAAATGAGTGGGCATGCTGAGCCATACTAAAACTTCCTTTACAGACATGGCCAGGCTTTGTTCCATGGTTTTTAGTTTGCCGACTCCTAGTGTTGGTCCTCGTCTCAGCACTTTATCTGTGCTTACTCCATTAATCTTTGAGACATCTGAAGCTGACATTGTTATTCTTACTGTACAGATGCATATGTTATGTCTTAGAAGCCATAAGAAAATTACCCAAAGTCCCACCTCTAAATTGAAATTACACTATTTTCAAATACTTCTTTAAATTTATGTTTATCTGCATGTGTGTGTGTGTTTGTGTTTGTGTGTGTATGCCTTGGAAGCAGGAAAAGGGTGTCACATTCCCCAGATTTGGAGTTATAGGCAATTGGGAGCTACCTGACGTGTATGCTGGGAACTGAACTCAGGTCCTCTGCAAGAGCAGCAGGTGCTGTTAGCCACTGAACCATCTCTCCAGCTCCTCAAATAGTTTTGTAATTTACTTTTCTCACATAACATGCCACTTACCTTCTGTGTACACATACCTTTGTGTTCCCATTGAGTGCATGGCACTGTTCTAACTAGTAGAGATAAAGGGTGAACTGTTGAGTCAATATGTATGTTGTCCATAAAGGTAGGGAATGGTGGAGCCGGGGAAATTGTAATTAAAAAAAATTTTTTTTTAATTTATTTATTTTTGTATGTATATGAATGTACTGTCTGCATGCAGGTCTGTGCACCCCTGTCGTGCAATGCCGCGGAGGTCAGAAGAGGGTCTCAGATTCCCCTGGAACTGGAGTTCTCCTGGAATTGGAGTTATAGACGGTTCTTAGCCGCCATGTGGGTGCTGGGGATCGAACCCGGGTCCTCTGCAAGAGCGTCGGTGCTCTTAACCGCTAGGCTATCTCTCCAGCCCCGGGAAATTGTAATTTTAAAGAGTGGTTTTTATCTATAGCAAAGACCTAAAGAAGTTCTGGGAAAGACACTTCTGTGCAGAGGGGATAAGCAAGAGCTGTAAAGTAGGAATGTTCCTGTCAGCTTTGAAAACTGGCTGGTATAGTAAATGAGGGGTCAATTTGTGTAGGAAGTCATTTTAAAGATGTTGGTTTTTATTCTTCCTAAGATAAATTATTAAAGGCTTGTACTACATTTTAAAAGAATGATTATGGCTCTGATTTAAGACTATATTAAAGGGTGGGAGCCTGTGTGAGCTCGCACACTGAGAAGATACGAGTAGGAGGCTATGTTGATGGATTTCAACATATTATGTAAGAATTTATGGTAGTTCTGGATGACTTTGGGGGTGGACAGGCAAAGGGGCATTCCAGAGTCAAGGATGGGAGAGCATGGAGGGGGAGGGTGGGAACTTCCATTGGGGGCATATCTAGTATGTGATTCTTTATGACCTCCAGGCCATGTGGAAAGAGAGATCAGGTGAGAGGTCTGGGGCAGAGATTATATTTAGAAGTTGTTAGTGTATAAATACTGACCAACCAACAAACAGGTCAAACATGGGGTTGGAACTGGCCATGATAGCACATTCCTATAATTCCAGTATGTGGGAGGTTAAGACAGGAGGATTGCCACGAGTTCAAGGCCAGCCTCCACTATAGAGACCCTGGCTCAGAAAACAAAAGGCAAAGTGAAAGAAACAAGCATATAACAAATCACACTGAATCAGATTCTTATGAAGTAAACTAACAGGACAACTCCGCCAGGTTTAGCTGGCTTGGGTTTTAGAAGGCCAGGCTGTCTTACCCAAATCCTTGGTCCTGACTGTAGCACCACCTAGTGGCAATTGTTTAAACCGGATTTATAGGCCAATGCTTAGCTTGGTCAGCATTTGGTTGGTAAATTGATCATTTCATCATATGATTCTAGATTATAGAGATCTGAGAATGTGGGAATGGATCCTGTATTTGTTCACTTGAAGGAGTTCCTGCCAGTTCCTTGCCGAGTCTCACTCATGTCCTCCCTGACCAAGTTCAGAACTGTAGACCTAGACTGTCCCTGCGGACATATAGGCCTGACAGAAAATGGAGAAGCCAGTTTCAGATATTTCTGAATATTGTGGTGCTAGAAAACTGGAAAAGATCTACAAAAGAGGAAGGGCAGAAGGAAACAGCTGAGATCTAAGGACAGAGCCCTGAGACAGTCTAGTTACAACCTGGCACTCAAAGGGAGCTGAGTGGGGTCCCAGCGTGTCAAGGAGAGTGGGTTGACCATCTTCACTCAGTATTGCTGAGACTGTGGGGTCCCAGCCTGTCAAGGAGAGCGGGTTGACCATCTTCACTCAGTATTGCTGAGACTGTGGGGACCCAGCGTGTCAAGGAGAGTGGGTTGACCATCTTCACTCAGTATTGCTGAGACTGTGGGGTCCCAGCGTGTCAAGGATAGTGGGTTGGCCATCTTCACTCAGTAATTGCTGAGACCTGGTGGGGTCCCAGCGTGTCCAAGGAAGGGGTGTGCCTCTTCACTCAGTATTGCTGAGACTGTGGGGCTCCCAGCGGTCCCCCGAAGTAGTGGGGTTGGCCATCTTCACTTCAAGTATTATGCTGAGGAACTGTGGGTGACCCAGCCGTGTCAAGGAAGCATGGGTTTGACCATCTTCACTCAGTAATTGCTGAGGGACTGTGGGAAGGTCCCAACTGTTAACAAGGAGAGGGGGTTGGACCACTTCCAACTTCAGTAATGCGAGACGTGGGGTCCACCGCTGCAATGGAATGGGGTTGGAACCATCTGTCATTCATATTGACTGAGAACTGTGGGGTCCCATCCGTGTACCAAGGATAGTGGTTACTTATCAGATGCGATTGGGCCATCGTGTCAAGAGGTGGTACTCTTACGTTGTTACAGTAGGGCCTGGGCATGTTTAACAATGTTGGAAATTGGTGACCTTGAAAAGTAACTTTAGAGATTGGAGTGACGCTATGGATTGGAACGCATAAAGAGCTAGGCTGCCCTAGAGCCACGGAGTGGTATTAAGGTTATTATATTAAGTCCTCTCACCATCACAAAACAAACAATTACCTGGCTTAAAAGAATTAGATAGAGAAAAAAACGCCAATAAACTCCTTAAAGTTATTTTCAGTGGAATTTTTTTTATAAGTATTTTTTTTTAATTTGTATTTATTTTTGTATGGTATAAATGACTAGTCTGCGATGCAAATCTGTGCAACCCGTGTCGTGCAATTTACCCGCGGTCCAGAAGAGGGTGGTCGGATTCCCCCTGGAAACTGGAGTTCCCTCCTGGAATTAGAGTTTCAGATGGTCTTCGGTACCGGGCCGACATGTGGGTGCCGGGGAATCGAACCCGGTACTCTGTAAGAGAGGATCGGCCGCTCTTAACTGCTAGGCCATTATCTTTTCTCCAGCCCTTAGTGAATTTTTTTAAAGGTCAAAATACCTAAGGTAAGAGGTAGCAGAGGGAGAAAGGGTAAGGAATAGATTGTGTATTTTAAGAGAAATAATGGCAATGTTTTGCTCGTGGTCATATAGAGTTGAGTACAAAAGATGAAAAGAGGAACCCATGCCTTTCTCCATTCACAGATAACCATATACTAAAACTACTCAGAAATTAGCATTAGAACGAATAACTGAAGAAGAAAATTTGTGCTTCTGCCACTGAGAAAGTTTGGTTAATTTTTGGTGTGTAATTTTATGTCCTATTAATTTAAATTATGGCATGATTTTCATACCATACAATCTACCTTTCTGGTTTGTGTACATGAGATTGTATTCCTGTCACCAGAACATTATTGTTATCGAAAAAAAACCCTGTCCCTACTGCCCACCCTTCTGTCCATCACCTCCTGACAGCTGCTAGTCTGTTCTGTCTGTGCTTCCTGTATTCTTTTTTTTGTTAAATGAACTGATGATGTTGTGGTGGCGTTTTTGTGTCTGGCTTCTTTCATCTACCATGTTATAGTGTACATCAGGACTTCCTTCCTTCTTGTACCACATAGTAGATCACTTTAAGTATCACAGAAACATACTCGACATACCCTTAGCATTTTTTTCATCCTGTAAGACTGGAGTCTTGCTTTTCGTTTGGTGAAACTTTTGGTAATACTCTAAAATGAACAGCTTATCATAAACCTTATAATACATATTATTATCCTTGAACACAATTTTTAGAAGTAATTTTTTTTTCTTTTTTTTTTTTTTTTTTTTTTTTTTTAATTTTATTTTGTATGGTGTTTGAATGTAATTGTTTGCATTTGCAGGTTGTTGCAACCCATGTCCGTGGGCAATGCCCGCGGAGGTCAGAAGAGGGTCTCGGATTCCCCTGGAACTGGAGTTCTCCTGGAATTGGAGTTACAGACGGTTCTTAGCCGCCATGTGGGTGCTGGGGATCGAACCCGGGTCCTCTGCAAGAGCGTCGGTGCTCTTAACCGCTAGGCTATCTCTCCAGCCCCTAGAAGTAAATTTCTAACCATCCAAGGGTAAGAACACTTTTCAGGACTTAGGGGTTGGGGAGATAGTAAAATACTTGCTATGAAAGCAAAAGAACCTGAGTTCAACCCTAGCACTGAAGTTGGTTTTTGTTTTTGTTTTTTTTTAAATCTAGATATGGCTGGTGGCTGTGCGACTTGTAATCTTAGTCTTGGGGAAATGGAAGCTGGAAGGCCACTGGGCTTGCTGGCAGCCAGGGTAGCCAAATCATTGAACTCCAGGTTCAGTGAGAGACCGTCCTCAAAATAAGGTGGAGCATAGTTGAAGACCCTTGATGTCAGCCTCTGGCCTCTCCATGCATTTGTACACACATGCCCAAGTTCCTGAAGAGAACTGGTTTTATCATTAGCATTTTTAAGTTTTTGTGAATTATATATTTGAGTTAGTGATTTTTTTAAAAAATAATTTTATTAATGTCTCCAGAATTATGGGAGATAACACTTTTTTATTTTATTTATTTATTTTTTTATGTGTATGAGTGTACTGTCTGCATGTAGTTTGTTGTGCAATGCCACGGAGGTCAGAAGAGGGCGTCGGATTCCCCTGGAACTGGAGTTAAAGACGGTTCTTAGCTGCCATGTGGGTGCTGGGAATCAAATCCAGGTCCTCTGCAAGAGCAGTTGGTGCTCTTAACTGTTGAGCCATCTCTCCAGCCCCATAGATTTAGTGATTTTTAAGTACTTACTCAGAATTATTAAATTATTACATTTACTAGTGTGTGTGTGTGTGTGTGTGTGTATGTATGTATGTACACGTGTACGCACATATGGCGGTCAGAGAACAACTTTGTAGATTTGGTTCCCTCTCTCTACAGTTACCTGGCTTCTGAGGATGAACTCAGGCCCCTAGGCTTGTGTGGTAAGCACCTTTACCCACTGAGCCATCTAGCTGGTATCAGATTTAGACTTTTGAAAGTATACAGACATCTTAAGGAAGGAATGTTTGCTTTTACAATTGAGAGTCAACTAAGAAGAAGCTGACTTACTGTAGTTAGTTTGCTTACATAGTTAATGACAGTTAAAAGAATATTTTTCCTTTTTTTGTTGTTTTTGTATTTGTAGCCCAGGATGGCCACAAACTCATCATGATCTTCCTGCCTCAGTCTCCCAAGATTGCAGGCACGTGTCACTACATCCAGACTAATAATTTTCTTTTGATTAAACTAACAACAGGGTTGGGGATCCTTTCTGTCATAATGCATGTATGAAAAATCAGCTTTTGTATCGGTAGATGGATTTTTAAAATTTCCTTAATTCTATTTTTGTAGTACAAGTGATAATTTAAGTTAGAAGTTACTTCCTTAAATGAAAGATTAAAGGAATGGTCTTATAGAAAAAGTGGTATTTTTCATGAGGTATTTTATAATTAAGTGATAAATGAAAATGCAGCATTTTACTGTATTATTTATTGAGGTTTTAGCTCATTTTTATTGAGGATGTAGAATGTGTGCATGATTTTGATTCTTTCAGATTTCCATATGTGTGCCTGCATTGCATCTTTATCAAATTCACCCCCACTCTTCCTCCAGCCCATACCTGCTCCTCCCAGATCCACCCCTAACCAGCCAACCTGCTTTCTTTAAATATGCCACCTGAGTCTGCTCACCCTGCCCAAATGCTCACGTGTGAGGCTCCGCTGGACTGTGGATGCTTATCAGGGGCCACACCCTTAGAGACAACTAACTCTCCCTCCCCCAGAAGCCATCAATTCTCAGGAGCTCTTCAGTTATGGATGGGGGTTTATGAATCCCCTCGTTATTTTTTTTTTTAATTACTATGAATAGTGCATCATGTTGTATCTTGTTTAAGCATTGGTCAGCCTTTTTATCTTTATGATTACTATGTGTTTTAAAATTTTATTTTATTTTTAATTGAATTTTTGAAAAATTTATACAGTATATTTTGATCATATTTGGATCTGTACTGTTACAGCCCCCTGCCTAATTTCATGTATTCTAAGGCCTGTAGTGTCAAATTTGTATCACTAAAAGGCCTTTGATAAAGCGTGTGTGTGTGTGTGTGTGTGTGTGTGTGTGTGTGTATTGTGTATCCTGTGGTGTATGTGTGGAGGTCAGAGGACAACTTTGTAGAGTAATTCTCTCCTTCTACCTTTATATGGGTTCCAGGAATCAAAACCAGCCTTGTGTGGTAAGAACTTTGCCTGCTGATCGATGTTGTAGGCTCTACTCTAGGTTTTCGTTGGTTTGTAAAATAATCCTGTTTACTTAAATCTTTCGAAAAAGTTTTAGGTACAGTAATGATAGTTACTATTTAATTTTGGTGGCATTATGCCAAGTTTACACACACAAATTCCTTGCCTGCTAAGGTTGACAGCACATCTTAGAGATGAAGAAACAGAGGGTAACCCAAGTTACCTAGAGCTTACAGCGGGGTGTGGTTACTGGATGTCTACAGTTTTAGACTCAGCACACTGAGGTATGAGGATATCAAGTTCAAGGACAGCCTGGGTTATACAGTAAGAACCCCTTCCAAAAGGGACAGAGGGAGAAAGAGAAGGAAGGAGGATGGTGGAAGGTGGGTGAGACAGGGTAGGGTCAGACTAGAACTTTTTCTGAATCCAGTTAAAGAACTCAGCGCACACCTTTAATCCTAGCACTTGGGAGGTAGAGGCAAGTGGATCTTTGTGAGTTCAAGGCCAGCCTGGTCTACAGAGTGAGTTCCAAGACAGCTGGGACTACAGGGAGACCCTGTCTCGAAAAAAACCAAACCAAAACAAAACAAAAAACCTCAAAAGATTTGCTAGTCGAGTTCATTCCTTCTATAGAATGCTTTCTTTGTGCAGTTGTGAAATAGAAACCAGCTTTTTCACTGTTGTTCAGTGAACTGTTGAGAAATTGCTTATCTTGATTTACTGTGTGCTGTGAATTGTTTCCTTTGTTAAACAGTAGGAAAGCAGTTCATGATCTGTATTAACATTTTCAAATTTGTTTGAAACAGACTTGGCAGTGGACCGGAAACTCTTCCATCTGGTCTCCAATGACTCCTTCATCTCTATTCAGCCTTCCTTGTCCTCCTGTGGACAGGACTTACCACGGGACTTCAGTGACAAAGTGAGCCTACCAGGCCATAGCCACCACCACCACGTGGACCAGTCCCTGTCCAGTGCCTGTGATACAGAAGTAGCTTCTCTTGTCCCTTTACATTCACACTCTTACAGGAAGGATCACCGGCCCCGAGGTGTGCCACGGACTTCCAGCTCTGCAGTGGCTTTTCCCGACCCCTCACTGAATGACTTCCCTCTTTATCAGCAGAGAAGAGGGTTAGATCCAGTTAGTGAGTTGGAGTCTTTTAAGCCTCACTCTGGATCCAAAGAGTCCTTAGTGGAAAAGTCTTGTCCTCCTGGCGAATTTCAGCTTGCTGGTGACCTGAAAAAAAGCAACTCTCAGCCACCCATGAAAAGTGGGAAGAGCAAAGCCCTGAATGCAGACAAAAGCGTGGACAGCCTGAGGAGCCTGAGCACTCGGAGTAGCGGCTCCACTGAGAGCTACTGCAGCGGCACCGACCGGGACACCAACAGCACTGTCAGCAGCTTTAGAAGTGAGCAGACCAGCTCCACCCACATCGAGAGCCTGCTGTCTGAGCACGAGGAGTCCCCTCGCGCAGGAAAGAGGCGGCTCCGGAAGGGAGAGGCCTGTGCGGACTTGGAGGAGAGGAGCAGCAGTGCCAGTGGCCCAGTGGCGGGCACAGACCAGGCCGCCGCTGAGGGGAGCCCGCGCGCCGGGGCCCCGGAGGCCCCGGAGGTCCCGGAGGCCCCGGAGGTCCCGGAGGCCCCGTTGGTCCCGGAGGCCCAGGCGTCCGAGGAGCAACTGGGCCCCTCCGCTGCGGAGGATGCCAACAAGAACCCGCACGCCAACGAGTTCACCACGCCAGACGCCGGCCCTGGCCCTGTGAAGAAGCTGGAGACTACGGCACAGGGCGGAGACGAGCAGAGCCAGGTGCCCAGCGGCCCCACAGACGCCAAGGTGAGCAGAGATGCTGCCGGGAGGCAGAGGGACGGGGACGTGCGCCCCAAGTCCTCCAGCCTCATCCACCGCACGGCCTCTGCGCACAGGTCGGGCCGGAGGCGGGCGGGGAAGAAACGGGCCAGCAGCTTCGACTCCAGCCGGCACCGGGACTACGTGTCCTTCCGAGGGGTGTCGGCCAACAAGCCACACAGTGCCATATTCTGTCACGATGAGGACTCTAGCGATCAAAGTGACCTGAGTCGCGCGTCCAGTGTCCACTCCGCACACCAGCTCAGCAGCGATAGCTCTTCCAGCACTTCGCACGTGTGCCAGTCTCCCGAGGGCAAATACAGCGCCCTCAAGACCAAGCACGGGCACAGGGAGAGGGCCGCAGACCCCGACCACAGCCACAGGGCTCACCTGGGGCCCGAGGGCGCCGGCAAAAAGCGGGCGGCACGGAGGACTTCCAGCAGCAGCAGTGCCAAGGCTCGCGCCCGCGTGCTGAGCCTGGACAGCGGCACCGTGGCCTGCTTGAACGACTCCCGCAGACTCCTGGTGCCAGAAAGCATCAAGCCCTTAACCACCTCCAAGTCGGATCTCGAGGCCAAAGAGGGAGAGGTGCTAGATGAGCTGTCCTTGCTGGGCCGGGCTTCCCAGTTGGAGACAGTCACTCGCTCTCGGAGCAGTTTGCCAAGCCAGGGTGCATTTCCTGAAGGGGAAGAGCAAGATGCAGCCGGTGGAGGTAAGTAAGCTGAGAGACTTCCGGGACTGCCAGGGCACATTTGGTTCTGTTGGTGAGAATAGTCTCTATTAACATTTCCCCTTTGTTGTGTTGTTAAAACATATTTTCAACAAAGAAGATGGTGGTGTTAGGGCTTTGGTATGAAGACTAGGAAGATATTTGTTCAGCTGCCTTATTGGATATATCAACTTATTCTTGATGGTCTCCACTTTTCCAAACCAGTTTTGCTAGTAGTAACTAAAGTTAGTCCTCTTCATTTGGACAACAGCAACAATACTAGTTATATTAGGCTACTAAACCACTTACAGTCCTCTTTTATGCAGTGTGTGATACTGAACTTCCAGAATTAGAGCATTCAACTTGTTAGATAATATTTTTCCAAATAGGACTTTACCTCTGTTTATTTCTGTGGTTTTTCTTTCTTAATTCAAGTTACAGATAAGTGGGGAAAATTTGTTTTCTATAATTTCACACTGTTCTTAAAGGTCATTAAGTTGAAGTTTGTAGCATGATGTATATAGCATATTATTTAATTTAATTATTACCTTTTTTGAGACAAGGTCTTACTATGCAGCCCTGGCTGGCCAGGAACTCACTGTGTAGACAAGGCTAGTCTCAAACTCACTGAGAGCCACTCCCTTCTGCTTCCTGAGAGCTGGGATTTAAGGCATGTGACAGCATATGTACCCAACTATATTAGCATTTTAGTCTATTAATAGATGCAGGCCCTCTTTGATAGTGATGGCATTTGTCTAAAGTAATAGCTTATTAAATTCACGATTTGGGGGAATCAGACAAAATTGAATAGGTGGTGTTATATTCTGTCAGAAATAGTGCTTTCCACTATTTCCTGCTACCCAGAATAGTTTGTTTACTGTTGTCAAGGTCATAAAATCTCTTTCTGGATAGAATGAGAAAAACTGGGTTTTCTGCTGTCAGATTTCTGGCCTCTACCTTCATTCTTTTTGTTTATGCTTACATCTTTAACAGTTTCTAGTGACTTATGACAGTAATAGTAGTAATACTCAGTCTCTTGGTTAAGAGCGCTGACTACTCTTACAGAGGACCTGGGTTCAATCCCCAGCACCCACATGGCAGCTAAGGACTGTCTTTAACTCCAGTTCCAGGGGAATCTGACACCCTCTTCTGACCTCCACAGCATCGCACAACACGGGTGCACAAGCCTACAAGCAGACAGTACATTCATACACATAATAAATAAATAAATAAATAAATAAATAAATAAATAAATAAATAAATAAATAAAAAGCTAAGATACCTGGGTTCGATCTCCAGCACCCATATGGTGGCTGAGAACCATGTTTAACTCCAGTTCCAGGGGAATCCAACACTCTCTTCTGACCTCCATGGCATCGCACAACACGGGTGCACAAACCTATATACAGACAGTACATTCATACACATACAAAATAAATAAAAATTTTAAAAAAGCTAAGATAAATTTTCTGTTTGTACAGATATTTCCAAACATATGGCTGTGCTTATCTCTAAGAATTTTAAGTTTATCCAGAGTATTTTCAAAGGTCAAATTGCAGTAATTGTTCTTGTTTTCTGTTGAAGTTTTTAACAAAGATTAACTTATAGTGGAGATGATCTTTAGTTCCAAACAAACCATCAAAGTAGTCTTTCAATCCTAAAAATTGGGAATGAATTGTGTCTGAGGAGGTCATTACCACTTGGTAACCATGCAGTAATTACATTTCCTGGAGTCTTTGACCTGGGTACCATGCTGTTTTTCATAAAGGTCTGGAATAGTGCAGTGATTAATTTTTCACAGAAACCTTATGTGTATTTTCATAATGCTCAAAAAAGTTAGGCTTGAAAGTAGACCTTAACTCCTTTTTTTTAATAATAAACCAATTTCCAAAGTGTCTGACTTTTTTTAATTAATTAATCAATTTTTTTTTTTCTTTTGTCTTTTTGAGACAGGGTCTCCCTGTAGCTCCAGCTGTCCTGGAACTTGTTATGTAAATCAGGCTGGCCTTGAACTCACAGAGATCCACCTGCCTCTGCCTCCCAAGGGCTAGGATTAAAGGCCTGCACCACCACGCCCGGCAATCTATTTTTTTATGTGTATGAGTGCTGCATGTAGGTTGGTGCACCCTTGTCGTGCAGTGCCCCGGAGGTCAGAAGAGGGCATCAGATTCCCTTGGAACTGGAGTTAAAGATGTTCCTCAGCCGCCATGTGGGTGCTGGGAATAGAACCCGGGTCCTCTGCAAGAGCAGTCAGTTCTGTTAACCACTGAGCCATCTCTCCAGCCCCGACCTTAACTCTTAAAGTTATCAAAATAGATTTTGCAAGTGAACATGTTAGAAATATTGTAAATGTCGTTGAAATAAATAGTATCGTTAAAATGTAAATGTTGGTAAAATATGTGCGAGACTTATAGTAAATCTTTGTCTTCAAATATTTACAGTGCCATTTCCTTCCCACAGAGAATGAGGGTGGCTTTTTTCTCTTTTTTCTTTTTTTAAAGAAAGCTATGTGGAACATTTATTTGCTTCTTTGTGCAGTTCTGTGACTCATAGAAGTCCTTATTTTTCCAGATTTTGGGGATTTTATTTGTACTTTTTAAAATCTACTCACTGTTAATAAATAATGAATTAGAAATTTTTATCTCAACTTTAGTGGAAGAAATTTTGTAGTATGTGGGCAGTTGAAGATAACTTTTTGCCAGAGGAAAATATTCTAGGAACTGTTTTTGAGTTTTATTGTGTTTAGGGTAAAAATAAGAGCAAAACAATAACTTAAATGTGTTGGAAATTTATGTTGTTTTCACTACAGTTAAATTGAAGGGTTTGCTTAGGCTTTATTTGAATTTCCAGAAGACTGGAAGTAGCAGAAAGGGGGTTAAAAATTCTCAGTTAAAATTTACAGAATTTCAAGTGCTGTTGAATATTATATAAGCATCATTTGTGAAAGCCCTGTTGGCAGTTCATGAGTGTTTTGGGCCATCTGTTCTGCCGTATGTATTCTACTCCTGAAACATGACAGCCCACATTACTACTACACACATATTGCTTGCTTGCACATAAAACTATAAGTACATTTTTATCCCAGCAAATATGGAGGTATGATGAGTTCTTCAGAAACTTACTTTATTATCAAGATGAATAGTGTTGGTAGTGTAAAGGAATGGAACATAGGAAATGTACTTTAAACTATTAAAATAAAATGCTGTAGAAGGGAGGTAATTCAGTCTAGTGGCAGGAATCATTATGCCTCTGTTCATGTACAGCCCAACTGCAGTCCCTCTCAGAAACCTGCTTATTCTCATTAAGCCTTAGCTCTGTCATCTTAGAATGCGATGATAGTGATACGTAGTTCGTAGTGTAGTTGTAAAGCTGAAAGGAGTGCATGTACATATGATGTTTAGAACAGTGCTTAGCATGTGGTAAATGTTTAATAGTACTGCTATTATTGTGAAATAGGCCAGTTTGTTATACTACAGAAATGTATTTTTAACCCTATTAATTCAGTGATACAAGATTAAAGTAGAGGAAAATAGTCAAATGTAGAAACAAATCAGATTTTTGGGGGGCTGGAGAGATGGCTCAGTGGTTAAGAGCACTGACTGCTCTTGCAGAGGACCGAGGTTCGATTCCCAGCACCCACATGGCAGCTAAGAACTGTTTTTAAGCCCGGCATGGTGGTGCACGCCTTTAATCCTAGCACTCAGGAGACAGAGGCAGGCAGATCTCTGTGAGTTTAAGGCCAGCCTGGTCTACAGAGTGAGTTCCATGTCAGCTGGGGCTATTGGGAGACCCTGTCTCAAAAAAAAAAAAAAAGAACAAAAATATTTTATTTTTTTTTCTCCTCTTTGTTTATTTTTTAAGGGATTCTACAATATAATAACACAGTTGTTTTCAGATAACATTGATGTTACTTAGTTTGCCGTACAATTAGGTAATTGCTGTATTTTTTTTTTGAAGTGAGCCAAATTATTAAGCATAAGCAATGAATGTAAGTAACATTCATGTAAAACCAGTTTTCAAGTATCTATGTCCAAATTTTGAACAACCCAAGGTTCCCATAGTCCAGTTGGGGATGCTTATATGCACAGGCATGTTGATCAATTAGGAGTCCAGTCTATATTGCTGTAGTCTCATGATTCACCCCAATCTCTCCACAGCCCTTACATTCTACCACACCTCCTCTTCCGCAATTTGTTCCCTGGGCTTTGGGAAAGGGGCACAAGTGGGTGAGAAGAAAACAGTCTACTTTCTTTGGAGTTGTCATTTTGGACTCTAGTCTGTTCAGGTTGTTTCCCTTCATGGGTTGACAGCTTATCCAGTGATACCTTTTTAGTCATACTAACAAAGCACAAGCAATTGGATGTACAGGCATTTAAGCAGTACTAATTATTATGGCAAGCTAAGCTGTGAGCATAGACACAGATGCTTGGATGGTATGCTAATCCAAAACTGTGGTTTTTCTATAAAGGGTGACAAGTTCTTATTGTGGCTTATAACATCTCCTAACCACTAGAGGACATAAGCTTGTGGCATCCACTGTGAGTTATTCCTCCAAGGAAAGAGCTAATAGCCAATTAGATTTGGGATATATATAGACACATGGCTGCCACTGCTGCACAGTATCTCCAGGCTGTTGAGGTGTAGCTGATACTGACAGAGGAGTCTTGCCTGTCTCAAGGAGACCAATATTTTGCTTTATTGCTTTAGTGGCCTTTGGTAATGCTCTCTGGCATTTCAGAGGCCAGTTGTACATTAGCAAATGATGTCTCATAACATTTTTTTCATGCTCACACCAGGTCTTTGACAACAGGGACTTACTGCCTTTCTCCTTGCATATATCCCACTTATAGGCAAAAGGCCTTTATAATTTTGGGGGGGTTTGAATCCCCTAGCCAACATCTCCTGGGCAGAATAATTCATTGCTGATATCAGAGCTTTCCTGTACTAATATATTTTGCTTAATTACACAGCTTATAAAGACTTTACTATTGAATTTGGCTCTAGATAGAGAATTATCCTTTCACAGTTCCTATGCCTATCAGTCAATTAAAAAAGGGTAGTTATACCTGTTTTATACAAAATTACCACTATAACAGTTGGCTCTAATTTACAGTTAGGGAATGACTCCAGTACCATCATGTTTTTCTTTTTCCTGTAAAGGGGAGAGGTAGGAAGGTTTCTCAGCATCTGGAAGGTAAACTTCGTTAGGGCCCATTATAAACAGTTAACCCCAATAGAATTCAGAGAGATGCTCAGTGTCTGTGACTCAGGCAGTCTGAGGTTCCACTTTAATGTTCAGATGGGTCAGCCTCTCTGCTGGCATTTCCCAGTCCATCCTGCACAGCCAAAAGTTGTACGTTTTCAGGCATTTAGATTGGTGTTTTTTACCTGTGGGAACATACAAATCTCCTCCCATTGTTAGTTTCAAGATCTCAAAATTGAAAATTTATCAATAGGATTGGAATACAGAGTTTTCCATTTGTATCCCAGAAGGGATACTACACCACCTCCCACCTCCCTGTTTTGTTTTTAAAATTTTTATGTTTTGACCTATAGATGCCTAAGTTGTATTACACATACCCATAAACAGGAGCCATGACATAAGTTATCATTAAATTTACCCAAACTGTTTCTCATTGACTGTATGCTACTTATTTGGGAAGTAAATTTAAACTTAATTCTTTTAAATTGTCCTACAAGTAAAAGAAAGTGTTACAATGTGATGTCATGTAATTCAGAAAAATATAGAGACCATTTGTGTTCCTTAACCCCAAAGTTACTGTTGGAAGTTCAATATAAATTATAAATAAAACAATTAACATTTTATATTCCCAATTAGTTCAAATGTATTACCATTTTCATCGAAACCTACAACCAAATTTAACTAATCTAAACATTTCACTAAGCCTTAAAATATCCTATAATATGTGGATAAAGCTTGGGCAGAATTGAGTACCTGCCAAATAAATTTTACCCAACATACACTTTGCTCTTTAAAGCTATATGACTGGACTATGACTTCAGAGAAATCAAGTCCATTAACTTTTATGGTTTATTTTGTATTTCTGTATAAATCTCTACTGAAATACCTCTCTATATAAATAAACATTTTTAAGTATACCCTTTTAAACTGCAAATCTTACAGAGTGGATTTTAATGACTATCTTCCTCCAAGCTCTTGGCCTTCTTCAGGCCTGGCATGAAAACCTGCTTTAAAGACTTTTCAGTATCTAGCTCCTTTTCATGCGCGCGCACACACACACACACACACACACACACACACACACACACACACAAAAGATCTGGTACTCTCTTCTGGCCTCTTAGGCAGCTACACTCATACACACACACACACATACACACACACACACACACACACATGCATATAATTAAAATAAAGTCTTTAGGAAAAAAAGGAGAGAGATTATCATCATCACCAGGCATGGTAGCACACTCCTTTAATCCCAGCTCTTAGGAGGCAGAGGTAGGTGTCTGTGAGTGTGAGGCAACCTGGTCTGTATAAGAAGTTCCAGATCATCCACACTACAAAGTCAGACCCTGTCTCAAACAAAACAAAAAAATACTACTAAGGAATAATTAATATATAGCTATTTTCCAGATAAAATATGAATATTGTGCCAATAGAAAAAAAATTTTTTTTTTGCTTTTAACAAAATGTTAACTCTTGTACGTTTTTGGCTTGGTTTGGTTTACTTACTAATTGGTTTTTTTTGTTGTTGTTGTTTTTTTTGTTTTTTTGCTTTTTGATCCCTGTACTTAGAGTATTTAGCTTTTTTATAAGATTAAAATCATTAGATCTTCAATAGAAGAAAGTTAATGAAGAAAACTGTCTCTGATTTCCTTTTTCCTCTTGTTAGTACTCAGTGCTCACACGCTCATAAATTACTTCTGTGATAAATTTTTGTTTGTTTGAAACAGCAGAAAGAATGTTTGGAGATTGCACAATGAAAATGATTCTATGAAGTTTGTTATAAGTAATGGCTGATAAAAAATAGAATGTAGTTGTGTCAGTGTATCTTGAGTTAATTAACCAGTGGTTTGAATCTGTGACCTGCTTCACTGTATAGCAGTCTAGGGACGTTGTACTGCGGAAGTGCTCACCTCACTGTACAGCCGTCTAGGGACGTTGTACTGCGGAAGTGCTCACCTCACTGTACAGCCGTCTAGGGACGTTGTACTGCGGAAGTGCTCACCTCACTGTACAGCCGTCTAGGGACGTTGTACTGCGGAAGTGCTCACCTCACTGTACAGCCGTCTAGGGACGTTGTACTGCGGAAGTGCTCACCTCACTGTACAGCCATCTAGGGATGTTGTACTGCGGAAGTGCTCACCTCACTGTACAGCTGTCTAGGGACGTTGTACTGCAGAAGTGCTCACCTCACTGTACAGCCATCTAGGGATGTTGTACTGCGGAAGTGCTCACCTCACTGTACAGCTGTCTAGGGACGTTGTACTGTGGAAGCGCTCACCTCATTGTACAGCCGTCTAGGGACGTTGTGCCGTGGAAGTGCTCACTTCACTGTACAGCCGTCTAGGGATGTTGTACTGCGGAAGTGCTCACCTCACTGTACAGCTGTCTAGGGACGTTGTACTGCAGAAGTGCTCACCTCACTGTACAGCTGTCTAGGGACGTTGTACTGTGGAAGTGCTCACCTCACTGTACAGCTGTCTAGGGACATTGTACTGTGGAAGCGCTCACCTCATTGTACAGCCGTCTAGGGACGTTGTGCCGTGGAAGTGCTCACTTCACTGTACAGCCGTCTAGGGATGTTGTACTGTGGAAGTGCTCACCTCACTGTACAGCCGTCTAGGAACGTTGTACTGCGGAAGTGCTCACCTCACTGTACAGCCATCTAGGGACGTTGTGCTGTGGAAGTGCTCACCTCACTGTACAGCCATCTAGGGACGTTGTGCTGTGGAAGTGCTCACCTCACTGTACAGCCATCTAGGGACGTTGTGCTGTGGAAGTGCTCACTTCCTTTCTCACTGCCTTGTTTCTCCATTTTCCTTCATTTGAGTCCTTCACTAGTGCCTGCTCTGCCAATTTGTGTTCTCCTTTGACAGTGCAGATTGCATTTTCATTTTGTTGAGGTCACTGTTGTCAGTGAACAATGTACTTTGCAGGTTGCAATAACAAAATGGCAACTTTGATTTCCAGCTCAGCACTGTGGAATATGGCCTTTTACGGTGGGAACATTCTGGTCTCTGTGATCTAGCAGTGCAAGCCACTTGTACTACATCACTTCCGAACACTTCAGGTGTGGCTCAGGAATGTGAGGAATGGGTTTGTAAATGTCCATATTATATAAATATTCACATCTAGCTAGTAGTACAGGACTATAAGGCAGCACAGTCACAGATGACAGACCTAATCAGCATCACACATTGCATATGTATGCTTTTCATATGTAAACAATGGCCTTTTCATAGTTAAAGGAATTTTTATATATGGAAAGAATGTTTCTGTACTAATTTCTTTTTTCTTTAATTGTATTTAGCATCAACATACCTTTTTTTCAAAATGAAAAAGATTCCCAGGATATTTAGATTCGAGGGAAAGCAGTTGTTTTATTTTCAAATGGGTGAAAATCATTTTACATTTTGTTGTGTAAAATTAGATTGTTCAATTAGTATGCTATCTATAATACCACTAAACCACATTTGTGATTTTGCCATTGATGTATGTGTGGTTTTAGTTTGTTTTTTATTGCTTGTAGCTTAAGCTGTTTCCAGACTTGATACTCCCAGCACCCAGTGGTGTACTGTGTTGCCAGACTCTGATTTCTTTAGAGTAATTGCATTGACTGCATTTGGGACCGTGATGCTTTCCATTTGTCGGGCTGTATGCCTGTCATGAGTAAAAGCCTCTGCACTGTTTGCTGCCTTTACTGTTCTCATGGGAGTAAGACGTCGGTGATCCATTCCCACCAGGGGAAACTAGCAGTTTTTTAAACATTGATTTATTTAAAGGGAGTCTGTGTCAAAAATAAAGGGACTTCCAGGAAAAGATTTCAACCACAGACATCTCAAGATAAGATGAGGCCAGATAAGAGATCCAAAACGCTATTTTCCAAAGACAAATGAAACTTTGAAAAAAATGACATATACTCCTTGTGAGATTAGACATAGGAAACCAGTCCAGATTAAGTAGACAGGTTCCCTTTTCCCATGAGGTGGGGAAGTTCAGGGAAAGACAGGCTCAGCTGCTATTTTCATCTCTGACCTAGGCTCCTGTTTGACCTAAGTCTGTCTTGATACAGCAGCACAGGCCAGCGAGGAGGCAGTGGCATTTCGCCGTGAACGCAGCACATTTAGGCGCCAGGCAGTACGGCGCCGGCACAATGCAGGGAGTAACCCTACCCCTCCTACCTTGCTCATCGGATCACCCCTAAGGTATGGTATTTTACAATTCCACCAAGTTTAGCATGCATGCAACTTGGACCTTCTAACGTGTTCTGTCAGATGCAAGAAAGCATTTGAAGAGCTTTGCTTTCCTTTTCCTCTCTCTTCTGCACATCCTCAGCTCTTTACTGTGCATGTGACTGTGAGCCTGTTGCATTCTGCATGCCTTATGTCTCACTGTGCAAACAAAATAAGGACGTTGATTTTTTTCCGTTTGAAATTGCAAAAGCATTTTAACAGTTACAAAACGAATCTAATAGTCCTTACATTAGCTTTTCTTCTTTTTTCTATGTCTACATGAATTATATTAATAAAACATCTTTTTCTCAACATTGTGACAGTGTTTATATGAACAGTTACAGGACCAAGCAATGAGCTTGCTGAGAACTAAATGGAAAACCGACCTCACCTTAATAAGTCAATTTGACTATTTCATGTCACTAAACTATGATATTTTATTTATACTGTATAAAATTTGAACCTAGTAAAGGACATAGAACTAAAAAAATTTGTGTAAGGTATCAGCTGTATATTTCTGTTTACATACAGAGACATGTTGAATTTGTCAACCCCTATTGTATATTAAAAGCATCTTTTTTCTAATATTCTCAAATAAGAGAATATCCATTTATGATATTGGGGGTATATTTTAGTGTTTTACCAATTTTAATTGCATCAAATTTAAAGAGTTCAGATCTTAAATTAGAACTATGAAGAGCCACTCAGAAGACTTGGCTTGCCTTTAGAAAGACAAATATGAGCATCTGTCCGTATGCTTGCGCAGGCAGTGCTCATCATACAGCACCTCTGAGCGAGTTCTTATTCTGCCACGTTTTTACTTTAACTTTTCAACTCCTGAAGGAAGAGCGTTATCTTTTCTTAAGTACACGGTAGGTTAGAAGAGATGGGCCCTGCCCTGCCTGCCCTGCCTGCCCTTTTTTTTAAACTTCCTTCTTAAGAATAGCAAAGTCCTATTTAAAATTTTTTTCATTTTACATTCCCCTGAGATTTAAGGCTGGGAATTTCATCTTTTACAGATCATGTTCCTAATTCCTTCAATAACATATAACCTCATAAAAATGTATTAAGCCACACTTGGGAGGCAGAGGCAGGTGGATCTCTGTGAGTTCAAAGCCAGCCTGGTCTACAGAGTGAGTTCCAGGACAGCTGCAGCTACAGGGAGACCCTGTCTCAAAAAGACCAAAATGTGTGTGTGTGTGTGTGTGTGTGTGTGTGTGTACAGCAGTCTGCCCTGGCTCTTTTAATTCTATTGACTCTAACAATAAAAACTTAAGGTTTGAGTTCTCTATGACTGTGAGTTATTTCATTTTTCTAATTATTTTAATGTTATTGTATTTTATATAACCATCAGTCAACAAAGGACTGGAATTGTTGTTGTTGTTTTTATAGTTCTTCACCAGACATATGAGAAGAACTGGTCTTCAGGAAGGACAGTCATCAACTCAATGTCAACAACAATAACTACTAAAGTTGTGTTTACTGGGTACCAATTCTCCTATAAAGACTTAACAAGACAGGGGCTGAACAGTGATGTCCCAGCAGTGAAGAGCATTGCTGTCCTTCCAGAGAACACATGTTCAGTTCCCAGTGTCCACGAGGCATCTTACAAACATCTGCAATGATTCTGACGNGTGTGTGTGTGTACATATATAAAGCCAATATTTAAACTATGAAAATGGGAATGCAGCCATTTGAAGAAGCATCTATTCCAGAAGCTTTCCTCTGTGCGCCCTTCTCTGTTTCCTTCCTGCCTCTTTTCTCCTTCTTGTCTTCCCCCCCCTCCCCCCGCCCCACTCCCACACCAGGACTTACGTTTCTGCCCATAGATTTGGGTCACAGTCCCAATGTGTGGCAAGAACATTTTTCCTTTTTCCATTTTGTTCCTGACCTCTTTTGCTCCCTGAATAATTCTTGCTACAGACGGCTTCTTTGCCTTCCTGCTCTCCCGTGGTTCTTTTTTTCTTTTTTTTTTTTTTTTTTTTTTACATTTTAACCTGTTTTTACAGTTAAAAAATCCTTTCATTCTTTGCCTTGAATGAGCCTGCCCAACAAATGTATATAGGTTAGTTTTTTTTTTCTCTCTCTCTGCCTGGTGGAATATTACAGTTACTGTTCTAATTCCAGCCAGTGAGACAGTGTTTTCCAATCTCCAGGATTTTAAGTCACATCTTGGAAATGGTTCAGGATTTACTTGTAATAGGCTCATGTTTGACTTTTTTTTTGAAAGCCTTCTTCTAGTAATTAGCATAGGGCTGGAGAGGTAGCTCAGCTGTTAAAGGCTAAGGCTAGCAACCAAAACATCAAGAGTTTGGTTCCCAGTAGTAGTTAACATGCAGTTTTTGTTGAGACTCTAGGATATTTTCCGTACAGATGTTGCATGTGTCCTAAATAGGCTGACCTTGTCATAGGTGAAATAAAGTAAAATTTAGCTGTAGGCATTAGGGAAAGTACCAACTTACTAAAATTACCTGTTGCAATTGTAAAACATTAAGGAAAGGTATATTGCATTATTTTACAATGTGAACCAAATAATAATCTCATCTTTAAATAAATGTTTGTTTAAAAAGAATGGAAAGAATGTGGCAATACATTCATTACAGTTTCTGAATAAATATAGTAAAATCTTTTCTAGTACCTTCCTTTGTCTATTGGGGGATATGTTTCAAAACACCCAGTTGATTCCCAAGACCAGTGGGTCATAACGAACCCTACAGATCCTCCGTTTCGCCACATATGCATTCATATGGTACAGTTTATACATTCAACAATGCAAGAAATTAGCAGTAATAGCTATGAATAAAATATGGCAATTATAAGAATATTTATTAGAATAACCTCCTTAAGAATTTAACATTTTTTCAAGTCAGTGATATAGGTAAGTTTTATAGGTGCTAGCTAATTTTTCCTCAGTTACTAGAGCTAAAAATAAAGACAAGTAAAAATTTTATAATGTAATTATAAAGGTTTCTGTATTTATTACCCTATGGATCATGTGTTTTTAAATCCTTACTTAAGAGTGGACTAGAGCCAGGCCTGGTGGTGCACACCTTTAATTCCAGCATTTGGGAGGCAGAGGTAGGCAGATCTCTGTGAGTTCAAGGCCAGCTGGGGCTACAGGGAAACCCTGTCTCAAAAAAACAAAACAAAACAACAAGAACAAAAAGTGGGCCGGAAAGAAATCCTCTATATTTAGGTGAAGAACAAAAAGCTTTAATGTATTTATAGTTTTATTTAAAATAGAGATTAAAAGATTTTTAATAAAATAAGATCACAGTCTTGCTTGAGAATCTGAGATTAGAAATTCATAATGGATCATTTTGTGCTCAGAGAGGAATCTATCAAATATTCCTTGTTTATGTACTACATTCAAGGCATCCTTTTCTTGGAATCTGTAGATTCTTGGCAATAATGGAGTCATAGCATCTTAGAGTTTACATTTTAGTTGGGGACACACATACAAAGGTTAACGGACAAGTATAAAGGACAATTGTCAACAACCACATCAGTGTAGAGAGGGCTGAGTGACCAAGAGCAGCTCTACATCTGTCATTAAATTGG
Source organism: Rhizomys pruinosus (assembly GCA_009823505.1). NCBI lineage: Eukaryota > Metazoa > Chordata > Mammalia > Rodentia > Spalacidae > Rhizomys > Rhizomys pruinosus. The sequence goes on along the minus strand of VZQC01014772.1, from coordinate 848,539 downwards.
AAATGCTAATTGGTGTGATTGCATGCCAGCCCATAATGATAGACTTGGATTTCTTGTTGCTGTGCTGTGAAGTATTTGCTACTGTAAAAAAGATGTGTTCATGTCTATTTGTCTAAAATGAAGAGCAGCCCTCCAAGAATCTGTTTCCTAACAATTTGTGCTAAAACCAGCCTTTTCTGTTGCCGTCGAAGAGTTTTGAAAACAGGGATTCAAGTGGCATAAACATTTTATTACTAGCTTTGGATATTTAAAACTTGACATCTATAATCATAGACTTTGGTTAATTTCCTTTCTTTAGTCTGAAGTTGACTTCCATGCTCTACCCAATATTTTGAAAACATTTTATGTATTTGGATAGACATTGTTTATCTCTGGCTTGAAAATTAGTATATTATTCTTTGATATGTTCACACTAAGATATGACTAAGTGTGATATATTACCTTTGCTTATGACTTTAAAAAAATTCATAGAAAATTTTTTGCAGTAGCAAAGTTTTGGGTTGAGTATAAACTTTGCTCTCATCGTAATCTGAAAATTCATAGTATTTCAACTTACTGAACTATTTTCCTATTTTCTCTTGTGAAGTTTGGTCATTTTGGTTAGGCTCATAGGTGAGGTTAGATAACTCCTAAGGAAGAGCATCAGCGCAGCTGTGTTGATGGAAGGTGAAAACTTAACTGTTCATACTCATTCTTGAGATAATTTCTTTTTCTTCTTTAAATTTTGTAGTGCTGGAGGTTGAAGCCAGGGCCTGACACATGCCAGGCAAAGGCTCTGCCACTGAACTACATTACCAACCTTTCAAGATCATCTCTTGATTAGTAGCTATTGGGAAATACTTAATCTAAATAAACTATTAAGCATGTTTATATGTATTAAATAATACCAGCATGATTAACAAGCCAAAAATTTGAAGACTTGCTTTTCTTCCTATGCTCTGCTAAGAATGGATGCTTTTTCTTAATCAAGCCTAAAAAATGAATGTGCTGGTTAATATAATTGTATGATGAAAGAAATATTCTAAATCTATACTGTCCAATGTGACAGCCACTAATTACTAGCTTCTGCTCACTTGGTGGCATGTGGTTGCCACTAGCTGTGATATGTGGTTATCGCATTTGAAATGTGGTTAGCCCGAGTGAAAAACTAAATTCCACTCCGTAAGGCAGTGCAGTTCCAGGGTATTCTATTGCTACAGCTCCCACATTTATAGTATTTTATAATTAGCCTTTTTTTAAAAAAACTAAGCACCAAAGAAGCCATTACACTGGATCCAAAATATCAGAGAGAAGATAGTAAAAAATGGTGTCATCAGAACTGATAAACTAGATTAGGCCATCGTGAGTAATGTTCTTTGTGTTCTAGCAGTCTAGTAATTTTAGTAACAGACTCTGCAATTACTCAGAATTAAACTTAAAGTGACTCAGGAAAGCATGATGTGCAGAATGCTGTAGTTAAAAAGGTTTCATGAATTTCATCAGCTTAAATCTGAGTAAATCTATTAAGAATGTTAAAATTCATGTGACTGTATGTAGTTATAAGTAATTAGCCAGGCATGGTGGTACACCTCTTAAATCTCAGAACTTGGGATATAAAGGCAGGCAGATCTCTGTGATTTCAAGGCCAGCCTGGTCTACACAGTGAGTTGCTGGCTAGCCAATGTTACATAGTGAGACCTTGTCCCAAAAAAGTGGGGGAGGGTTAGTAATGTAGGAAAATTAATTTTATAAATTTATAAAAATAAATTTATAATAAAATACTAATTTTTTGAAATTTTTTTGAAAAAAAATTTTTTTTTGGTCTTTCTGAGACAGGGTCTCCGTGTAGCCCCAGCTGTCCTGGAACTCACTCTGTAGACCAGGCCGGCTTTGAACTCACAAAGATCCGCCTGCCTCTGCCTCCTAAGTGCTAGGATTAAAGGCGTGTGCCACCATGCCCAGCTAATTTTTTTTTTTTTTTTGGTGAAATTTTATAAAATTTAGACAACAGTAGAATATCCTTGGAGAAATTACAGGCTTCCCAATTATGAAGGTTTTCCAAAATAATGTATTATTGTTAATGAGAATTCAGTTTCAATTGGAAATCATATAACAATTCCTCATGGGTACATGATTTTTAACTAATTCTTGGTATATAACACACGTAGCCTCATATCAGAAATATATAGGCCTTCATAAATGATTCTTACATTAATTTTCCCATCACTATTCCAGTGGCCATTTGTGTTTTACTTGATTGAGTCAAAATTCAGTTCTTTTGCTCAAGTTTGTGATTTTCTTTTGATTAATATTGTATTTATTTTGTTTGTGTTTTATAGAGAGTCTTTGGTTATCAAATGTGTAGCAACTTTGTTTTATTGTGAATTTGAGATTTTAGACTATTTGAAAGAAAAGTCTAGGATTATTACAAGGTTATAAATGAAAGTGTGTGTTTAACTGAAAAACAGTTTGCCTATTAGAGAGTCCAGCACCAAGCCACGTTGGTTGAACGTATTTATGATTCTTTGCTGCTTTTCTGTTTCTTTACTCTAGAATTTAGTTGGCTTATGCTGGAAGAAAGTTTGCAGATTGACAGTTTACATCTATATTGAATGTTTATTGCATTTGCTACTGTGAGTCCGATCGATAAAGACCAGAACAAGTGTAATCTGTATAACTGTACAAAGCTTGTGGGCTCCTTTTTAGGTTATTTAAAGCAGTGTCATTGTTGAAATCAGTTCTGTATTGATTTCATTCTGGCTGTTTTCTCTTTTCTTCCCTGTAATGTCTCCTCATGTTTTCTCCTAGCCTTCAAGATGGTCAGCAAGGCCAGCAGTCCGCAGCCCAGGTCAAAGTCCAGTCCCGCCCCCCATCCCAGGCTGCAGTGCTCAGTGCTAGTGCCTCCTTGCTGGTGAGAAAAGGGAGTGTCCACTTAGAAGCCTCACATGACCATGCATCTGCTGTAGGCGGTAGCAGTTTGCACGATGAACTTGGTATGCAGGCCTTATGTAATCTTGGTGTTCGGGAACTTTAATCCGAAGTGAATGAGTAACAGTGATTGCAGTTCTTTTCTGAGATAGCTAGCTCTGTTTTGATAGGGTTTGTTTGCCCTGTGTGTAATAAAACTTTTGCCTTTGCCCTTTTTTTCTCTTTCTCTTTACTCTTCTTTTTCTTTTGAGTGTATCCATTACTAACAGGCAGGTGATAAGTTGATAAATGTACCTACTATAAATAACCTCTTAAATCAATGTGGGCAGTTCTGTTATTCCCAAGCATTTGTTCCATGTGGGGAAATGTGGGTTTTTTAAAAAAGTGATTTTGAGAAAATGTTAATTTCTTTGGTTTTGAGTATGTTATGCACAGAGAAGGTGGACATGCTTTCAAATAGTCATGTTACTCTACGGTCTTGTGATGTGTTCTGTATTTTGCAAATATAACAAATCCTACTACAAGTGATAGACATAGTTCTAACTGCAATGTTCTGAGGACAACGTGGCTCAGTACTCATAATAGGTTACTTTATAAAATATTTAATTTTCCTGCTAATATATGTATAAATATATTAATAAAAATTTATAAAATAAAAAAATAGTGGCACATGCCTTTAATCCTAGCACTTAGGAGGCAGAGGCAGGCAGATCTTTGTGAGTTCAAGGCCAGCCTGGTCTACAGACTAAGTTCCAGGACAGCTGGGACTACAGGGAGACCCTGTCTCGAAAAGACCAAGGGAAAAAAAAAATTTATAAAATCAATTTTCAGAGATGCAGCATATTTTAAAGTCTCAATAATAGTGCATCCACTCAAATACATGTTTTGTGCATTAAGGACAGATTTTTTTTTTTTTTTTTTTTTGTCTTTTTGAGACAGGATCTCCCTGTAGCCTCAGCTGTCCTGGAACTCACATTGTAGACCAGGCTGGACTTGAACTCACAAAGATCTGCCTGCCTCTGCCTCACAAGTGCTAGGATTAAAGGTGTGTGCCACCACGCCTGGCAAGGACAGATTTTTATACTACTATTAAATTTTCATTCCTTTTCCAATTCCAGTTCCAGGGGACAGAACATTCATACACATACAGAAATAAATAAATTAAAAAAAAAATTCTAAAAAAAAAAAGAATGCCCATGTTGTGCAGTGCCCATGGAGGTCAGAGAGGGCATTGGATCCCCTAGAACTGGAGTTATGGATGGTTGTTAGCTGCTTTGTGGGTGCTGGGAATTGATTCTGGGTCCTCTTTAAGAGCAGTCAGTGCTCTTAGCTGCTGAGCCACGTCTCCAGTCCTAAATTTTTATGTCTTTGTGGGATATGTGTGTGTTGTGTTGTGTAGTTCGGGTATGTGTTTGTACATGTGTGTTCATGTATGTATGTCCATACCTATGGAAGACAGAGGTCGACGTTAGGTGACTTCCTCAGTTGTTCTTATTTTGTGAGGCAGAATCTCTCACTGAACTGGAGCTCTGTGATTCGGCAGTACTAGCTGACCAGTGAGCTGTAGGGCTCTGCTCTGGGGTCACATGTGTAGGCTTTGTCTGGCTTTTTACTTGGGTGCTGGGAGTCCAAACTCATACCTTCGTGTTTGTGTGCCAAAACATGTTACTGACTGAAACTATCTTCCTGGCCTATACTACTTTGATTTCTATCTCTCTGAATGATTCAGGTTCCTTGTGCTCATATTAATAATAATTATTTAAATAAATATCATATAGAAGATCGTGTTATTCAGGAACACTCACCTGACAATGTTTGGTCATTTTGATTTTATTGATCCATATCACAACAGCTTTACTCCTATAAAGATGACTTCAATCTGAGTTAGCTGGAAGGATATATGGTAATAAAGTACCAAAATTAGTTTTAATAAAACTTAATATGCTATTTATTTATTAACTCTTTTTCCATTTTGTAAAAGTTAGTTATAGAGATATATTAATAAATATGTAAATGTGCAAATCTTATGCAACTTCAAAATGGTCATCTAAGGTGTTTATAACAGTGCCATCTTTGGGAGTTTCTAAATAAAATAAGAAAAGTACAACTCTTTAAATTTAGAATGCTTTTCCTTTTGAACTTAAGATTTGGAGAGACAAAAAAAGTCCATTAAGATGCTTGAGAGAAAATATGGCAGAATTCAGTTTAGCTGCTCCTTTTTTTTTTTGTCTTTTCGAGACAGGGTCTCCCTGTAGCCCCAGCTGTCCTGGAACTCACTCTGTAGACCAGGCTGGTCTTGAACTCACAGAGATCCGCCTGCCTCTGCCTCTGCCTCCCAAGTGCTAGGATTAAAGGCATGCACCATCACGCCCGGCGTAAAAAATATGTTTTAAGCCAGGTGTGGTGTCATACACCTTTAATCCTAGCACTTGGGAGGCAGAGGTAGGTAGATCTCTGTGAGTTCAAGGTCAGCTTGGTTTACATAGCTAGTTTCAGGCCAGCTGTGGCTACAGGAAGACCCTGTCTCAAACAAAACAAAATAAAACATTTTTTTAAAGCCAAATAAGCTCTAGATATAAGGCATCATTTAAAAAATATATTTATTTTTATTCTACATGTATGTTTTGCCTGCATGTATGTAAGTACACATGTACCTGTGTACAATGCCTGTGGAGGCCAGAAGCAGCCCTGGAACTGGAGTTATGAAACATTGTTAGTCACTGCATGGGTCCTGGGAACTGAATCTGGGTCCTCTGTAGAGCAGCCAGTGCTCATAACCACTGAACCATGTCTTCAACCCAGTAAAGCCTCATTTTAAAGTTACATGCAGATTTTTGGAAATATTAGCATCTGAACTGTTTTGCAGTTTTTCCATTTAAATCTTATGCAGACCAAACTCTGCGTAGCTTCCAAGATCAGACAAGATGGGGTGTGTTCAGGGTAGTATGGCTGTAGACTTGTTCTGACGACAAAAAGTCTCCTCTGACGATAAAAAGCCTCTTATTGTCAGTAGTTCAATATCTGTTGGGGGAATACCGAATTCAGGACATTCTCTTGATATTTGGATTTTTTTTTTTAATGATAGCTAGTTCTTACCTTAGTCTTTCATAGCTGAACACTGCTACATTAAATTTTTAGTAATAACTATTAGTTCACAGGGGCTGCACATTATTAAGCAGAAATGCAACCTTAAAGCTTCAAATAAGAGGTCACAGAATCCCTGGTGACCTCTTATTTTTTAGTATTTACAAATCTTATTATTTAGAAAATATTTCATGTACTGCTCCATACATTTGGGCTTTATCTTAAGTTCTTTTCTTCCTGACTATAAATTGAGTCAGAGGACTGTATGGGACATAGAGGTTCCTATGCTGTGGTAGATCATTTTCATTCATCTGAACAGAATAGTTACATCTGGGACTACGGAGATGGCTCAGCAGTTAACAGCATTGGCTTCTCTTGCAGAGGACCTGTGTTTGGTTAGCATGGCAGTCAACAACCATTTGTAACTCCAGTTCCAGGGGATCAGGCTCCCTCTTCTGACCTTCATGGGCATTGCAGGACACAGGAACACATACATGCATGCAGGCAAAACACTCATACCCATGAAGTAAAAATAAATAAAAGTAGTTACATTCTTTTTTGCAAGAATTTTGATCTTGTACTTTTCCATTATTTTTTAAATACAAATTTACTCAATTCTGTGTGGGATCCTTATTTTGGGGAGGAAGGACAGCATAAAATATAGTATACAAATGAGAAGTAATGTGTTTACTCTTCTGACCTCTGCAGCATTGCATGACACGGGTATACAAACCTACATGCAGACAGTACATTCATACACATAAAATAAATAAAAAAAATATTTTGTTGAAACAATAAAAACCATCTTGTATCTAGAAAGAAGAACGTTAAATGGTGAAGGAGATGTATTTTACCAGTGCTTCCCTTTGGTAGGAATTCAAATGTGCTTTTCTCCATTCTTAGAATAGAATTATGAGTCTGGCTGGGTACAGTGGCACCTTTAATCCCAGTGCTCAGGAGGCAGAGGCAGGCAAATCTCTGTGAGTTCAAGACCAGCCTAGTCTACAGAGCAAGCTCCAGGCAAGCTGGTACTAAAGGGAGACCCCTTTCTCAAAAAAAAAAAAAAAAAGAAAGAAAAAGAAAAAAAAGAAACACAAGTCTTAAATACTAGGAAATCCACAAGAATAGTAAGTCATCTGTAACATCAGCACTCAGTGCTCCGCTGTTGATATTTTGTGATTTTTTTTCTTCTTTGCTCCTAGTCCTTTTAAGATACACACACACAGTTTCCTAGAATAGAGTTGAGAGTATGTTATGTGACTATTATGCTTCTGTTTAAGTGGTGTTTTTTTTTTTGTTGTTGTTGTTGTTGTTGTTGTTGTTGTTGATTTTTGGTCTTTTTGAGACAGAGCCACATCTGGCCTGGAACTTGCAATGGAGACCAGGCTGGCCTGCAGCTGGTATAAGTTTTTTTTTGTTTTGTTTTTGAGGCAAGGTCTCCCTGTATCCCCAGCTAGCCTGGAACTTTCTCTGTAGACAAGGATGGCCTTGAACTCACAGAGATCCACCTGCCTCTGCCTCCCAAGTGCTGGGATTAAAGGAGTGCACCACTGCACCCAGCAAGTTTTATAACTTGCTTTTTTTCCCCTCTCAGTTAGCCTGTCTGAACTTTTACCCATGTTGTTAATATTTTTACATTTCTTTTTAAATAGCTATATGTTTTGTCACCTAGGACTGTCTGGAAGGAAGTACTCTGTAGTGAATTCTAAAGGCAGACTTACTGGCCTCTTAACTGAGCTCTGCCACTTCTTAGCTACATGACCTTGGGCAAGTAATTTCCTCATGCTGTGCATCAGTTTTCTCATTTATCAAAGGAGGCAGTACTAATGCCAGTTCATAGGTTTATCCATTTGTATCTATTAAAATATTCTGGTGCAGGGCTGGAGAGATGGCCTAGCGGTTAAGAGCACCGACCACTCTTACAGAGGACCCGGGTTCAATCCCCAGCACCCACATGGCGGCTGAGAACCGTCTGAAGCTTCAATTCCAGGAGAACTCCAGTTCCAGGGGAATCCGAGACCCTCTTCTGAACTCCGCGGCGTTGCACGACACGGGTGCACAGACTTGCATGCAGACAGTACATTCATACACATACAGCAATAAATAAAATTAATAAAAAAAATTTTAAATATTCTGGTGCTTGGCATTAGTACGCTTATTAGATAAATGACTGTTGCCATTACTTGTTAGTAAACTATCACTGTCATAATTCATTTACTCAGTAACATAAGCTCATGGTTAGTCTTTAAGGTGTTTCCTGATATTTTGTATTGTAATACACACTTTGCTGAAGGCTCTTCGCATGATGGGCTTGGTGTGTAGAGGTAATTAATCCTTCAGGATAAATAAGTTGGAGTAGAATTATTGCCAAGAACAATGAATATTTTAAGGGCTTTGGTGTATCCTTCTATTAGTTATGGAGAGCTCAAGCCAGTTTATATTTTATCTGGCAGGCTGTTAGGTTTTTTGTTGTTGTTGTTGTTTTGTTTTGGATTTTTTTTTTTTTTTTGTCTTTTCGGGACAGGATTTCACTGTAGCCCCAACTGGCCTTGAACTCACAGAGATCTGCCTGCCTCTGCCTCCCAGGTGCTGGGGTTGAAGGTGTGTGCCACCATGCCTGGCACAGAGTATTTTTTTTTTATCCTCATTAATATCTCCATTTAACATTCATTCCTTGGATAGTGCTCAGAATTTTCTCATTGTTACATTAGAAAAGCTACAGAATAATATTATAAATAGTTTTGGGTGTTTGGATTGCTCTAGGAGCTTTACAGAGGATCACAAGGACTGTCTCTTACCAGCACACCGCAAAGAGCCATTGAGGTACATGAATAGATTATCTGTGTCCTGAACATTCTTTCTTAAATTTATTTTTTATTTTTATTTTATGTGAATGAGTATTTTGCCTGCATGAATATTGATGCACCATATGCGAGCACTGCCTGTCAAAATCAGAAGAGGTGTTGGACCCTGGAACTGGAGTTTTGTTAGCTGCCATGTGGGTGCTGAGAACCAAACCTTGGATCTCTGCAAGAGTAGCCCAGTGCTTTTAACTGCTGGGCCATCTCTCCAACTCCATGGTGAACATTCTTAAGACCATAAATTAAAGTTGAGTAATATATGTAATAGAATATAGGTCAGGTTCTTGGGAGACACCCCAAAATCAATGCCTAAAATAATGATGCTTCTGTTTTTCTCTGGCACTGTGCCTGGCAGATAGTCTGGCTTTTTTATTTTCTATTTCTTTGTTACCTGCCTAGTTAAAGGACCTCTAAGGTTGTTGAAATTTCCCAGCCAACAGAAAGATCAAGAAGAGGAAAATAAGTCAATAATACCCAGCCCTGACATTTCAGGTTGTAGCTTGGAAACAGTACCTTTTACTTCTCTTGTCTCTCCCACCAGTGTCCTGTACATGGTCACTTCATAATTTCCAGCTGCAGGAGAGGCTGGGGAGTAGGCTAACTAGGAGGACCCAAGCTGAGCTGAAATTCAGTTAGGAAACAGCACTACTATAAGGAATAAGGAACTGTCGTCCATCAGCCTTTGACACAGTAAGATGATAAGGATTCCTTCAATAAAAAGAATTTTAGTAAGCTATTAGAAAAGCTGATAAGTTCAAAGAAAAAAATGATTAAGTGGGGATGAGGGTTAGGAAAAACAGAGAAGGGTGGGGGAGGTTAGCCCCAACCAAGTATTATAAACTACAAATAAAAATAAATTTAACAACAAAAAAATATGAATGGTCTATGAAATCTCAACCTTGCTCCTAATTTTTAGAAGTGAAAATTAAAAGCAAGATTGGTGATTCTTTCATCTTTGAAACCGTATTGGTGTCCATTTGTTCAGGGGTCTGAAGAAATAGATGATTAGATGCTAGGACATTTTTGTAGGACAAGTTAGAATGGTAAAGCAAAAGGTCCATATGTTTTCATCTACAGATTTTATAAACATATAAACATTTTAATGTTCTTAGTCATTGTAATACTGTTCATAATTTTGAAAAACTATAAAAAGAATTTTAAGTGCCCACTACTAGAGAACTGCTTAAAGATAATGGTACACATAATATAATTCATAAATCATGATAGTTGGCAATGTAATATTCAGAACTCAGTAAATATGTATTGTGTGTGAGGGGGTTGCACTCCCATGTGTGTGCTCGCGCGTGCTGCTTTCCTCTATTCTCTAGTTTTTTTGTTTTGTTTGGTTTTCTTGAGACAGGGTCTCCAAATAGTCTGAGCTGGCCTGGAACTTGCTACATAGACCAGGCTAGCCTTAAACTCACAGAGATCTATTTGCCTCTAACTCTGGAGTGCTGGGATTAAAGGTATACACTACCACGCCCAGCCTAGTGTTTTCTGTTTTTTTTTTTCTTCACCAGATTTTTGAGACAGGTCTTTCCCACTGAACCTGGAGCTCACCGTTTCAGCTAGACCCACTCACTGGTCAGAGAACTACGTCCTCATCCCCCTCAGAATCCATCTGTCTCCATCCCTACCCCACTTCCAGCTCTCAGGTTACAGGTGTGTGCCACATGCCCCAATTTCTCTGGGTGCTGGAAATCTGAACTCAGCTCCTCATGCTTGTGCAGTGAGCACTTTATCCACTGAGCTGCCTCCCCAGCTCATAAATCTACATTATTGCTATGAAATGTTAGTTAGGCTTATTTAGTAAGGAAAAGGGAAATTACAATATATGTGAAAATAGTCCATTTGTTCTTGGGACAGGTATCTATATAATCTATTCTGAAGAACACAAGATGTTCTTGGCACATGGTATCTTTGGTGAGTTAGGAACTTTCCTCATTTTATATACTCTGAATTTTCTAAGAAGTTTTCTTTAAAAATGAAATACCTAAACAGCAAATACCAGTATCATTTCCCATTGGTTAGAGTCTTGTGGAACTTTCATAGATTCCCTGCTGTCTCAAACTCATTCCTCCACTCAGACTTTCCTGATTATTCTTTTTTTACCTTATTTTATTCAGTTGTATGGTTATATAATTTACATACAGTAAACTTCACCCATGTAACATGTGTAGTTGTTGAGTTTTACCAGATGGCACATCTATGAAATACACCATAGACAAGATGCTGAGTTTCTCTTACCTCAACACATCCTGTGTATGACCCAGTGTGGTCTGCCTGCCCCTCTTCTGGCCATGGGAAACCCATACTCTGCATTCTTTTTCTTTTCTTTTTCATTTTCAACAAAATCGCTTATTTTGGTCTTTTCTATCAAGAAATTACAAATTCAAGTCTAATATGATTACAAAGGACAAAACTTTGCAGTGCTGTAAGAAATGGTCATGGGGAACTAAGAGGTGGGAAACAGGACACATGGCATGCACAGGTGATCCCTCCCCCACTGCATCTTAAAAATCAAAGGCCCTTGCCTTCATAAAAGGATGACGTATACCCAACACATGAAATTAGTGCTTGGGTTTTCTTATAATTTGGTTTCTGACATTTTACTAAAACCTCTGATTTTTGCCATTTGCTTTGCAGCTTTAAGATAGTTACTGCATTATTTTACCTTTTTTTTTTTTTCTTAGTTTAAAGAAGGGTTTAATTTAATTATGATGCCTGACCTACACTCAACTCGGAGGAGTACAGGGCTTTTTATAAGTACACCAGCCAGTCAGAGTTTAACACCACAGTTAAAGTTACCAATCAAGGGGAAACTCTCCAAGCAAGCAAACTAATCATTCCTAGAATGACTAAGGAAATATGGCCTAATGGTATCTGAGAATACTATCCCTGAATTTTTTTTATAATCCTCTATCTCAGTAATCCTCTATCTCATTTCCCCTCTCCTTGTGAGGTCTTCAAATCCCTGAAGGAAGTTCATAAGAGTCGACCACAGCTTGTGTTTCCAAGATGGAATGATCTCTGCTAGGGAGAGGGTTGTGTTGGGTCCTTAGCACCATGAGTTTAGTAGAATTTACCCACCGGTTAATAAATCTGACAAGTGAGCTTAGGATGCCTGGGCCACAAGTCAGAGCAACCAGAAGGATAAGTTTACTGGCAGATCCAGGAAGTCTTCAGCTCTCAGCTGAGAGAAACCGGCTCTTTGGGGGGCTCTTGACCTAACCCTAAACTGCCTAGCCAATTTTTAGTTCCTACTTTTATCACATTACCCTCTGAGGTTACCCCAATTGCTGGGCGTAGTGGTGCACACCTTTAATCCCAGCACTTGGGAGGCAGAGGCAGGTGGATCTCTGTGGGTTCAAGCCCAGCCTGGTCTACAGAGTGAGTTCCAGGACAGCTGGGGCTATAGGAAGACCCTGTCTTCCCCCCAACCCCCCAAAATGAATCAATTAATTTTAAAAACCACACAACATTATTTTACTTTTTTTTTTTTTTTTTGTCTTTTCGAGACAGGGTCTCTTTTTAAAAATTTTTTTTACTTATTTTTATTTGTGTATGAATGTACTGTCTGCATGTAAGTTTGTGCACCCGTGTCGTGCAATGCCACGGAAGTCAGAAGAGGGTGTCGGATTCCCCTGGAACTGGAGTTAAAGATGGTTCTCATCCTCCATGTGGGTGCTGGGGATCGAATGTGGGTCCTCTGCAAGAGCAGTCAATGTTCTTAACTGCTAAGCCATTTCTCCAGTCCTATTTTACTTTAAAAAAAAATTTTTTTTTATTAATTTTATTTATTTCTGAATGTGTATCAATGTACTGTCTGCATGCAAGTTTGTGCACCCGTGTCGTGCAATGCCTTGGAGGTCAGAAGAGGGTATCAGATTCCCCTGGAACTGGAGTTCCTGGAATTGGAGTTTCAGACAGTTCTCTGCCGCTATGTGGGTGCTGGGGATCGAACCCGGGTCCTCTGTAAGAGCGGTTGGCGCTCTTAACTGCTAGGCCATCTCTCCAGCCCCCCTATTTCACTTTTTAAAGGAAGTGAACCTAATGAAAATTGTAAAACTGGAATGTTTCTGTGCTCAATTATAAAAACACTGTCATCTCTTGGTAAAGGCTAATGCCAAACCGAGGTCAGAAACGGTGGGAATCAGCAGGTACACCAGGACCATGTTTGTGTGGCATCTGCAGCTACATGTGGCTCTGTGTTGGAGACACAGAAACATAATGTCGTTCTTGCTTTTATAAGCTGACACTTAGCCTCTAACTGGGTGGGCAGTGCTTTGCTTTTAATTCTTCCTCCCTTGTTCTAAATAGCTTTGTAAATAAAATAAGAGCCAGAATAAAAGTATGCCTATCCATACTGGACACACCTTTTTGTTCCAGCACTCTAGAGGCAGAGGCAGATGGATCTCTACATAGCAGGTTCCAGGCCAGCTGGGGCTACAGGGAAACCTTATCTCCAAAAAGAAAAAAGCCCATCTTTTATTCAAATAGAATAAAAGAGTAAGATTATGTAATTAAGCCTTTTTTAAAGAGGTCCATGCTGCCATGGCTGTGCCCAGCTGCAGGCTACTTGAGCCCAATAATTTGAGAAGATTAAAAAAAAAAAACCTCAGACGTTACATCTCAGGGATGGAGCCATTTCAGTAATGGGAAAAAACAGGGATGCACCTAGACGTAGAGCACCTCGCGGCTCCTTTTCAGCCATCATCTTTGCATTGCTTTATGGCAATTTCCTGCACAAACTGCATTCTCAAAGGAACATGACTGTGCTTTCTATCAGAGGCCTGCCTTCTTCCAGAAGCTGTACAGTAGATCATGCAGTATGTGGCTTTGTGTGTAAGGAGACTCAACATGTTCCTTTATGTAATAGCTCCCTATCACTGCCTAGTATTCTGTTTGTGAGTATAGTGTATGTGCGTTATCCATTCGATTGTGGATGGGCATTTGTGTAATTTCTGGTTTGTAGATACTATAAAAAAAATGAGGGTTTTTTTGTTTGTTTTGGTTTTGGGTTTTTTTGTTTTGTTTTGTTTTGGTTTTTGCCTTGTTTCGAAATACTGGGGATTGAACTCAGGGGTCTTGAGCTTGCTAGTCAAGTGCTCCAGCACTGTGCCATATCTCAGCCCTAAACTGGTTCTTTTTGTCTTGTTTCAAATCAGGCTGGGGGATGACTCAGCATGGAAGAGCACTTGCTGTCAAGACATGAGGACCTGAGTGCTATGGTGGGCAGGGAAAGGAATGTTGCTGGGGCTTTCGAGCCACCAGCCTAGCCCCAGGTCCAGTAGGAGAACCCATCTCAAGGGAATAAGGGAGAAAGTAGTAGAGCAGGACACTTGAAGTCCTCGTGTAGCTTCTGCATTTGCTGCCCACACACATATGTGCACACACCACACACACCACCACCACCAACAACAACAACAGCAACAAGAACTCGAGTCTATATTCTGTTCTCATCCTTGCCAGCACTTCACTATGATTGGCCTTCAGTTTTAAAAGTAATGGTATCTTGCTTTGGTTTAAATTTACATTTCTCTTGTACTAAGGATGGTGGGCATCTCATGACTGAGGAGTTTTGGGGGTAATATACATACATTTGTACCAGAAACATCAGTATTTGTCTTATTTTCAAAGCTAGGTTGTTGGTCCTCTTACTATTTACATGTAAGGGTTCTTTTGATATTTTAAATTTAATTCATTTGTCAAATTGCATATACTTCCTATTATGTGGCTTGCCTTTTAGTTGACTTGACTATTCTAAATGGCATGAATACCACTGCTTCAGGTTATTTTACCAAACTAAGAAGTACTTGTCCCTGGGGCTGGAGAGATAGCTCAGCAGTTAAGAGTGCCGATTGCTCTTGCAGAGGACCTGGGTTCGATTCCCAGCACCCATATGGCGGCTAAGAACCGTCTTTAATTCCAGTTCCAGGGGAATTCGACACCCTCTTCTGACCTCCATGGCATTGCACGACACGGGCGCACCAATCTACATGCAGACAATAAACTCATACACATAAAAAATAAAAAAATAAGAGAAATACTTGTCCCTTCGAACTAAAATGCAAGCAGATGATGAAGTCATGCAGAATATGAGCTTGTATGTGTTCTTTGAAAAGCTCAGCTGATCTGAGGAGCAACAGTGGAGCCCTAAGAGGGAAATGAGACCAGTAAGAAGCAGAGGAGGCCCATTTAGAGACACATCAGCTTATGAATCTTTTACTGTTGCCAAGCAACCATAACCTCTGTGTAGTCTAACCGTTCTTCAAAGCTCCATTTTAAACCCCTTCTCACATCTACCCTTTTCCTTATTATTTATGTATTTATTTATTTATTTTTTTTTTTTGAGACAGGATCTCCCAGTAGGTCCAGTTGGCCTAGAACTCACTATGTAGACCAGGCTGGCCTTGAACTCAACAGAGATCTGCCTGCCTCTGCCTCCTGAGTGCTGAGATTAAAGGCATGAGCCACCATGCCCAGCCCTCTTTTAAAAACCAGTACAGCATTGCACATATAAAGAAGGGCTTGTTCTAAACATTGAAACTTGAAATTACAAGTTGATTTCCATTATATCACCAAACTTAAAAGAGGCGTTAGCAGCCTAAGACCCGGAGTCTAGGGACACAAGGGTTGGCAGACTACAGCCTCCAGGCTTGATGCTTGGTTTTGTAAATAAATATAATAAGCATGAGTTATATGTTACACGTTGTCAGTAGTGACTTTATTCTACAATGACAGACTTGAATTGTTCCAGTATAAATTATTTGGATAATGCCTGAGCTGTTTATTATCTGGCTCCTCATAGAAAAAGTTTGCTGACATTTGGAGTAGGGAGAGACAAGCCCATTAGCCCATTAGCAGCAATATAGTCTGAGTCATTTCTATGTGGGTGGACCTTGGAGACTCAGTGTCCCCACTCCTGATAGTAGGGAGTGCTAGCCAAGAAATCAGAGGCCTTCTCGCATATATTCATGGAGAAGGCATGATACTCATCACATTGGAAGGAAGCATGTCTGCACTTATACTGTGAGCCATCTTCTTGAAAGCATTTTATAGATTTACAGCCCATGTCACTGTCTTTGCCCATATAGTTCTTTCCTGTCCCAAGGTAGCACTAGAAAAGAGAGAGGTTCCTGTGCAACACTGGCAGGTTCTGGCCCCAGGGAGCACAGTGAAGAGGAGAGCGCAAGTCTGAGGAGAAAAGTATCCAAGAAGGTAAAGTGCTTCCTTTGTTATTGGTTTCTGGAGGATTAGAGAAAGATCTCTCCTCGAAACCACCTCCTTCTAAGACACACAGGTGGCCATAAAAGTGAGCAGCAGCGAGAATGGACTAGGGGTTTTGTAGGTGAGTGCTATCTTAAAATTCCCGCTCACTGAGGATTGTTAGCGATGGGAGACTGGAGAGGATCCCATTGCTTTCCAGTCTGGATCAGGGTCTTGCAGGTGCTGCTTGAAGCTCTGTCTGCTGTCTGCTGTTGGCTTTGGCTGCTGGCTGCTGGGTCCTCTGCCTGTATGCAGTCTCTAGTTTTACTCATTTTCCTGCTGCCCTAAAGTTACTTTAAAACCCTCCTACTCAGAAAAGGATATTAATTAAATAGCAAATTCAGGTTTTAACAGTAGCATTAATTGTTAAATATTCATAAATGAAAAATGCCCGATACCTTCACTGTTTTTTTTTTGTCCTTAGAGATTACTATCTTATGAGTAATATCATTTTTACAAATCTGAAATTCCAGCTTAGTCTTGTTTATTTGGTCAAAAGTTGATTTTGTTTTCTCCTTCACTTATGATGGAGCCATTCTCTCAGTTATAATTACAAGCTGGTAATTGCTTCATAATGGAGTGGACTTTGTTTATAATCATGATTCTCGTGGAGAGGACACGTTTCATTGGCAATCCAATCTTCTTTTTTCCCAGTTTATATTCATTCATCAGAAATAATTAATTTGAGGGTTTTTAAATGCAAAGTAGTAAATGGAGGCATAACAACATTTTATTTCGAATCTAAACTTTAGAATATAGTTTTGATAATGATTATTAAAGTATTCTTAATTTTTTGATAATGATTATTAAAGTATTCTTAATTTTGGGGGTTTTTTTTTGTCTTTTTTTTTTTGAGACAGGGTCTCCCTGTGGTCTTAGCTGGCCTGGAATTCACTCTGTAGACCAGGCTGGCTTTGAACTCACAGAGATCTGCCTGCCTCTGCCTCCTGAGTGCTGGGGTTAAAGGTGTGCGCCACCACGCCCAGCTCTTAATTGATATAAGCATCAGTAGTATGTACTTCTGTCTCACTGTTTTGGAATAGATTTTGTAAGTTATCCTTTGCTAGATTATGATATTAGTACATTGAATTGTTGCCATACTTCTCATGGAATCTTTGTGTTATATATTTTCAGTGGTCCCCCCCCACCACTATGTTTATTTTATGAATAAAATCTGGCACTTCTGAGGTGCCATCAGTTGCCCAAAGGTAAAGAGCACAGGAGACTAATGCTTTGGAGTTAAGCTGGAAAGGTTCTATAAAGTGTGGTTTCCATGTTTGTGGTGTGATACTTGCAGTGTGAATTTAAGAGCCTGAACATGTTTCTAAACTTTAGTAAGCAGACATGGGCTTCCTCAGAAGAAGGTAGAGCACTGTTGAAGTCACACATGTCTATTAATGTCGTTATCTCCTGTTTCTTAGACATGTTTTGTTTCCATCTAAATGACTAAGCTTTATCACTCTTTAGTCACTGATTTAGATAGAGACATTCAGCATTGCAGATTTAGATAGCAGTAGAACTACTCAAGTTTCCAGGTTCTTTTTTTTTTTTATTTTATTTTTTTATGTGTATGAATGTACTGTCTGCATGCAGGTTTGTGTACCCGTGTCGTGCAAAGCTGCTGAGGTCATAAGAGGGTGTCAGATTCCCCTGGAACTGGAGTTAAAGACAGTTCTCAGCCGCCATGTGGGTGCTGGGGATCAAACCCGGGTCCTCTGCAAGAGCAGCCGGCGCTCTTAACTGCTAGGCCATCTCCAGCCCCCAGGTTCTTCTTCTATCCAGAAAAACCAGGGGGAGGTTTTTGTTCATTGCATTCTTTATGCTTATGTTTAAAATGTTACTATTTCTATCATTTAAAGTCAAACATCTGTACATAAGGATAACGTGCAAAATGGCTTAAAGTTCTTGCATTGTTTCATTTGAAAGTTACAAAGATAGTATCGTTAGCTGATTTGGTTGCATAGAAATACTATTTTAAATACATGGAGAGCAGACCATGTTACTAAAAGTGTATGTGATGCTCAAGTATTCAGAAAATACTGCAGTAATTTGAACTGTTGAATACAGAATTAACTGATTTCTGAAATACATTAAGAATCATGGGTTGTGACAGGACATTGTACACCTTCCATTCTTACTGAACAATAACCTGTTATTTACTTTTTTATTTTCTGAAGCTTACTTTACCACACTTCAGATGCATTTTAAATAATGTTTCTAAGAAGTAGTTTAATGGATGTCTTAGTTCCTCTCATTTATGGTCACTAGTGTGGTTTCTGAAGGACTCATCACTGACTGAAAGGGGAGAGAAAACAGTCTTAGATAAGCTACATTCTGAGTCATACTCCCTCTAAAAGTATACTAAATGGACCAAGTAGTTCTTTTTTTACATTTATTAGAATGATTGAAATAATTCGAACTTGCCACTATCACCATTTTCCCCCTTTGTTGTGCATTGGGGGTGACATTTCCTTCTCAATTTCTGTTGAACTGAATATTTCACAGACATTTTTTTCTAATTTCTATCTCAGAATATTATTCTGGCCAAAAAATTGTTACCTTAGACAATACTAGATCAAGTACTTTTAAGGGTGAAGTGGTAGTTGAGATGTTCTATAAATCTTTAGTTATAGTATTAGTATGAGCTGTTTTTGTTACTTAAAAAAAAAATCCACGTAGAATAGCCGGGCGTGGTGGCGCACGCCTTTAATCCTAGCACTTGGGAGGCAGAGGCAGGCGGATCTTTGTGAGTTCAAGGCCAGCCTGGTCTACAATGTGAGTTCCAGGACAGCTGGGGCTACAGGGAGACCCTGTCTCGAAAAGACCAAAAAAAAAAAAAATCCACGTAGAATATCATTATATGTTATAGGGATAGAAAAATTTGACTTTCACCCTGGCATCAAGTTAAAATTTTCTTAAGAGTTTTTGTATTGGGTGACAGAAATCAGAATGCACTATATATTGTACATATGTTTTATATAGAATGTATTTAATAGGATACTGTCAAGGAAAATGAATAAAAGATTTTTTTAAAAGATCTCTTATATTAGGGTTAGGGATATAGCTCAGTTGGTAGAGTGCTTGCCTAGCATGCATGAAGTCTTGGGTTCACTTTCCAGCACTGCATAGCTAGATGTAGAGGCCTATGCCTATAATCACGGCATTATGGAGGTGGAGTTAGGAAGATCAGAAATTCTTGGTCATCCTTGACTGTGTAGTAAGTTCTAGGCCAGCAATGGTTACTTGCAGCTATAGAATCTCAGTAATTCCAGCTACTGAAACCAAACCCTTATAAATATTCAAAAAGCAGCCTGGATCAGCCCCAGTGGTTGCATAATTCTGTGTCTTAGCTCATTGGCTTCTTTAGAAATTTATGTTGATTTATTTGTAATGTCCTTCCTGCCATTAATGTGGCTCTATAGATCCCCAAGAAGAAATTTCAAGCAGTATCTGGGCTTCTTAAATTCCATTATTAGGAATAATTTTGTATTATAAAGTTTGTTTTTGGACAGGTGGGTTTGTGCTATTATTTCCTCATTCTTTTCAAAGATGGGAAGATAGCCTATATTCCAGAGAGGGCCGTGGTAGGTGGAGGGAGCAATGCAGCAGGGTCTTGGTATGGAAAAGAGCAGAGAGCTTGAGCTCAGCTCCCTAGAGATGAGTTTTTAATTTCTGTGTTTTTATCAATGTTCATTTCAGCTACTTTAATTTCTAATCCTGTTACTATTTTATAGACATGTTTGGTTATAACAGTTACCATTCCTAAAATTTTCTTACAACTCTTTTGGAAGAATTATGCAACTAGTAATGTTTATTAAACAGCATAACACCAATATTATTAAACTTCCTTCAAGACGTTTTTACTTTTAATTTCTTAATCAAGTAAAATTAGCCATTTTCTTGTCCTGAAGTTAGAACTGTCTTGAAATTCAAGCAACTTTGCAGAGAACCACTCAACACCTACAAATCAAATAACTTTTAACTTTTAAATAATCTATTCATATGATTATTGAAATAAAAAGGTGTGCTGATAGGAGAAGAGAGATGGCTTACTATGTTGGCATTTTACTCTACTGGTCAACCTTCCTTTTTAAAATTCACATTATTTTGAATTACATGGAAATCATTGTTTTAAAATATATAGGAAAACAGATTATAGTATTTTGATAATGTGGATGATTAGGAAATTTAGTGTATGTGAGTTTAAATTTCTGGCTTTTCTAATAGTTCTTTTAAAAAATGGTTTATTTGCTAGGTAAGTTCTCTTCTACACTCTATGAGACTGGTGGCTGTGATATGTCACTTGTGAATTTTGAACCAGCAGCAAGAAGAGCATCCAATATCTGGTAGGTATGGAGACACTAGGAGTGCATTTGTACTTGCATATATTTTACATGTTTGAAAGTTTAAGTGTTAACTGGAGAGATGGCTCAGCCATTAAAAGTACTGGCTGCTCTTGCAGAGGACCTGGGTTCAGGTCCCAGCACCTACATGGTAGCTCATAACCATTTATAACTCAAGTTTCAGGGGACCCAATGCCCTCTTCTGACCTTCACAGGCATTGCACAACATGAGTGAACTTAACACACATGCAGATAATACACTCATACACATAAAATAAAAATAAATCAATTAATTAAAAAAGAATTTTTATCTATTTATTTATTTATTTATTTATTTATTTTTGGTCTTTTCGAGACAGGGTCTCTATGTAGCCCCAGCTGTCCTGGAACTCACTCTGTAGACCAGGCTGGCCTTGAACTCACAAAGATCCACCTGCCTCTGCCTCCCAAGTGCTAGGATTAAAGGCGTGCGCCACCATGCCCGGCTAAAAAAGAATTTTTAAAAAGTTTGTGTTGTTGACAGGCATGGCATTATAGAAGTTTTTTTTTTTTAACCTCATTTTTTCTAATTGACAGAAATGCTTTGTGTATGTGGCATACACTGGTGGTGTTTTGAAATACTGTATACATTGTGGAATGAGGCAGCTAGCTAATTAGCATATGCATTGGATCTCTGAGTTCAAGGCCAGCCTGGTCTGCATTGTGAGTTCCAGGCTAGCTAGGACTACAGGGAGACCCTGCCTCAAAAAGACTACTACTACTACTAATAATAATAATAATGTTCATATCAAGTTTAATAATCAGTTTGTCATACTGATATGTTTCCAGACGATAATGATTTTATCCTTTTTTGCTATAGAAAAAGAAAGCAGCCGGGCATGGTGGTGCACGCCTTTAATCCTAGCACTTGGGAAGCAGAGGCAGGTGGATCTTTGTGAGTTCAGGCCAGCCTGGTCTACATAGCGAGTTCCAGGACAGCTGGAGCTACAGGGAGACCCTGTCTCAAAAAAAAGACCAAAAAAAAAAAAGCATTATTTTAATAACTAATAAAATTTAGTCTGTATTTTAAAATTAAATAAAATTTTTCTTTAAACCTTGAGACAGATTTTCCCAGTTTCAAATGTAACTGGATATTTCATGTTTTCTGTATATTGCATGATTTTAAAAAGCTTATTAGAGAAATAATTAAACAATGGAGCTCAGACTCATAGGTTACCTATCTTTGTGTAGTTTTCTATTTTTATTTCTGTCTAAGGGTGTGGTAGATTATCTTTAAAAGTGAGCAACTTTTCATTTTATTTATTTTTTAAACCACGTTTAAGGAAGAAATTCTTTAAAGTGGCATCATTTTACATTTAGCTTTATTTCTTTTAGGAAAGACTTTATAGGATTATAAATATAGGTCTAAATTTTATTAAGAAATGTATGGCTCGGGCGTGGTGGCATACGCCTTTAATCCCAGCAATTGGGAGGCAGAGGTAGGCAGATCTCTGTGAGTTCAAGGCCAGCCTGGTCTACATAGGGAGCTCCAGGCCAGCTGTAACTAAAACGGAGACCCTCTCTCAAAAAGACCAAAAAAAAAAAAAAAGTTATATGAAATGTGCAAAAGTTCAATAAAAAATTTTAAAAGATAATAAATATATTAGGAAAAGCCGGGGCTGGAGAGATGGCCTAGCGGTTAAGAGTGCCGACCGCTCTTACAGAGGACCAGGGTT
This sequence comes from Rhizomys pruinosus, assembly GCA_009823505.1. Taxonomy (NCBI): domain Eukaryota; kingdom Metazoa; phylum Chordata; class Mammalia; order Rodentia; family Spalacidae; genus Rhizomys; species Rhizomys pruinosus. Next base: position 826,360 of record VZQC01014772.1, on the reverse strand, counting down.
CGATCCCCAGCACCCACATGGCGGCCAAGAGCCATCTGAAACTCCAATTCCAGGAGAACTCCAGCTCCAGGGGAATCCGAGACCCTCTTCTGACCTCCGCGGCATTGCACGACATGGGTGCACAGACCTGCATGCAGACAGCACATTGATACACATACAGAAATAAATAAAATAAAAAAAATTAAAAAAACAAAAACAAATAAGAGTTTAGACTCATAATCATTTGTGGTTTTAGAGTATAGTAATTTTTTTTCTAAAATGTTTGATCTTACTGATTCAATTCACATTGCTGCTTTGAAGTCCACTATTGATTAATTAGTCCATTTACTCATAACGGTCATTTGATTCTTATTTTAGGACTTCACTTAATAATAGGTCACATCTCTATAAATGCTATCTAACTTTGGGCAGTATTTATTTATTTATTTATTTATTTATTTATTTTTGTTTCCAGGGGCCATTTAAAGCTATAGGAGCTTACATTCATTCAGTTTAGCACACTGATTTAGTTTAATTGTAGAACTTGTCCTATCAAAAAAAAAATCATTAAATTTGAAGTTTAGCTGATTCCAGAAAAGTGGAAACATTAGGCCAGGCGAGATGGCGCATGCCTTTAATCCCAGCAATCAGGCAGAGGAGGGGGATCTCTGTGAGTTCAAGGCCAAGCCTGGTCTACATAGTGAGTTCTAGTCTAGCTGGGGCTACAGGTAAGACCCTGTCTCAAAAAGATTAAAAAAAAAAAAAGGAACATTGTTGGGGGATGGTGGAACCTCTTACCATATTTACTACAATTCAACAGAGGAATAATCTTTTACAGTATGAATATGGTAGAGGCTCCAAATTTGAAACTGTCTCACATCCAGGCTCTTGTACATTATAGCTTGTTTGTTTTGTCTGCCCTGTTCTAGTCAATTCAGTATTTGCTTTCATTGGATTCTTTCACCTAAACACATTTGTAAGAACATCATGATACAGACACTATTATTTTATGTTACCAGTAGGGAAACTGAGGTATAAAGATGTCAGGTAGCTCAAAGAGGTCTGGATATGGGCCCTCTGACCCAGGCACAATATGATGTGGATCACAGCTCAGGAAAATGCCACTTCTACATTTTGGAATTTATATGGAAAGGTGAAGATAGTGTAAATATTGCCTAGTTGTTAAAGGATTTACTTTGCTTTACACTGCTTAACTGCCTGTTTATTCCCTAAATCTTTCCATTATATTATAGTGACACGGATTCTCATGTATCCAGTTCTACCTCAGTTCGATTTTATCCACATGATGTGGTAAGTTTTGTCTTCATTCTTTTAATGCCATACATTTTCTGGTTCAGTTTGAAAAATACATTTCTGTAGATAGCTATAAAAATCCAGGGAAACGAATAAAATCACAAAATGTTAACTTTGTTGAAAATTACATCAGAATCCCCTTTCACTTTCGTAACTGTGGATTGTCTAATAAATCATTTGAAAAGAAACATAACCTTACAGAATTAATAGCCAAATTTGCGAGTCAGCACTTAACACTGATTCATATTTCAAGGACATGTGAAGGTCTACTAACATCAACATAACTTGGCTGTGCCATCTTTTTTTTTTCCCTCTCATTTTGAATACTTATTATTTTGTATGTATGGACTTGTGTGTACATGTGATCATGTAGAGGTCAGAGGACAACTTGTAGGAGTTGGTTCTTTTTCCACCATGTGGATCCCAGGGATCAAACTCAGGTTGTCAGGCTTGGCAGCAAGTGCCTTTACTTACTGGCTCCTGCCATTTTTAATTATGCTATTTGGCAGTGTCGATTTAAGTATTGTGATTTGGTATTGTCATTTACTTTTATTTGATTATTAATGTACCCATTTACTAGTGTGTTTCTTGGGGAAAAGCTTGAGCAATGACCTTACTATATAAAAAAATATACTGCATGGGATAGACTGGGGATTTTTTTTTTTTTTTTAAACTGCTTTTGCTATCAAACTGTATATATTCACAGTGGAAAACACAAAATGGATTAAATCCTTACTAACAATACAAAGATGGATTTTATCCAAAAGGCTTTGTGTGTGTGTGTGTGTGTGTGTGTGTGTGTGTGTGTGTGTGTGTTTCCAAGACAGGGTCCCCCTATAGCCCCAGCTGTGCTGGAACTCGCTATGTAGACCAGGCTGGCCTTAAACTCACAGAGATCCACCTGCCTCTGCCTCCCAAGTGCTGGGACCAAAGGCCCATGTCGCCACACCCGGCAAAGGCATTATTTTTTTAGTGGCTTCTTGAAGATAAACTATGAGCAGGATTTTAAGACTTGGGATGTAAAATGGATAGAGCAGTGGTTTCAAATAAGTGGTAGTTGGTTGTGTCTGAAAACATTTTGGCTTGTCACAACTAGAAGAATGCTACTCGTCTGTCATGGGCCTGGGCTACGGATGTTGTGAGACAGTCTACAGTGTATGGCATAGTCCCTGTGCTCTCATAAAAAATGTACATCAGCCAGGTGTGGTGATGCACTCCTTTAATCCCAGCACTCAGGAGGCAAAGGCAGGTGGATCTCTGTGAGTTTAAGGCCAGCCTGGTCTACATAGTGAGCTCCAGGCCAGCTGGGACTAAAGGGAGACCCTGTCTCAAAAAGACCCCCCTCCCCCAAAAAAGTACATCATGCCAAATTGAATAGCCCTACCATAGATAAGAAAATGTTTGGGGAAGTAGCAGTCAGTGTTTAAGGACAGAAATGGCAGCCTTTTTTATTATATCTGTTCTAGTTTGTCTTCCATTGCTGTGACAAAACACTCTCCTCCCCAAGTTGGTGTTGGTCAAAGGGTTTATTCAGCTTACAATTCCTGGGTCACAGTTCATCATTTAGGGAGCCCAAGGCAGGAACTCAGGACAGGAACCTGGAGGCAGGAGCTGAAGCACAAGCCATGGAGGAATGCTGTTCACTGGCTTGCTCCCCTGGCTCATGCTCAGCCTGCCTTCTTATATGGTACACAACAACCTGCCCAGGGTGGCACCACTCATTGTGGGCTGGGCCTTCCCACACTGCTCAACCATCAAGACAATATACTCCACAGACGTGGCCACAGGCCAATCCAATGGAGCCAATTCCCCAACTGAGGCTCCCTCAACCCAGGTGTGTAAAGTTGACACTAAAGCTATCCAGCACAATTGACCCCTTGTCAACTTGACACACAAAACACATCACTATTAAACCACCACCTTTCCAGTTCTTATCCCCAAAGTATGATGTTAACATTAATCACAACCTAAGACAGTACAACCTTAAAAGCCCCACAGTCCTTAAAATGTCCAAACACTTAAAAATTCACAGTCCATTAAAAGTCTCTTAACTGTGGGCTGCTGTAAAATCCACAACAAGTACTGTCTTATTTCAAAGGGAAGAATCAGACACACTCAAACAAAACCTAAGTCCAGCAAGTAGGTCAAGGCTAGACACCTGGGACTCACTCACAATCTTCTGGGCTCCAAAGGGTTTCGGCAGCTCCCCTTCTCTGACTCTGCCATCCATGGCACACACAGGTCATCTTGCAGGCCCTGCTGCTGCTCTTGGTGGTCGTCCCACAGTCCCTGCATCTCCAAAAAGCTGGGGTCGCCACTGAAACTGAGGTTGCTTCTGACCTCTCCTGATGCAAAACCTCAGCTTCTCTTCCTGCCCCCTGGAATCCTGGGGTCTTCACTGCAACCAAGGCCGCATTCTGACCAGTGGCCTTTCCTGGCCTCTCGTAGTGCCAGGCCTCCGCTGCTCGCTGTGACCCCTTCATGCTTTCGACACCGGAACCATAGGAGACTCTTACACCTTACCAAGTCCTGCTTCTGGCTTGACATGGAGTCTTGGGCCCCTTCTGGAACATAGCTTCTGTGTGCTGACCCTGAAGAAATTTTTCCCAGAAGATTCCACGACAGTGATGCTGGTCTCTTGTTACACTACATACAGCTGATTTTTCAGCCCCAGCTAACCAGCACCAATTGTCCCAGTACAACAAAGATTTCAGTTCAGGTTCTGGTCTCTTGTTACTTACAGCTGATTCTTCAGCCCCAGCTGACTAGAACCCACAGGTTAAACAGTCCTGATGATCTCTGCTTCCCTTTGAAACTAGAAACTTCACAAGCCAGGCTTCCACCGTCTACAACTCTTTCAGCAAAACTGCTCCAAGCTCCACAGCAACGATCTTTAGGCATTCAATGATCTTCCCAGCCCAAAGTTCCAAAGGCCTCCACAATCCTTCCCCAAAACACCAAGGTCAGGTCTGTCACAGCAATAGCCCACTCTCTGGTACCAATTTCTGTTCTAGTTTGTCTTCCATTGCTGTGACAAAACACACTGACCAACACCAACTTGGGGAGGAAAGGGTTTATTCAGCTTAAATCTCCTGGGTCACAGTTCATCACTTAGGGAGCCCAAGGCAGGAACTCAGGACAGGAACCTGGAGGCAGGAGCTGAAGCACAGGCCATGGAGGAATGCTGTTCACTGGCTTGCTCCCCTGGCTCATGCTCAGCCTGCCATCTTATATGGTACACAACAACCTGCCCAGGGTGGCACCACTCATTGTGGGCTGGGCCCTCCCACACTACTCGACCATCAAGACAATATACTCCACAGACGTGGCCACAGGCCAATCCAATGGAGCCAATTCCCCAATTGAGGCTCCCTCAACCCAGGTGTGTCAAGTTGACACTAAAGCTATCCAGCACAATATCCATATATATATTTGAACAGTAAATACTTTTGCTGCTGTTATTGTGTATTTCTGGAAATTCCATATGAAAGTAGAAATGGAAGGATGGTGATATCACTGCTTTTCCCATTGAATTGGCTTAGGATCCGTGAGATAGCAAAGTGCTGGGCTGGGCCACGGACAGTAAGCTTTTGCTGCTTTGGATGAAGGGTGAACTGTGCAACTAGTTAGTACTTTCCTGCATAGCTGCAGGTGAGGAGCCTGCCAAAACAAGGGGGAGGGGCCGTAAGAACAGAGACCGCCGGAGGAAATGAGGTAAAGGGCTCAGATTTGCCACTGACGAGAGATGCAATTCTTAGCACAGGAGAAAGGATGAATGAAGCCCCACCAATTCTACTAAGGGTTTGGGTGGTTTCACTGGCCGTACAGTTATAAGATCTTAAGATCTTTTCAAACTCCTTAATAAAACTTTTTTCTGACAGTCTCTTGATCAATTTGCCTCATTTTGATTCACCTCTTGTTGCCACCTTCTCTCGATCCAAATGATCATAAAGTTTTCACAGGGACTAAACTAGATTAAAAGGAAAATTAGGGACTTAAACAGTTTACAAGCAGACAAACTCTTCAGTCTTAAGTATTTTAATCCTTTGAATGCTGACTTTCTTCTAGCTCTCTCTCCCACAGATTCGGTTGAATAGACTGCTGACCATCGATACAGATTTGCTGGAGCAACAAGACATCGATTTAAGTCCTGACTTGGCAGCCACTTACGGTCCAACAGAAGCTGCCCAAAAGGTTAAGCACTATTACCGCTTCTGGATCCTACCCCAGCTGTGGATTGGCATTAACTTTGACAGACTCACGCTTTTGGCACTGTTTGATAGGTGAGACCATAGTGTGGTATTAAAGATGTGAAGTCAAGTTTTCCTAATCATTCATTGAAGTTTTTCACCTGATTGTGTTGGAAAATGCTGTTTTTATCCTCTTGCAATAAAGATATAAGGTTAATAAACATTTATTTTCTTAATCCTATCAAATCTTGTCATTTAATAGGTTTATATAATAAATTTTTACTATTAATCTGAGTCATCATTTGATATTTAAAAAGCATATGAAGTATTGATGATCTTATAGGCATTGTGATCCTTATGAAAATTATAGGAAGAAAGCTCTATTTCCCTTTTTCACACTCCTGTCTTAGTGGTAAACACATTGGTTTATTACAGATTTGGTGAGCAACATTTGCTTCCAGTCAACAAATAGGAATAATACTGGATTTATCTTCCTGTGAAACAGATAGAAACAGAGAAAACCTTAGAGATCACCATCAAAGGACAGTGAACCTAAGAGATGAGAGGCAACTGGTGTGCACTCTAAACTGCCACAGCTTGGTTACTTAGAGTTCCTGGTTTGTGGCACAGGGAAGGGGAACTTAGAATTCATACATATCTTGGGTTGAAGAGCTGAAACAGAGGGTCCAAGGAGATGGAGGCAGCTTAACCCCATAGTACACAATTTCAGAGGAGAAAGAGCTGCTGCAGAGAACTTCAGAGATCTCTAGCAGGTTCCTTTATATTCAGCAGAGTACTGACAAGCTCCTGCCTGTCAATAAGCTGTTTGCTTAGGAAGATCTGCATTAAAAGTGTGGAGTCATAAGCCTCCATTAAGCACTAATTCAAACTCACCTATCAAGTCACCAAGTACCATAATGAACTCAAGATTTCTAGAAACCTGGCCAGGCATGGTGGTGCATGCCTTTAATCCCAGCACTCAGGAGGCAGAAGGATCTCTGTGAGTTCAAGGCCAGCTTTGTTTACAAAGTGAGTTCCAGGACAGCTGGGACTGCAGGGAGACTCTGTCTCAAAGAGAAAAAAAAAAATTCTAGAAACCTAGAAATACCCACCACCCAACAAGTTGTGACTGATATCTGGCCTCCAGTCAAAAATGGCCAGCTATGCAAAGAAGTGAGAAAACATGACCACACAATGAGAGAATAAGCATCAAGACCAGAGATGTTAGAGCAGATGTGTTTCATTTATTTAAAAAAATAAGCAGACATGAAAGATATAAAAAACATCCCTAAAATTCAATCTTATGAAATTCTACACTGAGTTTAAACAAACCACAACAAACATATATATCAGGATTACTGGTAGATAAAACCATGTAGAAGAAAAGATAAATGAACAAGGCAGGCACATCAGCAGAAAACATCTAGAGTAAAACAAACAAAAGCCTTCCCTATCCCATTCCCTTAGCAATGGAAGGGTAAAAAGCTACATGTGCATGATGTCTCAAGAAGAGACAAGGTTACAGAAAAGGCTTGAAGGAATCATGTTAGAAACCTTCCCAGATTGTAGGAAAACTATTAATTGCACATTCAAGAAGTCCAATGAAACCCAAGGAGAAACAGTATGAAGAAAACAGCTCCAAGGACACAGTGGCTCAACTCCAATAATCAAGGACACAGTTGCTCAACTTCAGTGACCAGGGACACAGTTGCTTAACTCCAATGACCCAGGACACAGTTGCTCAACTCCAATGACCCAGGACACAATTGCTCAACTCCCAATGATCAAGGATACAATTGCTCAACTCCCAATGATCAAGGACACAATTGCTCAACTCCAATGACCCAAGACACAATTGCTCAACTCCCAATGATAAAGGATACAATTGCTCAACTCCCAATGATCAAGGACACAATTGCTCACCTCCAATGACCCAGGACACAATTGTTCAACTCCAATGACCCAGGACACAGTTGCTCAACTGCAATGATAAAACCGTAGACTATCATGATGATAGACCATATTCTGATCCATAATACAAAGGTCAACAAAAATAATTCAGATCACATGTATGTTGTCAGCATAAATTTCGAAGCCTTGAAAAATCCTCAATACCTTTTTTTTTTTCTTTTTGGTGTCTTTTTGAGACAGGGTCTCCCTGTAGCCCCAGCTGTTCTGGAGCTTGCTATGTACACCAGGCTGGGCTTGAACTCATAGAGATCCTCTGCCTCTCCGCCCCTCCGCCCCTCTGCCCCTCCGCCCCTCCCCCTCTCCTCCCCTCATCCCCCTCCCCCTCTTCCCCTCCGGCCTCTGCCTCCTGCGTGCTGGGACTAAAGGCATGTGCCACCATGCCCGGCTAGAAATTAACACTTTTTTATATTTTTATCATATGAGTGTATTGCCTACATGTGTTTTTATCATATGAGTGTATTGCCTACATGTGTGTAAGTGCACCTGTATTGTGCAATGCTCACGGAGGTGAGACGGGGGTGTCAGATTCCCCTGTAACTGGAGTTATAGACAGTTGTTAGCTGCCATGTGGGGCTGGGGATCAAACCTGGTCCTCTGCAGCAGCAGCCAGTGCTCTTAACCAGTGAGCCATCTCTCCAGTCCAGAAATTAATACATCTTGTAGAGGAGAATTTGAGAGGAAAACTAGAAAGTTTTTTAGGCTAAATGAAGATGAAAACAACGTCCAAATTTGGGGGATGCTACAATACAGTATCTAGGAATTTTTTTAATTTTTAAAAATTTTTATTTATTTTTCGTGTGTATGAATGTACTGTCTGCATGTAGGTTTGTGCACCGTGCTTCGGAGGTCAGAAGAGGGTGTCAGATTCCCCTGGAACTAGAGTTAAAGATGGTTCTTAGCTGCCATGTGGATGCTGGGGATCAAACCCAGGTCCTCTATAAGAGCAGTCGGCGCTCTTAATCGCTAGGCCATCTCTCCAGCCCCATCTGGGAAATTTAGGAGCACTAAATACCTAGATTGGGGGGAAAATCTCAAATCTCTGACCTCACTTCTATTTTAGGAAACTGGAAGAATAATAGCACATTTATCCCAGTAAGTAAAAGGAAGAAGGTAATAAGGAATAATGAATAAAACAGAATCCAAGAGGAAACAGAACAGTAAAGAAAATGTAGGAAACTAAGCTGTGTCTTTGGGAGCATCAGTAAAACTGATGAATCTTTAGCTGCTCAATGAAGAAAAGATGCAAAAGACCCATTAGATATGTAAGGTGTAATGTCACTGCATATTCTGCAGGTATTGCAGAGTACTAGAGAGCAATGAGAATATGAGGCTGGAGAGATGGCCCAATGGGGGACACTTGCTGTTCCTGCACAGGTTCAGTTCCTGGCATCCACATCAGGCTTCTCACAACCACCTGAAACTCTAGATCCAGGGGTCTTTAGGCCCTCTTTTGGCTTGTGCAAGTGCCCATGTGCGCATATACATACAAATGAATAAATAGACCATTTTTAACAAGTAATGAGAATGTTATAAGCAGCCATATGTAAATAGCTTGACAGTAAACAAAAGAAATGGACAAATCTTTTAAAAGACATAAATTAACAAAGCTCATTGTCATACTGTCCATCCAAATAAATGGGACTTGTCATTAGAAACCATACAGAGAAAACTCCAGGCCTGGTTGTTATGTAATTATTATGTAAATCAAAGTAGAGAGACAGTACTAAAACAGTAGATTCCATTTTGGGTCTTTAACACCATATTACAAAAACTAAATCAGAGTTGACCATAGGTATAAATGTGGAACATGGCAAAAGAAAACAGAAAAGAATATGCCTCAAGTTATATAAAACTTACTGGCCAGGGCATCAAAAACATAATTGATAATTGGATTTATGTTTATGGAAAGTTTAAAAAACTAAAGGAGAACCTGGGTTCAGTTGTAAGAAGATAGTGTGCAGGGCAGCCTGAGGATTGATAATTGATTGGTCTTTGTTGGTGCTTCATTCTTGAAATACATAAGAGCCTGTGTTTAAGTGGTTCCAATAAATGATATATTGGATTATTTCAGACTATGATGAAAAGAACCACTTGGTTTCAGAATTTGATTGTAAGCTTTGTCATAAAATAACAAGTGTTTTAATTTTCTAGGAACTAGTTTGCAATTTTGCCTTTTAGACTTCTTTCATCTACTCTGCCAATCCAAATTGGTTAGCTGTTTTGCAACATATTTCACAGAGAAGCAGATGTTATGAAAAGTTGAGGGGGGGTTGTTTGTGTTTTTGTTTTTGGTCTTTTTGAGACAGGGTTTCTCTATAGCTCTGGCTGTCCTGGAACTCACTATGTAGACCAGGCTGGCCTTGAACTCACAAAAAATCTGCCTGCCTCTGCCTCCCAAGTGCTAGGATTAAAGGTATGCACCACCATACCTGGCAATTAATACACACTAAAACCACAGTATGTGTTTTAAGCACAGCTCAATCTACTACCATGCTTTATCTGCATAGAACAATTTGTGTTGTGTTCATGTAAAACTAGTTTCTTTTTCTGTATGATTTGAAACATCATTCAAACCCAGCATCCAGAATACATCCTGGCAAGCTTCATGGTGATATGGCTATGCCTTTCCCCTTTTGCAGTCTGGCTCATTTACTACATTCATGATGTACTTACTCACTAATTTTTCCATTTACAGAAATCGTGAGATCTTGGAGAATGTATTAGCTGTCATCCTGGCTATTCTTGTGGCTTTTTTGGGATCCATTCTTCTCATCCAAGGCTTCTTCCGAGACATCTGGGTGTTCCAGTTCTGCCTGGTCATAGCTAGCTGTCAGTATTCACTGCTCAAGGTACCAGCATCTCTGCCTTCCATGCTGTCTTAAAAGGCCATTCACCAAATTAGCGCAAGATAATAAATTTTAGGGTTGTTTTCCATGGAGATTTACATTAGATTGTATATGGAACAAAAGGAAGTTATACACTTAATATATGGAATGGAGAGATGACTCAGTGGTTAAGGACAGTGGCTGCTCTTGCAGAGGACCTGGGTTTGGTTCTTATCACCCACACAGCTCCTAACAACCATCCATTCTAGTCTCAGGATCCAATGCCCTTTTCTGTTTTCTCTGGGCATTTCACACATGGGTGCACTTACATACATGCAGGCAAAACACTCATACACATAACAAATAAAAGTAAATAAACTTTAAAATGTAAAAATGACATCTTTGTATTAAAAGAGAATGGTTGTTGGACTGGAGAGATGGCCTAGCAGTTAAGAGCACTGACTGCTCTTGCAGACCCGGGTTCGATCCCCAGCACCCACATGGCGGCTGAGAACCATCTGAAACTCCAATTCCAGGAGAACTTCAGTTCCAGGGGAATCTGACACCCTCTTCTGACCTCTGCAGCATTGCACGACACGGGTGCACAGACCTGCATGCAGACAGTACATTCATACACATAGAGAAAAAAATAAATAAAAATAAAAGAGAATGGTTGTTAAAGAAAACCTTAAGTATTATTTCCTTTTAGTTAACTAGCATTAATATTCTCCCTTTGAGCTTATAGTCTGAGTGAAATTTATTAAATTTTCATTAGTAGAAAACCAAGTTAAAACTTAGTGGTAAGTTTTTATTCTTGTGAGCTATCATGACTATTGACATCCCCCTGTTATTCATTGACTCAGAAAGAGCATGTGTTGCCAATTGTAAACTTTTTTTTTTTTTTTTTTTTGTGTTTTGCTTTTTTTTTTTTTTTTGGTAGCCCCAGCTGTCCTGGAACTCACTCTGTAGACTGGGCTGGCCTTGAACTCACAAAGATCCACCTGCCTCTGCCTCCCGAGTGCTAGGATTAAAGGCGTGCGCCACCACGCCTGGCTATACCAATTGTAAGCTTTTAACAAATGGGAAACTCAAGCATGTTAACTGATGTCTAACAAAAATTTCTCCTGCTTCAAATCAATGTGGGATGGGAATAGGGCCTATTCCCGTTCCTCTTGAATCACCAGATCCCTTTACTCTGTGTGGTAATTTGCCTTCTGTATGCTGGTGTGCAGAGTCCTCCCCAGGCTGAACCTGCTGGTTCAGTGCTGCTTATACCCTTTTTCGTTCAGTGCTGCTTATACCCTTTTTCTCTCCGTTTGTTGCTAGACATCTGAGTAAACCATCCAGGTCATTGCCATTTCCTTAAGATCCATCCATACTTGATGCCTCATTGTAGTAAAAACTGTAGTCTCTGAGGTCACTATCCATTCTAATTGCTGAACCCTATATTATTTTCCCAGCCCCCTCTGCCATTAACATCTGCTGATAGTGCCATCCATGTTCACATCTGCCTGCAGCTCTGCACATCTAGGTGGTTCTTGCTCCTTAGATGACTCTGCTTTGTTGTTGCTTCTTTATTCTGTCGACTGTCTCTTAATTTATGAGAATTCTCTTGGGCTTCATTTGCCCTCCTCTCCATTTATAATTCCTTGCCAGTGAAGTCATCCTTCTATTACTATATTCCTCATCCCTTTATATGAGTTATGTCCAGATTTATATCTCAGAGTTTTTGTATCTTTTGGAATCTTTAGTCCTGTATATCTAACAGATGCTTAGACACATTTGAAAAATAGCATGTTATCACCTCTGATTACTACATTTTTCTTTCAGTTATTTTCCTTTTGTATGTAGTAACTCATTTTAACTTATTTCCTTTCTTAATAACAAGTAGCCATATCTTTTTTTAATTAAATTTGGTGATTCCATGTTATGATTGCTGGTCTTCATTCTTTTATTTAGTTTTATTTTATGTATATGAGTTTCTACCTGAATGTGTCTAAGTGCATGATGTGCATGCAACACCAAGGGAGGGCAGAAGAGGTTGTCAGATCCCGTGGAACTTGAGTTATGGACAGTTATTAGCTGCCCTGTGGGTCTTTTACAATTGCTCTTAACCAGTGAGCCATCTCTCCGGGCCCTTGCTCTTCATTCTGAACCAGTGAGCCATCTCTCCAGCCCCTTGCTCTTCATTCTGAACCAGTGAGCCATCTCTCCAGGCCCTTGCTCTTCATTCTGAACCAGTGAGCCATCTCTCCGGGCCCTTGCTCTTCATTCTGAACCAGTGAGCCATCTCTTCAGGCCCTTGCTCTTCATTCTGAACCAGTGAGCCATCTCTCCAGCCCCTTGCTCTTTATTCTTGCCTTTTTTCCTCCAACAACTATATCCCTTTATTGCCTTAAGCCATATATAAACTCATTCCCTGGCTCTAGTTTCCCTTGTTCTATTAATTTTTCCCACTGCTTTCAGATTAGTATAATTAAATAGGGATAAAGGTAATTGGGATTTTTTTTAAACTAGTTAACTATAGTAATAATGATGTCATAAACAGAAATAGAAAGGTATTGAGTTTCAAAAGGACGTTGAAAGAATTTAAAGATTACTTGGACTCATATCCAGCAAAGGGCTGAACACCAAATTGAGCTTTATCCAGTGAGGGTGATGATAGACCCTCCTGGGGAAGGTACAGGTTATGCTGCTGGAAAGGAACTAGAATTTGGGGAAAAGTTACGATTTGAGAAGCGGCTGCATGGTACTTACAGAATATCTTTGTAGGCTGTTAATAAAGTCCCTTCTAAGGATACAGCTGAATTGTCCTTGATTTTTTTTAATATGCAAATGCAGATAATTCATTCACATGCCATTAGTTGTTGTTATTGTTCCTCTCCACAGAAATCTTTAGTAAAAGGCAAAAGATTTATTTGATCTGAAGAGAAACCAGAGTATTCACTTGCCATTATTTAGCAACCTTAGAATTTGTGCATAGAACTAGAATTAAAAAAAAAAAAGAACTAGAATTTTTTTTTGTGGTAACTTTCTTTTTTTTTCATTGAATTCTGTGTATTTTACACAGAACATCTCGATCTCTCCGACCACCTCCCCACCCTCTTTCCCACTGGCACCCTTCCGTTGCCCCCTTACTGGAGTTCGTACATTCTGTCATTTGTTTTAAGGCTTATTGTGTCCAGTTAGTATCTCCAGACATTCCTCAGTGCAAATTCATCTACTGGGGTCTAGTCAGCCTATCTAGAGTCCCTCCCTTTAAGAAGATCACTTCTTCCTCACCCAACATTAATCAGCTGTCAATATTTCTTGAGCTAAGACTGGGGTCTGCTGCCCATTTCCCCAGTTCATGCTGGATTTTTGTATGCTTGAGTTTGCATGGGTCTTGGGCATGCTGACACCATTGTAGGTGCATATGAGCAAGGTCCCAGGAGCTTGTAGGACTCTCTTTCCATGTGGTCATGCACCTCCTCCCTGGCTCTTACAATCTTTCCATCCCCTGTTCTGCTGTCGTCCCTGAGCTCTGGGTGAGTCAGCCTTACTGTAAGTGTCCGGACCAAGGACCCAGACTATAGATTCCTAATCTCCACACTTTGGCCATTTGTAACCTGTTTCATGAGGGAGCTTCATTAATGAGAACTTAAAGATTCATTAGTGTCCTCTTTACTCCTTGTTCTATGTTGTTTGAGCCTTAGGTGTAGAGGTTGCATTGTTGATTTGCCACTTAGGCTTTGGCTATTCACAATGTCTGTGTGTGACTGACCAGTTGTGGTATTCTGTAATAGTCCCTGTCTAGAAAAAAGAAATTTCTTGGATGAATGGTGACTACTTGCCCTGAGAGAGAACAATAGGAGACAGGTGTTCCTAAGGGGGAAATGGATAAAATGGGGGTATTTAAGTGGGAGAAGGACGGAGGGTTATAGAAAATTTGGGGATAAAGGGAAAGAAGGAGCTCAAGAGAGGTGAGACCATAGGAGACTGGTTATCAAGAGAGAAATGGGAGCCGGGCGTGGTGGCGCACCCCTTTAATCCTAGCACTTGGAGGTAGAGGCAGGCGGATCTCTGTGAGTTCATGGCCAGCCTGGTCTACAGAGGGAGTTCTAGGATAGCTGGGGCTACAGGGAGACCCTGTCTCAAAAAGAAAAAAAAAAAAAAAAAAGAAAGAGGGAAAGAGAGAGAAATAGAGCCACTTTAAATGGGGAAGGCATGGAGGGAGGTTAGACAGGGAGAGGGAGAGGAGAGATAAATAATACTGGTCCAAAAATCTAATGACAAGTTACACATACAGTATCTCTACATGAGTCCAGGTGTATAGCTGAAGACTACATAACAAGAAACAGTGCTGGATAGGAGAAACCTTCCTTTGAGTTATGGCCAGAGTAGTCCAAGAGACTCCCAAAGTTACATAGGCTATTGCCACAGCCCTTGATTGCCTCCTAGAACTTGAAGGTAAGACCTTGTTGATGAAGACGGGACATACTTCAAACACGGGATTTGGAGCAGTAGAGCTGGAACTGACCTGGAAACCACTTCTCCTGAAGGCTAGCTAGCTGTCATAGCTTTGGGGAGCACTATGCAAGCTACTAAGGGAGAACAGCAATTGATGGTCTAACACAAGCGTTAGGACCAAATAACCACATCAGTGACTGGCATAGCATACAACATGGTGCAGTAGTGGCTCTTTTATCTTGGAGATAATCAATGGCTACCTAGTTAGACTTAAAGCCCTCCCAATGGGAGGAAACTTAGGTGTGGTACTATAAACATAGCCAAATACACATGGCTAAAGAGGTCATAGATCTTAGAGAAGTCCCCAAGGTGACATGACACATCCTTAGACTAATGTATTTTTTTACTAAGTGCAAAACATCTATCCTTATAGAACTAGAATTCTTATAAGCTAACCCAGGTGAAATGATAGCCTTCTAGAAAGAATTCTACCTTCACTGTGTTTACAAGTAGTAATGAGAGCTAGACTGAGGGATAGACCTGACTATTATACGCCATTTCAAAAGCATCAAGCTAAGTATTTGCCAACCATCAACTAATCAGAAGAAGTCATAAACAGAAATAGAAAGGTATTGAGTTCTTCCTAGCACTCAGGATTTCTGTGAAATCAAGGCCAGCTTAGTTTTCATAGCAGGTTCCAAGCCAGCTGGAGATATAGGGAGACCGTGTCTCAAAAAGACTATTAAAAAAAAAAAAAAAAAAAATGAAACAAAGAAATAAGAATGACCTGTCACAGTGAACTAGTTAGTACTCAGCAGTGATGCTTCATTTAGAGCAGAATTAATGTGCATGATTTCTTGGCTGTGAGATATTTACCTGAAATCACTTATGGTATTTTAAAAGTTGCTTGTAAAATGACTGGGTCTTCAGTAATATAACCTGTCTTTCTGGTTTATTTTTCAGAGTGTTCAACCAGATTCTTCATCTCCCAGACATGTAAGTAACTCTTAATGTGACTATAATTTATATCCTAATACTTACCAAAGCCTGTTTTTTTCTTCTGGCATGTGTCAGATTGAATTAAGTTTTATATTTATTTTTCATCTATATTTGACACACCACGTAGTTGATTTATTTACATGAAAAGAAATGACATGGTATCGATGGACTCTAAATCCTGATTGAAATGAGCATAATTATTCATTTTTTAACCCCCCTGGTTTAGGTAGAGGTTATAATATAGATAGACATGGTCCACATAAGATTATTTGCATTTAATAAAATTTGAGAATAGTGTATATTGGAAATAGAATTTTGAAGTAGGAAAAGCTTACTTTTCCTTGATAATCCCTATCTCAAAAAGACCAAAAAAAAGAGCAAGGATAAGTAGTGAGATGAAATCTGTGCTAATCACCTTGTGACTTTCCAGAAAATATGATCTGCTTAGCACATACATGGTGAAGTTCTGGATCTGACGTGAGTTATTTATATAACAGAAGATATTTAAAGATTCCAAACTGGGTGTGGTAGCTTGTACCTATTGGGAAGCTGTGGAGGGATGATCGACATAAGTTCAAGGCTAACCACAGCTACCTGCATTCCAGGCCAATGTGAACTTAAGAATGAAATTTGGTTTAAAAGAAAACTAAATTACAAAGTAAACTAGTTAAAAAAGTAAGCTCCAAGGCCAGACGTGGTGGCACACACCTATTGTCCCAGCACTCAGGAGGCAGAGGCAGAGCAGGCAGACCTCTATGAGATTGAGGCCAGCTGGTCTACAGAGCAAGTTCCAGGCCACCCTAAATGTAATACATTTTTTTAACTTTTTTTTTGGTCTTTTCGAGACAGGGTCTCCTTGTAGCCCCAGCTGTCCTGGAACTCACTCTATAGACTAGGCTGGCCTTGAACTCACAAAGATCCACCTGCTTCTGTCTCCTGAGTGCTAGGATTAAAGGCGTGTGCCACCACGCCTGGCTTTTTTACATTTTTTTTAACATTTTTACTCCATGTATTGGGATAGTTAATGAGACCAGAATAAATCAGGTAGAAAATGGTTGTCTTTTGACTGATTATGTTAATCATTTTGTAGGAATGTTTTTGAAGTATAATGGTATGTGGAAGCTTTGCTTTTAAACTTTGAATTTCTATGTGATTTCTGGCTTTCAGAAGAGTTATAAGGAAAGTTCAGAAACATTGCTCCTGTTAAGATAAATCTCGCTTTTCTGCCTTCTTCACTTCCTGGCCTGTGAATTCTTGTCTGTCTTTTCCCTTTCCCTTTTTCCTTTCCTCCTCCTTTACAAACATGATGTCTCTTTATCTCCCAATACCTCATTGTATGTTTCCTCAAAACATTTTGGATACTAATTCAACATAATTCTCAATGTTAGGATATCAGCCCGATACAGTGTTTTCCAGGCTACAGTGTTTCTGGGGTTTTTCCCACTCTCTTGGTTTGCAGTAGAAAGTTGCTGAGAATATATTTGGTCCCTTAACTCTTTCAGTCTGGAGAGGTTCTTTGGCATTTGCCTTTCTCAGCACTGAATTTTTTTTTTACTGACTATAGGCCAGTTACATCATCTAATCCCCAATTTGTGTTTGGTGTTTCTTTCTTATTAGAGGCAAGTCATATTTTAGGATACTTAGAAATACTATGAAAGTGTTGTGTTCTGATACATCATTCCAGAATTCATGTGATGTGAACTCTGGTCTTTCAGGCAAGAGTAGCATCTTCAGATTTCTTAGATCTGCATTATTAACATTTGGGCCTGGATAATTCTTAGTGGAGGCTGGGGGTACTGTTAGGTACATTGCAGAATCTTCTGCAATGTACCTAACAAAATTAGCTGCTGGTAACATTGCCTCCCATAAAAATGTTTCTACAGGTTGTCAAGATATCCTCTGAGAAGCAAAATTCCTCTCCTTCCAGAGCTACTTTACCAGAATGTCACTATTTTTCCTCTTGCAGTTAGTGTCTCATTGAAAAAAATCCTAGTATTTCACAGACTTCTGCCTAGTTGTTTAGTGTCTGCTGAAGCATCTTTCCCAAATTAGTTGCCATCTGAGAGTCGCCAAATACTGACCTTCCAGTTCTATTATTCTACTGCTTTCTTAGTTACCTGCTCACTTAAAAGGAATGGTTTAATCTTCTGTCTTAATTGATTATCTGTGATGTTGGTGATGAATCCAGAACCTTGTCTATGTGAGGCATTTGTTCCACCCCGAACTTGACTCCAGGCCTCTTTCTGTCTTTATATATGTGTGTCTGTGTGTGTACATGCATGAATAAGTGTGTGCGTGTAAGCATGTGTGTGATCTCTATGTGGATCATGGGTTGATAGTTCTTGCTTTAATACTCAGATTATCCTTATTGAGTCACTAGAAACCCATCAAGCTATCGTCTGTGTCATAGCCCTTTGATATAGGCCTATGATGTCTTGAAAGGCTTCTTCCTTTCTGAAAAAGCAGTGTGGTCCAGATTGGGTTTATACTCTCCCTACTCTGGCCCCAAACCATCCTTTTCTCTTTTTTTTTCCTTCTGTGAAACCCTAGGTCTTTGTGTGTGAATAATAATGTTTGTAAACAGGATCCCAGTAACCTTATTAGAATTTGTCATTTCTAGGTCCTGTCACTGGGTATATAAGTGCATATACAATGTGTATGTCTCTCCTCTTCCTCAATCTATTTGTCTGCCTATCAAAAGTTCATACTGTTGCCTGGTATTGTAGGTTTCCACCTGTTCTTCCTTCCTGTATTTGTCCTATTTGCAAACATCCAAAACCTGCCTCTCATATAGAAATGTTCTGAGTGAGCAGTGGTTAGGTCAGGGACTTGCCAGGACCACGTGAAGCACAGGATTTAAAGGTTATTCCTGGATAAACTGCCAACCCATGAAACGAAACAGCCTGAACTGATCAGAGTCCAAAACAACATCTCCAGAGAAAGTAGACTGTTTTGTTTCTCGCCTACTTGTGCCCCTTTTCTAAAGCCTAGGGAACAATCTGTGGAAGAGGGGGGCGTGGTAGAATATAAGGACTGCAATTGGGGTGAATTGTAAAACTACAGCAATATAGACTGGCCTCTTATTTGATCAACATGATTGTACATACAAGCCCCTCCAGCTGGACAATGGGGACCTTGGGCTGTATAAGTTTGGGCATAGCCACTTGCAAATTGGTTTTACATGAAGGATGTTTGTATTCATTATTTACTACTTATTATTTATAAAAAAAGAACTATGTTCTGAACCCTTTGAGTCTAAACTATTAAGTGCATTAGTGGTTAGTTGTGATTCTGAAAGTAAACTAAACTGACTGAAAACAAATATGTCATTTGCAGGGCCATAACCGCATCATCGCCTACAGCAGGCCAGTTTACTTTTGTCTGTGTTGTGCTCTTATTTGGCTCTTGGATTATGGCAGCAGAAACCTAACCACAACCAAATTCAGATTATATGGAATAACTTTCACTAATCCACTGGTGTTTATATCAGCCAGGGATTTGGTTATTGGTGAGTCATCTTTAAAATATGTCTGATCTTGCCAGGAGTGGTGGCGCACGCCTTTAATCCTAGCACTTGGGAGGCAGAGGCAGGCTGATCTTTGTGAGTTCAAGGCCAGCCTGGTCTACAGAGTGAGTTCCAGGACAGCTGGGGCTACAGGGAGACCCTGTCTCGAAAAGACCAAAAAAAAAAAAAAAAATCTCTGATCTTAAGATCAATTTATTTGTTTGCAAACAGTTTACTGATGGTTATAATAAGCTTATTTGGCTATAGTACAGATCTGTCTGAAGAACAAAACTATAGAGCTGTTATGAATGAAAAAAGCTAAAGATTTGTAAATGTTATAATTCTGTTCCCAAAGATGATAGAGGGGACAGATTTCTTTATTACTATTATTGTTATTATTATTATTATTGTGATTACACATTTTAGGGTTCTGATGTGTGAAAATGGTTGATGCCAGGCATTGTGGCACATGCCATTAATCCCAGCACTCAGGAAACAGAGGCAGACAGATCTTTGTGAATTCAAGGCCAGTCTGGTCTACATAATGAGTTGTAGGCTAGCCAGGGCTACACAGTGAGACTCTGTCCTTAAAATGATTTTGTGTAAGGCTGGAGAGATGGCCTAGCGGTTAAGAGCACCGACTGCTCTTGCAGAGGACCCGGGTTTGATCCCCAGCACCCACATGGCGGCTGAGAACCATCTTTAACTCCAGTACCGGGGGAATCTGACACCCTCTTCTGACCTCCGCGGCATTGCACGACACAGGTGTACAAACCTACAAGCAGACAGTACATTTATACACATATGAAAATAAATAAAAAATAAAATTTAAAAAATGATATTGTGTGTGTGTGGTGCTGGGAATATCATATATACTAGGCAAATACCCAGCCTCTAAGGTCATTAAAAAATTTTTATTATTGGAAGAATTTTAATATTCAATCAATTGTATAGACATAAATTATTTAAAATTATATCTTTTAAAAGTGACACAGTAGATAATGTTAAATGTAATTTCATTACTTAGGATCTTTAAATGATCGTAAGGGTGGATAAAATGTTTTATTTTTTTTAATATGCTCTTCTTTCCTTCCACAGTGTTTACACTCTGTTTCCCTATAGTGTTTTTCATTGGCCTCCTCCCTCAGGTAAACACATTTGTGATGTACCTTTGTGAACAGCTAGATATCCACATCTTTGGTGGAAATGGTGAGTACTTCTTTATGAACAGTATAGATTGTTATAGCTCAGGAAGTAATAAACTAAACATTAAAACATTTTCCATCAAAGAATTGAGATAGCAAAGAGAAGGCCCTTATTTAATAATTGAAGGTAGAAAAGTAGTTAATTGTAGATGAGAAAAAAATAGTCAGACCTGCTTTTTTGGTGAAAAATCCAGAAATAATGGAGTCAGAATATAGGAAGTAATGAAATAATTTGTGAAAAAAATTGTATAGTCCCTTCCATCCACTGGTGAAGCACTCCAACAACTCCCAAGGAGGCTCTCCTGTGGTTATCCCCAGTAGATCCTGCTCATGGTATGGACCTTATGTCTTTTCCTGTGCTTTACTGACATATATATGATGGATTTTAATGTATGCATTAGGCATCATAAGAGATTAGCAACAGTAGCTAATACTAAAGTAGAACAATTATGCAGTATATTATAGTAAATGTTATAAATGTGGTCTCTCTTCCTTTCTCTGGAATTTTCTGTAGCTGACCACAGATAATGGAAACCATGTAAAGCAAAACTGCAACAAAGGAGGTTTCACTGAAATTTCAGCTGGAGCCTGTGCACAGTCACAGTCATCAGGTGTTTATAACAGTCGGAGGAAAGGAGGGTTCACTCTGAGATTTCAGCTGGAGCCTGTGCACAGTCATCAGGTGTTTATAACAGTCGGAGGAAAGGAGGGTTCAGTGTGAGATTTCAGCTGGTGCCTGTGCACAGTCGTCTAGCTTTTTACCTGGGTCCGGGGATCTGTACAGCAAGCAGTCTTACCCACTGAGCCACCTCTCTAGTCCCTCCGGCTTACATTTTAAATAGAAACTAAAACTTTTCTGTGTTGCTGTATATCATGCTATAGTGTTCTTGGCTGTAATTTAAAACAGCTGATTTCATTGATTAGCATAGCTTAATGGGCAGTGGATGGTGTCGGTATTTAGGGACTATTGGTGTTTTGCTTATTTAAGTACATGGTGAGGTTCAATGTATGTAATCTATAGGATTGAGATATATATATATATAGCATATATATATATATCATATATATATATGCTATATATATATATATATAGTATCAAAGATTGAAGACAGCACAGAAGCCGTGATGGCTGAGGCCTGTCATTTCAGCACTTGGGAGGCTGAGGCAGGAGGATCTCCAGAGTTTTAGGCTAGCCTGAGAGACCCCAACAAACAAAATATCGAAGATAGCAAATCCTTGTCATGTCAAATTTGATGAAAAATGTAGTAACTGAATTTTTAAGAACACGAGTAGCTAAGTATTAACATATTTTAAATGTGCTTTGTGTACATGTTTTAAAAGCCTGATCTCTTTTTCTCCTTCACTGTCTAGCTACCAGCAGCCTGCTGGCTGCACTATACAGTTTCTTTTGCAGTGTTGTGGCCGTTGCCTTGCTGTATGGACTGTGCTATGGAGCTTTAAAGGTGAATGATAAACTGTCGTGTGCCCTGTCTCTAACCTACACTTCGAAGTGAATTGTTTAAAGCTAACTGCTGACTCTCCCCCTGGCCCCGCCCCTTTCACTTGTTCATTAATTTCCATTGTCTTATACTGAATTTTATTCTTATTCTTGCTTATTTTCAATCTGAAAGGTGTTTAATGGTTAACTATTATTAAAAGAAACTCCTTTTCCATACAGTAATCATAGGTTACTATTAGAAACCGTTTATTGAAAACTAGATTCATCTGGGCTAGCTGTAGGCATAGTAATGGCAGAATATTAAATTACACTTAGATTTCTAAAGATTTATGTAACTGCTTCTTCTCATGTTGGAATGTATTTACATTTATAAGATGTTTTGGTTAGGGTATAGTTCATTGGTAAAGTCTTTGCCTGGCATGCCTAAGGCCTGTTTGTTTCCTGCCACAGCAAAAAAATTTTAAAAGTTCAATGACTGTATTCTAAGATAGATGCTAGTAAAAATATACTGAAATTTAAATTTAATGTTAGTTTGATTTAGAAAGATATTCATTGAGTCTTATGAGTTCCCTTTAAAATTTTGCCACCAAATTTTAAGCATAAAACTTAAAATCTTGGGGAGGCTGAGGAAATGGCTCAGCAGCTGCTCTTGCAGAGGACCTTGGTTCAGTTCTCTGTACCCACATGTGCTCACAGCTGTTTTTAACTACAGTTCCAGGGGATCTGATACCCATTTCTAGCCTCCACAGGTACCAGGCATGCAATGTGGTACATGCAGGCAAAATACTTATACACATAAAATTTAAATAAGTAAGTCTTTTTTAAGAAAAAACTTAAGTCCAATATAGTGGTGCACCTGTTTGATCCCAGGACACAGGAGGCAGAGGCAGATGGATCTCTGTGAGATGAAGGCCAGACTCCTCTCCATAGTGAGTTCCAGGCCAGCTGTGCCTATTAGAGCACCTCTCTCTCTCTCTCTCTGGTCGCTCTCTCTGAGCATCTCTTTCTCTCTCTGGCCTCTCTCTCTCTCTCTCTCTCACACACACACACACACACACAGAAAAAAACCTTAAAATTATTAATGGACCATTTATAACCCCTCAAACATATTTCTGGATATTTTCGAATTAAGGCAAGGACATGAGAAATAACAAGGTTCGAAGCACTGAGGAGGGACTCCCCAGCACCCCTTCTGCCGCACTTATTCACTGTCCTTTATGAAGCACCTACTGTATGGGAACTGTGCTAAAAGCCATATCCTGTGCCTTGCAGAACTGAAACTGGATTCCATGAGTATATCTGGGGATTATCTGAGAAAGGAGAAGAGAGCTAGAAACGGTCCAAGATGATTTCTGGGCACAGTCTGGCCTGAACTGCTGGCAACACAGTGGCACTTACTACTCAGTATTGGAGTTTAGGAACAAAGGGGATTTTTTTTTTCACATGTGGAATCTTTACTTTTTGGCACTTATGGGATGTCCAGAGGCACATCATAGATATAGAGATTTCTGGTTGTGTTTAGTAGATGTAAAAGCCATCAGCAAAATTAAGTAATAGAAAAAGACTGCTAATGTGGACTGACAAGAAAAACGTGAGGAGGAGTCCTAGTCCTGGGAAATGGCAATATTTAAATGTCAGATAGAATAGGAGCCCACAGGGGGAAGTTCAGAAGCACAAGAGTCTGAGAGTTTTTATGGAATTTGGTAGTTGACTTTTTTTTTTTTTTTTTTTTTNAATATATATATATATATATTAAGCCTACAGCAATGAAAACCACTTGGACTGAGCATAAAGGCAAACAAAGGAGATGTAAATGGGAAGACAGTGGCCATGACATTCAATACTGTGTAAAGATTCCATGGAATGCCAGGGATGGTGGTGGGGGCCTTTGATTCTAGGACTCAGGAAGTAAAGGTGGGTGGATCTCTGAGTTCAAGGCCAGCATGGTCTACATAGTAATTTCCAGGCTAGCTGGGGCTACAGGCAGATTTTGTCTTTAAAAAAATCCTAATCTTTTTCACAGATATACAGAAATGAATTCTAAAGTGATACAGGATCTGAAGGAACTATAAAAGTCTATAAAATTCTGAGAAATGAATGGTACTGGGAACTAATAATGCACAAGCAGAATCAAGGAAAATTATATTGTTCTGCTAGTACTAATTCCTATAAAAAAGAATTGTAGTAACAAACAAAATTATTGTAACACCTACAATAAGATACACTCTGACTTTTTTTTTGGTCTTTTTGAGACAGGGTCTCCCTGTAGCCCCAGCTGTCCTGGAACACACTCTGTAGACCAGGCTGGCCTTGAACTCACAAAGATCCACCTGCCTTTGCCTCCCAAGTGCTAGGATTAAAGGCATGCGCCACCACACCCAGCAAAGTACAATTTCTAATATGGCTAGAAAACTTTTGCTCTCTAAAATATTCATAGAAAAGGAATATATGATACATTATAAATCATAAGCATGTTTTTCTCGAATTCCTTTTTCATTAGGATTCATGGGATGGACAGCACATTCCAGTACTTTTCTCTGTTTTCTGTGGTTTGTTAGTGGCAGTGTCCTATCATCTCAGCCGACAAAGCAGCGATCCATCTGTACTTTTGTAAGTGAAATCAGTTATTATTAAAGAAATTTAAGTCAGTTGGTATTTCTAATAGTTCCAAGACCTCTTTTCCTAGTGCCAACTGAAAGTGTTATGGCTTACTCTATCTGTAATCTTTACTAGAAATACATTAACTATAGGTAATGCTGATCAGTTTAGCTGAGAATGTTTGGTAGTTTTTTTTCCCCACTTTTTAATAGAAATTTTTCTCTATATGCTTATTTATACCAGTGTAAACATCTTATGATTTATATATCCTAGTGATTAAAAGTAGTTGGATTGCTTAGTTTTAAAATTCACTGTTTAAATTACTGGTTTTCAAGTTACATGTGTATTTCCTATTAATTATTTTCTCTTGATTTTCTTTTTAAACTTAAAGCTCTTTGATGCAATCTAAGATTTTTCCAAAAACTGAAGAGAAAAACCCAGAAGACCCTCTGTCTGAAGTAAAAGACCCACTGCCTGAAAAACTTAGAAATTCTGTCGTAAGTTCAAGCTTTCTAAATAAATCATGACAATAATGTTCTAGTTTCTTCTTCTTCTTTTTTTTTTTTTGTTCTAGTTTCTTTTCAATTGCTGTGACAAAACACTCTGACCAAAACCAACTTGGGGAGGAAATGGTTTATTTGGCTCACATCTCCCAGGTCACAGTTCATCACTGAGAGAG
Source organism: Rhizomys pruinosus (assembly GCA_009823505.1). NCBI lineage: Eukaryota > Metazoa > Chordata > Mammalia > Rodentia > Spalacidae > Rhizomys > Rhizomys pruinosus. The sequence goes on along the minus strand of VZQC01014772.1, from coordinate 801,187 downwards.
CTCATGGTAGGAACTCAGGACAGGAACTTGGAGGCAGAATCTAAGGAATGCTGCTTATTGGCTTACTCTCCTGGCCCATGCTCAGCCTGCTTTCTTATACAATACAGAACAAGGTAGCACCACCCACAGTGGACTGGGCTCTCCCACATTCACTCAACAATCAAGAAAATACTCCACAGACATGGCCACAGGCCAGTCCAATGGAGGCAATTCCCCAATTGAGGCTCCCTCAACCCAGGTGCGTCAAGTTAACAGTAAAGCTATCCAGCACAAATACCTAAGACAGGTGATTGTAGTAAATAATGAATACTTTTTTTTTTGGTCTTTTTTGAGACAGGGTCTCCCTGTAGCTCCGGCTGTCCTGGAACTCAGTATGTAGACCAGGCTGGCCTTGAACTCACAAAGATCCACCTGCCTCTGCCTCTCAAGTGCTAGGATTAAAGGTGTGCGCCACCATGCCTGGCTAATAATGAATACTTTTGAAAAACTCTAGTAATTGAGGAAAATATACAGCTTTATTAAATATTGTTCATTGCATTCAGTCTAAATTTTAAAGAATTTTTTGTTATTTTATGTATATTTGTATATTGCCTGCATGTATGTAAGTGCACCCATGTCATCCAATGCCCAAGGAGGACAGAAGAAGGTGTTAGACCCCCCTGGAACTGGAGTTATGGACAATTGTTAGCTGCCATGTGGTGCTGGGAATTGAATCCCATGTCTTCTGAAAGAATAGCCAGTGCTCTTAACCACTGAGCCATCTCTCCAGCCCCTGCAGTCCAAATTTTAACATATTGGTTATAGCGTCCTTGATCCAAAAGTTAAAATGGTCTAGAAACCAAAACTTTTTGAGTGTTTGACAGTGGAAAATTGTATACCCCACTTCACCTGATTGGTCATTGTCAAAACACAGGGGTGGAGAGGTGGCTCAGCAATTAAGAGCACCGACTGCTCTTTCAGAGGACTTGGATTCAAATCAGCATTCAAATTATGTTGGATATGGGGACATTTCAGATTTCAAATTTTCAGTTCAAGGATCTTCAGCTGGCAAAGTTTGTGGAAGTATTTAAAAGTCTAAAAATCTCTGGAATCTAAAACACTTCTGACCTCAAGAAGTTCAAATCAAGGATACTCAACCCTATGGCCAGTGAAAGAACCCAAGTCTCTCAAATAAAATAGGACGTGTGTGCGGTTTTAACGCTGCAAAAGATAGTTTTCATAAAAATGTAACTTGGTGAAAGGCATTTACACTAGAAAGGATAACATCAGTACCTTTTGTCTTTTTTGTCAATATAAAAGTCAACCTTACACTGGGTGTAGTGGCACACGCCTTTAATCCTAAGCACTTGGGAGGCAGAGGCAGGTGGATCTTCGTGAGTTCAAGGCCAGCCTGGTCTACAGAGTGAGTTCCAGGACAGCTGCCCCCCCCCCAAAAAAAAAGTCAACTTTACAGACCAATGAAAAGACTTTATATTTACAGCCTGAGGAACTAGATAAATTATTTGGTTTGTCATCAGTGCCAAACTCTAAGGACATCCCCAAATATGAGGAAATTGAGGAAGAAAGTTAAGATTTATTCTAGGTAACTATTTTATGCATGAAATACCTAGAAATCCTGAAGTATATCAATGAAAAATTATTTCTTACATTTTGCCAATTAGGAACAAAGGATTTTTAAAAATTTTGTGTAACGCAGTGAATGGTGACACATGCAGGAGGACCAGGAGTTCGAGATCACCCTCAGGGATACAGCGCATTGGAGCCAGCCTGGACTACATGAGACCATTTTGTTTTGTTATGTTTTGTTTTGTTTTTTTAAAAAAGCATGTAATTGTGTTTTGTTGTTGTTTTTGCCCTGCAGAGCGAGCGTTTGCAGTCTGATCTGGTAGTGTGCATTGTCATTGGTGTGCTGTATTTTGCCATTCATGTGAGCACAGTGTTCACAGTACTGCAGGTAAGGAAGCTCCCTATTTCAGTTGGAAGAACTTACTGATTTGTATAATATTTGTTCACAGCAGTGAAACATCTGAGGTTTCCCTACCAGCCCCAGCCCCATCCATAATCTCTTTCTTGATTTTGTTTATTGTACCAGAGTTTCACCAGGGCCATCAGTGTGACCCTGAGTTTAGAACTAACCATGAGAACATAGTGGGCTTACCAGTAGGCACACAACTGGACACTCTGCCTTCCCCCTTTCCCAGAATCTGTTACTTCCCAGTCGATCAGCAGTAAGTTCCCTTCCCCATCCTTAGCTGACTCTTAGGAAGGCCTGACTTCTCTGGATCCAGCACTAGTAAGCACAGCTACTGTGAGTTTGTGAGTGCCATGGCTGTGTTGTGCTTAGAAGATGCTCAAAGCCTCTTTCCCTGTCCTCCTCTTACATTCTTTCTGCCTTCTCTTCATCAATGTTTCTTGAGCCTTAAGGAGTATATGCATTTTTGTTTGTTATTTATTTTCTCAAGGTTTCTCTGAGCTGTGAATGTGCACTTGGCCATTGAGTCTAGCTTAGGATCTTTTATGTGGCTGCCTTGTCTGAGATCCATTATATACAGTCCTCATTGCCTCCCTACTGGCTGGAAACTTCAGTTCCTGTCCATGTGGTTCTCCCAGAGGTGCTCCCAGGTGTGTCCTCATAAAACAGCATCTAGTTCCCCTGCCACCCCTTTTGGCACTCCTTAAAGTCATGAAACACAGCTTTTTAACCTTCCAGTATGGACTGAAGACTCACTTCTCTCCAAGAATCCTCCAAACCTTCAGTGCCACATGGGGACTACTGAGATACCCAGCTTGTGAACTAAATAGCTAAGGGGATTTCAGCCTCGTCAGAATATAGATTGCCATTATTGGACTACCTGGGCTGCATCATGGAGGCCAGTTCAGGGGTATCAAGATAGGACACGTGCTTACTGGACTTCATTTGGGGGACCATGGGAGGGAAAGACCCCAATGTGGAGCAAAAGAGCAGGATTGATGGTTGTTTGGGATTGCCAAGGAGGAACCTTCGAGCACCTCCTTAAAGAAAACCTGACATCTTTTAGGGGGGAAAAATTCTCCAATTCAAATGATATGTGTATGTATGTATGTATGTATATATTTATGTGTGTATATATATATAACTATGTATATATACTGTAGCAGTACAAGTTGGAAAGAACAACAACAAAAGAACTGAATGAAAAAAAAAAACCCTGGAAAGACTCAGAAAAAGATGCAGGACATGTAGGGCAGAGTGAAGAGATTCAGGTGGGGTGGGGGACATGGAAAGGCAAGCAACTCTAGATTTGATTGAGAAATTATATATGACCTATGGATAAAGTTTAATAACAATAAAAAAATTGTAAACATAAAAATATAGCATCTAATTTCCCCAATAAGGACATCCTTCCTAGAGGGAGAAAGGCCAAGCCAGAATGTATGCTTTATATCCTGCTATAGCACATGGCACACCACTGTTATATTCTGCTGGTCACACTGTGGGAAGTGACTACACAGTGATGCAAATCCTGGCAGGTTGGTATCCTAGGAACCATTTTGGAGACTGTCTAGCAGTCTGTCCTCTGGCTTTCAGTGTTTCATATCCCTCCTTATACAAGATGTGTTATTCTCACCCCCAAATCCAAAAAAATCTTACTTTAGTATAACTAGAAGAGTTGAACCATATCTAGTCAGGCTCAGGAATGGGATGAAGCACCTCAAACTTTGTTCTTATGCGCAGTTCCACAGAGACAGTCTTCTATCTGTAGGGCACTTAGTCACATGTCCACACCTAATCACCTGTCCATACCTAATCACCTGTGCACACCTAATCACCCGTCCACACCTAATCACCTATCCACACCTAATCACCCGTCCTCACCTAATCACCCATCCACACCTAATCACCCGTCCACACTTAATTACCTATTCTCACCTAATTGCCTGTCCACAACTAATCACCTGTCCACACCTCATCACCTGTCCACAACCTAATCACCTATTCACACCTAATCACCTGTCCCCACCTAGTCATCTGTCCACACCCAATCATCCGTCCTCACCCAATCACCTATCTACACTCAATTATCTGTTCACATCTAATCACCTGTTCAGGGCTCCTCCTTTGGTAGAGATCCATGTTTCTGTATGTTTTCGTTTTCCTTTGTCCTAAAAGATATCCTACAACATTCTCGCACAAATCTTTACTTCACTGCTCTTTCATTTCTGAAAGTTTCTGCATTTGGTATAAAATCCCGTGATGGCAGCTTTGCTCCCAGTATTTTAAGGTGCTGCTCCATCGTCGTCTTTCTGCTCTTGCTTCTGATGTGACACTCTGACTGTCCTTGTCTTTATTCCTTTGTAGGTAATTGGCTTTTTCTCTCCTGCTTGGAGGACTTTTTTTTTTTAATCACTAATGGAGAATAATTTAATGTAAGAGGATTTCTGTAGTTTTCTTCATGTTTTGTGTTTGAAGTTCATGGAATCTTTGTGTTATACTTTTCATTACATTTGGACATTTCAGGCCGTTATTATTTTAGGTATGTCTTTTCTTTTTTTCAGTTCTTACTCCTTCCCCCAGCTTTTTGTGGCCCCATCCGCTCACCACCTTTTTGATGCCGATCACCTGTAGCTGTGCTTTCTGAAGTTCTCTTGCACTTACCTGATGCTCACTTTAATTTCTTTTTCATGTGTTTAATTTTAAGTTGTGTCATTTGTCTTTTAATTTACTAATCTCTTCTTCTGTAGTATCATTTCTCATTGATCTTGTCTAGGATATTTTTCATCTAAGAATTTATCATTTTCATGTTTAGAAGTTTATTTAGGTCTTTTTATGTGTAACCCCCCTCCATGCTCCAATGTTTTGGACATACAAGATTTGGCTATAAGTGTCTTGAGAGTCCTTATCTACTAATTCCAGCATCTGTATCACTGTGGTTGTTTTGATGGGCTGATGTGTCCGTCCAGTCGTCCCCCCCCCACTTGTGGCTTCCTGATTCTTTGTACATGAGGATTTTTTAATTTAACTTTTGTTTATCATGTCACATATGTACACTGACTATGCTTACTTCTCACCTCCCTGACATACCTGTCTCCCACAAATCTCTCTAGTATATTCATATCTATTTGTTTTGTTTTGTGACCCACCAAGGTTAACCAAGGCCATCAGTGTGGCTGTGGGTTTGGCACTATCCCTTGGAGCCTTGTGGGCTCAGCAGAGGGTACACAACTAAAGACAGTGATTTCCCCCTTTCCCAGAATCTATTGATAGCCAGTAGTTCAGAGGTAAAGGTTAGGGCCTGGTGAGCTCCCTTCCTTTACTATTGGATCAGGCTGGTCTTGTGTCAGCCCAGGGCAAGTAACTACAGTTAATTGAGTTAATGATTGCAATGGTTGTGTGGAGTCTCAGGAATGACCTTTCTAGTTCTTCATCCTGTCTTCTGGTTCTTACATTCTTCCTGTCCCTGCTTCCACAATGTTCCCTGAGCCTTAGAGGGGATGGTATAAGAGAGGTGTTTAAGGCTAGGCCCCTATCCATCCTTTATTTTCTGCATCTTGGGCAACCATGGGTCTCTGCATTCACTACTATTATTGTAAGGAGAGGCATCTTGCTTAAGGCTGGGAGCCGCTTTCGTTCATGGGCTTGAGCATTGATAATTTAGAAGGCATGTTGCTGTCCTGTTAAACATCAGAAATCCATTCTGGATTTGGCCTATACCTCCTCATACCTGGATTGTTATCCAAGCATTAGGCATTGGCTCCCTCTCTCACACGCCCCAGTCTTCCCCCTGTGGAGTGGGTCATGAATCCATTCAGAGGCCCATATGGAAACTTTGACTGGATGCCAACAGTGTAAATTTTACCTTAAGTGTTAAATTTTGTGTTTTCAGAAATGCTCTTGAACTTCGTCCCTAGATACTATTAAGTTCTTGTTAACAGATCCTTTTGGGCCTTGCTTTTTTATTAATAGGATTTCTGAGGTAAGACCAGGGCCAGGTTTAGCCTAGAGTGCTTAGCAGGGGAAGCAGCCTTTCAGGCCTCTGCTTGATTCTCTATGAACCCTGTACTTCCGAGTCTGGCTTGTGAGGGTGGCAGTCTCTCAGGCTTGTGTGAATGCTGTATGCTGGCTTCTCTGATTTCCTCCCAGGGTTCTTCCCTGGTCTCCTGCAGTTTCCTCATGTGTTTAGGTCCCACTTCTGTGAATATTTGATGGACTATATGCAGATCTTCCGAGGATTCTCTGCCGTTTCCTTGGGTTCACAGTCTCTTCTGGTGAGGTCTAGCCGTCTCCTATGAGCGCCTTCCCCTCAGGGCAGTGAGTGGGGCGGGCACAGTGCTCTCCTTGTTCCCTTTCCTTCGGGCGCAGGCTTATTTCTGTACATCTTGACTAATCTGAGCCACTGGGCTGCACAGTTTACTCGGTTTTAGTTGTTTCATATGAGAGGCCCAGAGGGAAAGATGTACCTTTAATGTTCTTAAACATTTTTCCTTGTTTTTCTTCTCTCCAATTTAAGCTATTTCCTGAATACTTGAAAAAGACACTTAATTTTAATATTTGAAGAAGCTGTACTTGATTCTTTCTTTTGTGTATTTAGTCACACACAAGCAGTGACTATACTCACTTCCAGCAGTTCAGAATGGAAAGGCACAGGACGGAGTGGGTTTTGTTTTTTTCTCACCTGCTCTTTCTCAGCCTGGCTGACTTGGCTTTACCTTATTTTACTTTACCTTATGTCCTTTGTCTCCACCAGCTAAAATAGTTGAATCTGCTGCTCAGGCAGGCATGCATGTAGAATGTTCTTGGAGCAGGAAGCAACAAGTCTAGCCACTCTCACTGTATATTAGTATGAGACAGCAAAGTAGCTAACATATTTCATATATGTGTAAGAACAGTCACTAACTTTCAGCAAAAACCAAAAGCAAAACAAAACAAAAAAATCCTAAAAATACAGAAATGGTAAAGTTTACATAGACAGTTGTTTATCTTTTAGATTCTAAAGTCGACTTTGCCAGTCTCTGCTCAAACGAAGCCTAAGCAGACTAATGAGGAGCTCTGCAGTGGCTCCTGCAGCCACTCCTAATGTTCTCGCCTTGTTTTTCTTTTAGCCCGCTCTCAAGTATGTGCTGTACACACTGGTCGGCCTCGTGGGTTTTGTAACCCATTATGTGTTGCCTCAAGTTAGGAAACAGCTGCCATGGCACTGTTTCTCACATCCTCTGCTCAAGACCGCAGAGTATAATCAGTACGAAGTTCGAAGTAAGTATTGCATCAGCCCTCTTCATGATTTCTCTCTTTACTGTGCCAATAGGTGACAAGTTCACAAGAGTCATTGAATGACTTACTCCAGCTGGTGTTTCTTATCTATAGATTAGAAGTCCCTAATGAATCAGATCTGTAAGACACTTTCTCTTGATTTGAAATAAAAATGAGGGTTACAAGACCCTCTTTCCAGAGTGCACTGACTTCTTTAAAGCATTCCTCACACACCTGTCACTAGTGAGTCTTACCTGTGACCTCTCCATCCAGCAGTCCCTTCTCTTTCCCCTAGTCAATTTTCCTTGCCATATACAGACTGCCCAGCTGTCCTCAAGGCTGCTGTTTGAAAGGTTCTTAACATAAAGCCTAGGGAAGAAAGAAAGATCGTTACTTCTCTCTCCACTCAAGACACTGTGTCCTTGTAGAGAAAAGTATAGGGAGTTTGGAAGTAACATCTCTCTGTAATTGCCATTGCTAGTTCAGATTTGGGATAAAATGACCCAAAAAGAGGACTCCAGTCATTCAACAAGCTTCTTCCTTGCCTATGTAAGTTCTGATTTATCCTTCCTGTTCATTGGCCCCATGACCTATGGCGTGTTACACATCCTCATTTTAGAGAAACAGTGACTGACCTTGCCTCTGTATCAGTGATTAAATAAGCCAGCTTTCCTCCTCACACTTTAGTGAACTGCCACTATAAGGAGAGGGCGTCAATCAATCGGTCATCTGAAGATGAATTAATATTTTGAGAACTCTGAAGCATTTGTTTATCACTGACTTAACTTTACATTCTTAGTGGGGGTCTCGGTGAATCTTCCTGAAGCATTAGCTACTCCAGTCTTACCAGTCGGATCCTGGAGAGATAGTTATACTAATGAGTAGATTACAATAATGACACTGTGGAGACATTTCTCAAAATATGCACTCTTAAAAAGGGGTGCTTACCCAAGACTCTGTAGAAACATAACCCAGAGGGAGAGGGGGTTTTGTTTTGTTTGAGTTTTTTTTTATGATGAGCTGTTTTTTGTCACTTTCATGTATAATTGGTACCAAATATATCTACTTTGTTTTTTTTTTATTTTTATTTATTTTTTATGTGTATGAATGTAGTGTCTGCATGTAGGTTCATGCAGTGCCGCAGAGGTCAGAAGAGGGTGTCAGATTCCCCTGGAACTGGAGTCAAAGACAGTTGTCAGCCGCCATGTAGGCGCTGGGGATCAAACCTGGGTCCTCTGCAAGAGCAGTCAGCACTCTTTTTTTTTAATTTTTTTTTTTTTATTAATTTTATATAGTTCTGTATGTGTATGAATGTACTGCCTGCATGCAAGTCTGTGCACCCGTGTCGTGCAACGCCTCGGAGGTCAGAAGAGGGTCTCGGATTCCCCTGGAGCTGGAGTTCTCCTGGAATTGGAGTTTCAGACGGCTCTCGGCCACCATGTGGGTGCTGGGGATCGAACCTGGCTCCTCTGTAAGAGCAGTCGGCGCTTTTAACCGCTAGGCCATCTCTCCAGCCCCGAGCAGTCAGCACTCTTAACCGCTAGGCCATCTCTCCAGCCCCGAGCAGTCGGCACTCTTAACCGCTAGGCCATCTCTCCAGCCCCGAGCAGTCAGCACTCCTAACCGCTAGGCCATCTCTCCAGCCCCGAGCGTAGCACTCTTAACCGCTAGGCCATCTCTCCAGCCCCGAGCGTCAGCACTCTTAACCGCTAGGCCATCTCTCCAGCCCCTCTACTTTGTTTTTAAAAGTCAGTTTTCATTAAAGATAAATACTGTTTGTATTTTTCTTTTTTGTCTTAAAACAATCTAAATTTTTACAAATTTTGAATCAGCATAATTTTTTTTACTTGAAAGTCCTAGATTATAATAGTTATATTTTTTCTTTTTGTTTATGTTATTAATTAATTAATTGATTATTTTTGTATGCGTATGAATGTACTGTCTGCATGTAAGTTGGTGCACCCGTGTTGTGTAATGCCCAGATGTCAGAAGAGGGTCTCGGATTCCCCTGGAACTGGAGTTCTCCTAGAATTGGAGTTACAGACAGTTCTCAGCCGCCATGTGGATGCTGGGGATCGAACCTGGGTCCTCTGCAAGAGCAGTCGGTGCTCTTAACTGCTAGGCTATCTCTCCAGCCCCTGTGTTAGTAATTTAAAGATGTCCTTTAAAACCCACTAGTACTATTTTCAGATAACCAAGGAACTGTGTTGTCTTATAGGTTATCTTTATATCTCAATAAAATTACTCTTGTAAATGGTGTGAATTTAAATCATATATATGTATATATCTTAGCATTTGAAAAACACATCATTTAGAGGCTAGAGAGATAGCTCAGTGGTTAAGAGCACCATCTGCTCTTGCAGAGGACCCAGGTTTGATTTCTAGCACCCGTATGGCAGCTAACAACCATCCATAACTCCAGTTCTAGAGGATCTGACACCCTCTTTTGACTTTTCAGGGCATTACATGACATGGGTGCACTTCCATACATGCAGGGAATACATTCATACACAGAAAATAAAAATAATAAAGTAAAAAACAACAAAGAAACCCTCCACATTACTTACTGGAACTTTAATTTATTTAGGAGTATGGGACAGCCCAAGAATCATTAGTAACTTTTTCTCTATAATATATAGGGTTAATAAGAAAAGGTCATAGTTAAAAATTGAAGAAATTCGGGAAGCAGAGGCAGACAGATCTCTGTGAGTTTAAGGCCAGCCTCGTCTACATAGGGAGTTCCAGGATAGCTAGGGCTACAGGGAGACCCTGTCTCAAAAAGATTAAAAAAAAAAAATCAAGAAATTAAGGTTAGGCATAGAACATTTACCTGGCATATGTAAGGCTCTGGTTTCATCAGCAGCACTACAAAAAAAGCTTAAAATAAAATTCATCTACATGTTCTTCATGTCTAGGTTGGAAAGTGTGTGTGTGTGTGTGTGTGTGTGTGTGTGTGTGTGTGTTTCAGAGTACATAGAACTTGATGAAGTATTTGGTTTTTAACACTTGTTACTTATACCATAGAGCTAAATTTGAGCATAAGAGTTTTCTTTTTTTACCATATTGCCCAGCTGCTTTGTACATTGTATAAACTGAATTCTTCTTGACTTTTTGCCTCCTCAGATGCAGCCACTATGATGTGGTTTGAAAAACTTCATGTGTGGCTTCTCTTTGTGGAGAAGAATGTCATCTATCCATTGATTGTTCTCAATGAACTTAGTAGCAGTGCAGAGACAATTGCTAGCCCAAAGAAGCTTGATACAGAGTAAGTATATAGTCCTCTGGTCCACAAGGTTAGATCATAAGCAGTGTCTTCCTGTTATTAAAGAAGTGTCTTGAGTTATTGGTCAACTAACAATAAGCATCGTGTCTCTGGTACAAGTGGAAGATAAAAGGTACAAGGGAAAGTTTCTCTTTGTCACCCCTTTTTTGAGCATCTGCTTATGCTTTCACTGTATTCACTGTTCTTTTTGTTCTTTTTCTTTGTGTATGAGTGTATTGCCAAGTGCACCCATGTTGTACGATGCCCAAGGAAGTCAGAAATCAGTATCAGAACCCCTGGAACTAGAGTTAGAGATCATTGTTAACTGCCATGTGGGTGCTGGGAATCAAACCCAGGTCCTCTGCAAGAGCAGCCAGAGCTCTTAACTGCAGAGTCATCTCTCCAGCCCTTGTATTCACCATTTTTGACCTCATACTGTCAAACCCTTCTTACTGTCAACTGGGATTTTTATTAGAGGACATTTATTAAGTGAAGTTAGTTTAGGGGCCTGTAAGGTAACTCAGCAGGTGAAGGCGCGTGCTGCTAAACCTGACGACCCAAGTTCACTTGCTCAGATCCACCTGGTGGAAGGAGAGGTGGTGGCTCCAAGGTTAAGAGCACTGACTGCTCTTGCAGAGGACCTGGGTTCAATTCCCATACCCACTTGGTTGCTAACAACTACCTGTTACTCCAGTTCGAGGGGAACTGACCTCCTCTTCTGACCTCCATGGGCATTGCACAACACAGTACACTTTCATACATGCAGGCAATACACTTGTACACACAAAATAAAAATAGTAAGTAAAATTATTAAAATTTTTAAAATTTATTTTTATTTTATGTATATGAGTGTTTTGACTGAATGTGTGTAAGTGCACCCATTTGTGCAATGCCAACAGAGGCCAGAAGAGGATGTTAGATCCCCTGGAACTGAAGTTATGGACAGTTAGCTGTTAGCCAAAGTACGGGTACTGGGAACCAAATCTGGGTCCTCTACAAGAGCAGCCAATGTTCTTAACCCTGAGCTATCTCTCCAGCCCCATGTATTTATTTTTTCAAACAGTCTTTCTGTGTTATCGAGTTTGAAATTTTAACTTTTGATCTTCCCAAGTGCTGGGATATGGATACACACCACCCTCCCCTGCTCTTTTTTTTTTTTTTTTTGTCTTTTTATCTTTTTAAGGTAGGGTCTCCCTGTAGCCCCAGCTATCCTGGAACTCACTCTGTAGACCAGGCTGGCCTTGAACTCACAAAGATCCGCCTGCCTCTGCCTCCCAAGTGCTAGGATTAAAGGCGTGCACCACCACGCCCCTCTTTTTGTCTTTTTGAGACAGGGTCTCCCTTTAATCTTAGCTGGCCTGGAGCTCACTTTGTAGACCAGGCTGGCCTTGAACTCACAGAGATACTCCTGCCTGTGCTTCCCAAGTGCTGGGATTAAAGGCGTGGGCCACCACGCCTGGCAGCCTCCCCTGCTCTTGTACATCAAGTCTAGAAGTTTAAAATTGTCCTGTATTGTAAGTGGTGACTATTGTGAGTTGTGGGTTGGTGTGTGTTTTGTGTTTTCAGCCCCAGGTTGATGGGCTGTGTCTTTCCATTACAGATTGGGCGCGTTGATGATCACCATTGCCGGCTTGAAGCTGCTACGGTCCTCTTTTAGCAGCCCTGCATATCAATATGTCACGGTCATTTTTACTGTGCTCTTTTTCAAATTTGACTACAAAACCTTTTCAGAAACCATGCTCTTAGACCTCTTCTTCATGTCCATACTGTTCAACAAGGTAATTTATCACCAAAAGGACCACCTCTGTCTTCAAAACTGTCTCCCTGGGTCTTAAGCTGCTTAGTGAGGATTATGCTGTTACATTTGATTTATTAGCTTATAAGTAATATCCCTCTTCAGTCAACCAGTTATTTTGGAGCATATTAGAATCTGTAAACAATCCTAGTCACTGTGCTTCATAAAAAATATATTTATTCCTTGTTACAGCTAGAAATACAATTAATTTATATGAAAGAGAGAGAAAGAAGGGGCAGTCTGGGCGTGGTACTTCATAAAAGATATATTCCTCACTGTGGCTGGAAATAAAATGAACTTACATATGAGAAAGAGAGAGAGAGAGAGAGAGAGAGAGAGAGAGAGGGAGAGAGAGAGAGAGAGAGAGAGATGGGGGTAGCCTGGGCATGGTGGTGCACACTTTTAGTCCCAGCACTCCAGAGGCAGAAACAGGTAGATCACTGTGAGATTGAACTCAACTTTATCTACATAGAGAGTTCCAGGCAGGGAGAGGGGGTGGCGGCTACTACAGAGAGAGATCCTATCTCTATACTAACCAACAAACCATACATTAAGGGGCTAGAGAGATGTCTCAGCAGTTAAGAGTATTGGCTGCTCTTGCAGAGTTCCCCATATGGTGACTAACACAACCATCCATAAATCCAGTTTCAGGGGATCCAGCGCCCTCTTCTGAACTCTGCGGGTACTGCATGACACGGGTGTACTTACATACATGCAGGCAGTACACTCATACACATAAGATAAAATTTTTTTAAAAAACTTAAAAAGAGAAACATTAATAAGTATGTATTCTTAAATATATAGGAGCTTCCAAAAGGGATGTGGTTTTGCATAATTTTAGAAATAGAAGTGATAATAATTGTATTGGGCTCTGGGCAGCATGCTAGATGAAGGTTCAACTGCCAGAAGAGGATACTAACCTCAGAGCTGAGCAAGACAGTGGGACCATGTGGAAGCAGTCCAAGATGGACTTGCAGCACACTCTGCTTTGGAGAATGTTTCTCAGATTGATTATTTGCCCTTAAGATAGATGTTCTAGGGGCTGGAGAGATGGCTTAGCGGTTAAGAGCACCTACTGCTCTTGCAGAGGACCCACATGGCGGCTAAGAACCATCTTTAACTCCAGTTCCAAGGGAATTCGACGCCCTCTTCTGACCACCTCGGCATTGCATGACACGGGTACACTCATACACATAAAAAATAATAAAAAAAATTTTTTTAAGATAGATGTTCTGATGCCCTTGGCAAATGTGTTGGTAAAGCGTTTAATTGGAAGACATCCCTCACCTAGTCTGAGAGTCTCTGAAGCACACTGCCTTTGTAAATGAAACAGATTGTGAGTTACATAGTGATTAGATTTCATTTTGGCACTCTCCACATACAAAATACTTTGGTATATATTATCCCATTTGATACTCCAGAGAGGTGAAGTGAATGAACAGCTGCAAAACACAGTGACAGTCCAATTGTGGGCAAGTCAGCCTAGTCAGCCACATTTGAGATGAAGTGGGGAACCTCCAGGAATGGAGACAATTTAAGAGCTTGTAATACCCAAGGGAAGTCTTCCAGGCTTCCGGGAACTTGCTCATATGAACTTACAGCAGTGGTGATGGCATGCACAAGACCCATGCAAACTCACTCAGACCAAAACTGAGGTTAGAATTGGACAGGGTACCCCAGCCTTAGTCTAGGAGCTGTTGTAGTTGATCACTGCTGGGTGAGGGAAAGTTGGTCTTCTTTAAGGGAGTGATGCTAGACAGGCTGAACAGGCTCCAGTGGGTGAACTCACACCAAGGGACATCTGGGGACACAAACTTAGTAGGCCTCAACATGTATGACAGAATACATGAAATTCAATAGGGAGTTTAAGGAGGTACAGGTAGGGGAGGAGCCTGAATTCGATTAAAATGTATTATCTGAAATATACAGAAATTCAATAAAAAAATGTACATTGGGGGAAAGAAAAGAGCTTGTAACAGTGCGATAGATGTCTGACCTAGGCCTGGAGCAGTAAAGATGGAAAGCCATTTAGTTATTACTAAAACTTTGTTTTAGTACTAGTCAATTTCAATTGTGATAAATGCTTTCTGAAATAGTCCAGTATTATACTTATTGTCACTGATTTCCAAGCATTTTTGTCATTTATTTCTTAGTGTTGTAAGCATGGTTGTTTACCAGAGGAGGAAGCCAGAAATGTAGTCAGAGAATTGTTTATATAAGAAGGCATGTCCTTTCCCACAAACTTAAATGTTTAGATTGGAAGTTGGATTGCATCTTATTTTACTGACTGGAAAAACATGAAAGTTGCAGTAAAATATAAACTAAACAGCCTTTGAATCATAAGTGCTATATTTAACCTTTCATTAGTTTTAACTTCCTGATGATTTCATTTGCTAAATATTTGGGGAAACATACTGGTTTTCAGAACTATTCTAGATACTTAAACTGTATCAGTCATCAAAACCAAAAGAAGGGCAGTTTTAAGGAGTTTTCCTTCCACATGGGCAGTAGATAGAACCTAACATGATGATAGATAATAATAGTAAAGAGGTCTTTAGGTGTGTTTTAATTGGAAGACATCATTGTAAGGTGATTCATCAGTTTAATAACTGTTAGTATGTACAGAAATACTACTAGCTACTCATGCAATTCCATAGCAGTTTTTCCTTCAGTATTGCAGGCACAATATGAGTACCATCTTTTTCACATTGACAATCTGAAGTTTTCCAAGTCAGTGCTTTTAAGTAGTTGTACTAGCATCATGGTGATACACAGGCTGCTTCTACAACCTGTGATCTTAATCATGTTAGTACTGATGATTGCTAGAACAACTTTGAGTCATAGCCAAGAATATGGGCATTCACTTGCATCTTAGAGTTGATTCTGATTTCTCCGACTGAATGACTGACTGACTGACTGACAGACTGACTGGCTTATTTATTGCAATGCTGAGAATTGAACCCAGAACCTCTCTATATAACAACAGTCCTGATTTCTTCATCCCTGAAGATGTGAACCACATGTAGACTGTTTCCATTGATGGCATTTAAGGTTAGGACAGATGCCCAATACACTTGAAGCGCCTATGCAGGTAGGCATGACAGCTGTATTCAAACTGCTATTTTCATGTTTCTTTTAACATTGCTTTTGGAGCATACTCAGTTTTTAAAGTGTTAAAATTTGAGGAAAATATGTCCTAGAATAAAATAAATATATCTATCATAGATATCTAGAGATTGTGTTTAAGGACAATAATATTGCTTCTACCATTTTCATTTCACTTGTTGTAGCAGTGGCACTATGGTTGGCCAGAGAGAGCATAGAATTTCTTTTAATGATTTATTTTTATTTGTACAAGTGTTTTGATTGCTAGTATGTATGCTAGTGTGTGTGTAGCGTGCACAAAGGCCAGAAGAGGGTGACAGCCACCATGTGGGTGCTTAAAATCAAGCCTGAGTCCTCTGGAAGAACAGCAAGTGCTCCTGAGCCACCTCTCCAGCCCAGGCAGAGAACTTCTAAAACACATCCATAAGTCAGCCATCTTCACATAAAAATAACATTTTTTTGGTTTTTTTTTTGTTTTTTGGTCTTTTCGAGACAGGGTCTCCCTGTAGCCTCAGGTGTCCTGGAATGCACTCTGTAGACCAGGCTGGCCTTGAACTCACAAAGATCCGCCTGCCTCGGCCTCCCCAGTTCTAGGATTAAAGGTAAGGGCGTCACATATAAACTAATTTCAGAGGCAGTTGATAAATCATGTCTTATGATGCAAATGGTAAATAATTTCAGTACCATTTGCCCTATTAGGAAGAAAATATGTTTTATAGGCCTTTTGTTTTCTGATTGAAACTTGCACTGCTTTACTGACAGCTTTTCTTTTCTTCCTGCAGCTTTGGGAACTCCTGTATAAATTGCAGTTTGTGTACACCTACGTCGCCCCTGGCCAGATCACATGGGGCTCTGCTTTCCATGCATTTGCTCAGCCTTTTGCAGTGCCCCGTATCCTTCTACAGTGTTATGAGCATGGATAGTCATATCCTTGAAGAGAGTGTCAGCGTCTAGGCAGCCTTCCATAGCAGAGGACACAGGGAACTGTGTGCAACATCAGCAAGGCCTCGGAGGCTTCCGAGCACCTGCCTGTCCTGACCTAGGTCACTTAGCCTGCATTCCTATCTGCAGTCAACAGATGATCTACATGTGAGAAACGTATTAGGGATTTGTAATTAATGCTATTTTTAATTTTTTATTTTAAATATAATTAGTGAATTATTTAAGTCGAGGAATTTTTGAGAAATTTTTTGTAACAGATCATAATTCAGTTCTGGTAAATTTTCATTCTCCTTTATTCTTAACTACTTCGTAAGCAAGTCATGGTTGTGTACACCATTAATCCTAACACTTGGGAAGCGAGACAAACAGATCTCTGTGTGTTCAAAGTCAGCCTGGTCTACATAGCAAGTTCCAGGCCAATCTGGGGGCTACATGGAAGAACCCTGTATGCAGAAAGAAGAACAGGAAAAAAGTAGTAAAAAACATTAGAAAACAAAACAGTAAAACTCTACTGATGTCTGAATGCAGGACTCTTGGTGTTGTAAGAAATTTTAAAATCTTTTTATAACATATGTTTATGCATTTGTACACACACACACACAACGTATAACATGACACATGTGGAGGTCAGAGGACACTCATAGGAAGTTTGGTTCTCATCTCCCATTGGGTCAATCCTGGGGATCTGGACTCAATTCATCAGGCTTGTGTGGCAAGTGCTATTTTTGCCTGCTGAGCCTCTCACCAATCCCAAAGCCTAGAAAAGAAAATCCAAGTGTCCTCTTCTCAAGATTGACTTTCACGCCTGGTGTGGTGGCGCACACCTAATCCTAGCATTGGGAGGCAGAGACAGGTGGATCTTGTAGAGTTCAAGCCAGCCTGGTCAACAGAGTATGAGTTCCAGGACAAGCCAGGGCTCCCAGAGCTACCTGTCCTCAAAAAGACCAAAAAAAAAAAAAAAAAACATTGACTTTCACAAACACGTGGTTGGAACTGGTCTGTGACTCTCCTCTGAACTTGATTCTACAGTACTTTCCCTGCCTGCTCTCTGTGAATGTGCCCTGTGGTGTCCTCTGTGTTCTGCTAGTGACCTTCATTTCTGGTTTGGCGTAATCTAAGTGGATTTTAAGATTTTTTTTTTTTCTCTTCATTTCCTCTTTGTTTTTTTCTGTTGGGTGTTTTTGTTCAACCTGATACTGAGCTCCTTAACTAGTTTCCTCATAGACTCGGCCATGTTGTTCATTCAGGCGGTGGTGTCCGCCTTCTTCTCCACCCCACTAAACCCCTTCCTGGGAAGTGCGATATTCATCACTTCATACGTTCGACCTGTGAAATTCTGGGAGAGAGACTATAAGTGAGTAACATAAAACACATGAAAGACAGTTTCTGTCTGTTTACAGCATTATTAGAAGAAATTGGGGCTACATGATAATTTGTGTTAAAATATTTATTTTTGTTAAAAATTTACAAATATTTTTGAAGTTTGAAAATTATATTAAAAAAGAATTAAGGGAAATTAGTCTTTATTTTCTCATCTATTCATGAGATTCTTTTTTTTAATTTTTTATTTATTTTTGTATATGTATATATGTACTGTCTGCATGCAAGCCCGTGCACCTGTGTCGTGCAATGCCACAGAGGTCAGAAGAGGGTGTCGGATTCCCCCGGAACTGGAGCTCTCCTGGAATTGGAGTTTCAGATGGTTCTCGGCCGCCATGTGGGTTGCTGGGGATTGAACCCGGGTCCTCTGTAAGAGCGGTTGGCGCTCTTAACCTCTAGGCCATCTCTCCAGCCCTATTCATGAGATTCTTAAAAAATTCAGTTTAGTTAAAATATGCTCATTTTTGCATTTTCCCTTTAATGAGACAACTTAGAATTAATTTCCATTAAATAATACTGTGAAACTTTGTGCTGTATAGTGTCATGTTGTTACAACAGCTACATGAGCTATGTCACAGTTTTTCTAGAAATACCTTGCTTCTAGAACTAAATTTTGTAGATTTCTTTGCTATTTCATGATGAAAAGTTTCTAATAACCATCCTTGTATAAGCATTTTCCCATGTAGACTTAGTTCTTTAGTTCAGTCTGATGCTTAAAAGAATCTTTGTACAGAATCTCTCCAACACTGATCATAAGGGAGAGTTCCTGAAAGAGGAATGGAGCATAAACATTTAAGCATGCCTTAACATGTTCATCTAGATTATTTAGCATGCTCCTGGCTGTCCCCAACACTGCCAAGCATCAGCTTCTCCTGGGAAAAATTGTGACCTTGGCTCTGAAACAGTGAGCCAGTTTTATAGGCTTCAAATTTTCCTAACACTAGAGATCTCCCGAGACTAGCTGAAGTGCAGGAAGGTAGGTAGGAGCTGGGTGCTTCAGCAAGGCTGATTGTTGATTGACTTAATTTAGTCAATCCAGTTGTCTTTGGCTTAATTGGCTTTTGTGGTTGTGGGGGCGGAGTTATCCTCCCAGCTGGTATAAAAGGTAGGGTTGTGTGAGTCTTGAGATCTGAGATCTCCTGAGACCAGCTGAAGCTCAGGTACTTAGAGCATGGGCTGAAAAGCCCCCCCTCCTGCCAACTGGGATTACAAAGGCATCTGAAGGAGGCAAGCAAAGCAAGCCTTCAACACAGTGAAGAGGCATTTAGGACTCACATTGGAATACAGTCAAGGAGAAGCCCATATGCCAGGAACACGAAGAAGAGACGGGAAAGGGGCAGGATAATTCCTACAGTGGGATCTCCCTGGGGATGGCCCAGGACACAGATATCAGAAACACAATTGGGAACATATTTAAAGAACTACAAGATTATAAAGAGCAAATCAAAGAACTAAGAAAAGAGAATGAAGAACTCAAAAAGGACCTAGAGAGAGAGAATGACAAACTCAGGAAGGAACTGAAAACACTGAAAAGATCCCATGCTGAAAAAGATAAGGAAACCAACCAGCAAAGCAAAGAGCTACAGGAAAAGATTGAGAAGCTCCAAAAAGAAGTAGAAATACTAAAGAAATCAGAAGAGGAAATGAAAAAGGAAATCAAATACTCATCCAATCAAGAGGAAAGGAATGGAAAAAGCCTCAGAAGCAGAATGGAGGAAGCAGAACAAAGAATATCAGACCTGATAACAATAACAACAAAACTCAATGCAAAGATATGAAGAAATTAACAAACACAAAAGTGAACAAACCAGCAATGTGGGTACATAACATACGACCCATTATCAAATGAAGAATATCATCATGACCAAGTTGGATTCTTACCAGAGAGTGCAGGTATGTTTCAACATACGAAAATCATAAATCATTCATCAAACACATAAATGGATGAAAACAAAAAAACAAAATATCATCTAATTGATCTGAAAAAGCCTTTACAAAATCCAGCATCCTTCATGCTTAAAGTCCTAGAAAGGAATTGATTGGAGGATCATCCTTAAGTAATCAAAGCCATATAGCAGACAACCCAGCCAATATCATCCTAAATGGAAATGACGGAAACATTCCTTTAACAGGTAGGAACTCGGCAAGGCCTGCCTGTCACCTCCTCTTCAATATGTCTTGAAACACTTGCTAGAGCAATAAGGCAAAAATGAAAGAATTAAAGAAGTACTAATTGGAAAAAGAGGAACGCAAGCTATCCCTTTGCTGATGATATGATTGTTACTTAAGGGATGCTAAAACTCACCAGAAAACTCTAGAAACGATTAACAGCTTCAGCAAAGGGCAGGATACAAATTAACTAAAAAAATCAATGCCTTTCTTTACACCAAGAATAGAGCAACTGGAGAAAAGACTCAAAAGAGAACTTCCCATTCACAAGAGCCTCAAAAAACAATAAAATACCTAGGAACAAACCCAAAACCAAAGAGAATTCTACAACACAAATTTTAAACCTTTATAAGAAGAAATTGAAAGAAGACAGAGAGTGGAAACACTCCATGCTCATGGATTGGAAATTAAATATGTAAAAATTTCCATCCTCTGGCGGTAGAAGATGGACTAGCAGTTAGAGCGTGCCGCCTCTTACAGAGACCTGGTTCAAATCCCAGCATCGCACAATGTGGCTGAAGACTCTGAAACTCCATTCAGAGAAACTCCAGTTCAAGGGAATCGACCCTCTTCTGACCCAGCAACGAGCATTGGCACGACTACGGGTCACACACTGATGAGACAGTACATTCATACACAACACTGATATAAATAAAATTTAAAATTCTTTTTAAAAGTCCATTCTAAAGCTACGAAACTCTTGTAATAGATTAATGCAGTCCAATTAAAAATTCCCACAGTTTCTTCACAGGCTTGGAAAAAAAAGCCTTAAATTCTTTTGGAAAAACACAAAGAACCTGAATATCCAAAACAACCCTGTGAGAAAGAGCTACACAGGGGGATCTCTATACCAGATCTTCAAACTATATTAACAGTAGCATAGTCAAGAACACTCTGGGACTGGCACACAAAGAGACCTGTTCTGAGCTACTGGAACACAAACTGAAAAATCCCAAACCTGAGACACATACAAATTTTCAGCCCATCATATATTTGAACAAGTGAGCCAAGAAGCCCACATGGGGAAGACAGCTCTTCAGCAAGTTGGATGTTGGCGAAATGCGATCACCACTGTAGAAGAATGATAGTTGGGAGGTCTGCACAATCTGTACCCCTCTGTTGCACAATAAAGCCATGAAGTTCAAAAAAAAAAAAAAGAGAATGGAATTGTAAACACCCTCTTCTCGCCGCTCTGTCAAAAGGCAACTCAGTAGGATTAAAGACCTCAAGGTGAAACCCCATACTACTGAGCAGATAGAAGAATTGGCAGCAGACTACGAAGAAATAGGCAAAGGAAAAGACCTGTGCAAGATTAACTGCAAAGGGACCTCATTAAACTGAAAGCTTTGTATACACATAAAAACAATCAAGAAGTGAAGAGAAGATCCCACAGAGTGTGGAGGACTCTTCACTCACGAAGAAACATCTAGCAAAGCATTGATTTACCGGAGAATAAATATAAACTTCAAAAAAAGGAGAAGAAACAAATGACTAATAAGATAGGAGCAAAGAGCTGACAGAACTTCACAAATGAGGGTAATCTAGAGATGGCTGAGTTAAACATTAAAATGGTTCAACAATCACTATCTTAGGAATGCAATATTCAAACACTTTAGATATCATCTTACTCAATAATGTGAGCTAGGATCAAGAAAAAATGTATCAAGTGCTGTAGAGGTTGTGGGGAAGTGCAACATCATCCATTGTGGTGGAATAGAATTGCAGCGAAATGGAAAGCAGTTGTGGAGAACCCTTTGGAAAAGATTGGCATTGATACTTGCCACCTCACCGCACATAGCACTCCTGGCATGTAACCTCAGACTCACTCCTACTGCAGAGATCACTTGACACGGCCATGTTTATTCAGCTTCCTTCAAATTTAGCAATGGCTAGAACAACCAACCAACTCAAACTGATGAGTGGGATAGAGCAAAATGGATACATTCTACACAATGGGATTCTATGTCAGCGTAAAGAAAGGAGCACTGTCAGGCTTTGCAAGGAAAATGGCTCGGAGTGTTAGAGGACATCATGCTAGTGAAGTAACACAGTCCGCAAATAACAAGAATGAAACGTTGCCTCATCTGTGGATGCTAGTGCCAATATTACCTAGTATGTAAGTATATTTTTGTTGACGGCCCTTGAGCATTTTTGTCCAAAGGCAGTTGGAGTAGAATCATTTGAAACAACATATAAAACAACAAAAGACTGCATCAGAAAGAACTGACTGAACAGTGAACTTTGCTCACGAAACAGTCAAACTCTAACATAGGAGAATATTGAGAAACTGAGAAAGGATGAAAGCAGTATTGGCATCAATGCATGCGCTCTGGTGGGTGGGAGATGGGTGGACACGGCTAGATTTGAATTTTATTATATATTAATAATATTATTATTAATATATATTTTTTTTTTTTTTTTTTTTTTTTTTTTTTTTTTTAAAAAAAAACAAACATCAAAAAAAAAAAATCAAAAAAACAAATTTTCCTAACACTGTAAACGGTGCTTCTCAGGGTCCTAGTTTGCTTTTTGTTGCTTCGATAAACACCATGGCCAAACCCAGCTTGGGGAGGAAAGAGTTTATTTCATCTTGCTTTTCCAAGTGACAGTCCATTGCTAAGGGAAGTCAGAGCAGGATCCTAGAGGCAGGAGCTGAAGCAGAGATCATAAAGGGATACCATAGTGGGTTGGGCTCTCCTCTGTCATTCAACAGTGGAGAGAATGTCTCACAGCCATGTCCACATGTCCACAGGCTAATCCTGTAGAGGAAATTCCCCAGTTGAGGTTCCCTTTTTCCAAGTATGTCAGGTTAACAGCTGAAGCTATCAAGCTTTATTTACTTTCTATTACAAAGAAAATCTAAACATTTTTCAAATGTTTATAATTTAAAAAGAAGAATACCGTCACTGTGCCTACCATTCCAGAACTCGGGAGGATGAGGCATGAGGAACATGAGTTTGTAGCTGGTTTGGGCTACACAGCAAGTTCCCGTCTTTGAAAGACTAAAGACTATATTCATTGTATATTACTATAAATAACATTTAAAATAAAGAATGTCTTCCCCACATACCAAAAATTTTAGTGGGAAGATGGCACTGTTTACAGTTTTTCTAAACCAATACAGTCTTGCCTTCTAAAAAACAGATTGGACCCCCCTCTTACCTGGTTCTGCATTCAGTCTGTTGCATTGCATTGCTTTGCTTAAAATAACTGAAGATCTGGCCTCATAGATATGTAGTGGACTTTTAAGACAGCTGTGAATATTTTTCTTTGACCCTTCACAAAAGCTCAACAAGTGATAGTTTCTTTTTTTTTTTCAAATGTTAGTTTTTTTTTTAATTTTATTTATTTATTTTTATGTGTATTAATGTACTGTCTGCATGTAGGTTGGTGCACCCGCATCATGCAATGCCGCGGAGATCAGAGAGGGCATCGGATTCCCCTGGAACTGGAGTTAAAGACGGTTCTCAGCTGCCATGTGGTGCTGGGGATCGAACCCGGGTCCTCTGCAAGAGTAGTCGGAGCTCTTAACCGCTAGGCCATCTCTCCAGCCCCACAAATGTTAGTTTCTTAAAAGCTACCTTCAATATGAAATCTAAACTGAACCTGTAAACTTGTAGAACTGTGTTATGGATAAATCCACCTCTTTATGGTAAATCCCTCTTATACTTTGAGTGGAGTTTTTACTCATGAATAATTTTATAGCATTTATTGGTCATTTGGAAAATGTTTGCTTATTGAGTAAAATATACCTTCCAAATGTTGGTACATTTTAATACACGTGGTGTTTTGAAAACTGTATTCATAATATCATCAGTCTCAAAGAGAAGCCACTAAGTCTCTTGTATTGAGAAGCTCTCAGACTCACAGTTGTGGATATGTTTTCCCAAATTCTAATTTTTTATAGTAGGAATCTTTTGCCTACAGGTTTATCAGTCTACCTATGTTGTGCAATACCTGTGGATGCAAAGAGAAGGTAGCCAATCCCCTGGAACTGAAGTTACAGACAATTGTTAGCCACCATGTGGGAGCTGGAAACTGAACCCAGGTCCTGTCCAAGAGCAGCCAGTGCTCTTAACCACTGAGCCATCTCTCCAGCCACCACCACCACCACCACAGGGTCTCTCTGTAAGCACATCTAGCCTGTGTACACCAGACCTCAGTCTCTCAAAGATCCACCTGCCTCTGCTTCCTGAGTGCTGAGATTAAAGGCATATGTCATATGCCCAGCTCCAGCCCCTTATTCAAAATCGTTTTTAACCAAAATCTAATTTTTTGCTTGAAAATTTGAATTTTGTTGTCAAGAAGTACTACCATCTGTTTTCCTTGAAATACAGGCTCATTTTCTTTGTTGTTGAGAAACATCTGTTAACACATCGAATAATCTCACACTTTATCAGCTGTTGAAAGCCATCAGCAGGGGAAAGCCACCAATTCAGCTTATAGTTCAAAGGATGGCACAGATGCTTCCTTTGCCTCCAGACTTTGTTTTTTTTTTGTTTGTTTTTTTTTTGTTTTTTTTTTTGCCGTATGAGACATTCAAGTGGTCTACACTAAAAAGCTGAGACTTTAATTAACTTTACTTGGCCATTCAGGTCGTTTTTAGAGAATTGATAGATTTCTCATGTGTGGCCGTGAAGGGTGGTATGGTTCGGTGGTACTGTCCGATGGTTCTGCTCTAGTTCATGCTTAAGCATCAGCCTTCTGACACAGGTGGTTTTGCACCATCAGTGCAGGTGTCAACACAGTGAGCAAGAGCCAACAGCAGCCATGTTAGGAGAGCTTGGCAAAGAAGCTCCCTGAAAAGAATCAAGTCTTGGTTCTACTGACCACATGTGGGGAATTGCCCCTCTACAGACTGCAGTGGGCATTGCTCAATGCTCTTTCCCCCTCTGAACTGTGAGAGCTGTATGCAGTTTGCATTTCAACAGCCTAGTCAATTTCGATTCACAGTACACTTGTAATGACTCTGTATGCTCCGCATTGAAGCATGAGTTAGGGGGACTGTTATGTTTATGTCTTGAGAAGCTATGAAGGAAAAAAAGGTCAGGTTCTAACCATAAAAGTGTGTGCTTGCCAAGTTGATCATTATACTAATTACAGATTCTTCCCAGAGATTTCCCTGTAGAGGTAAGAGCTAGCTTATACAGATAAGCTATAGTTTTCTCCCTTGCTGTTACTATCTTTTTTAAGTCTACAGTCACTAAAAATGTTTTGTTTTCTTTAGCACAAAACGAGTGGACCATTCCAATACCAGATTGGCGTCTCAGCTTGATAGAAATCCAGGTAAGAGCTGTATGTAAGGAGACAGGCAAGAGGATTGGATTTGTTCGTCCGCGTCTGCGTGCACACACAAATGTAGATCTTCACTCCCATCTTAGTGAAATTCTCTGAAACTAGACTTTTTTTTTCTTCTTTTTGGTTTTGGTAGTACCATGAGTCTTTTATTGGTTCTAAGTTTGATCGTTTAAATTATGAGTTACAAGGGTGTACCAGTTGTTATTAGCAGTAAGTGTATTGTTACAAATAGGGCCCATATGTCTTTGATGTCAAGGCTTCTAACAAATGGATTTCCGAAAATGTATCAGGAACTATATTATGTATCTCAAAGAGAATGAGTAAAAATAGAAAACCATTTCTTCTTTTCCTGCTCCTCCTCCTCTTCTTCCTCTTCCTTCTTTTAGCCATCTTCTCTTTTTTTTTTTTTTTTTCCACTTAAGAAACTGCCTGAAGCAGTGCTGGCCTGCTCCAGGTGATCCTAGCAGGTCCGGAACCTGAGCCCCCAACACATGACCTCACTATGGCACCCGAGCCAGACCCAAAAACTAGACGTTTTTTAAAATTTGTTTTGTTGAGACATGGTCTCTCTGTGTAGCTTAGCCTGGTTATACTCTGTAACAGACTGGCCTTTACCTCTCTACCCTCCTGCATCAGCCTCCTAACAGCTTGGATTACAGGCACAAATAATCATTTTTTTAAAGATATTTTTTTTGCCGGGGCTGGAGAGATGGCCTAGCGGTTAAGAGTGCCGACTGCTCTTGCAGAGGACCGGGGTTCAATCCCCAGCACCCACATGGCGGCTGAGAACCATCTTTAACTCCAAGTTCCAGGGGGAATCCAACACCCTCTTCTGACCTTCGCGGCATTGCACGACACGGGTGCACAGATATACATGCACAGATATACATGCAGACAGTACATTCATACACATAAAAAAAAATTTTTTTTAAATTAAAAAATATTTTCTTTACCTTCATTCACTTTATGCATATTAATTCATTGCCTGCATGTATGTAAGTGTCCCTGTATCATGAAATACCCTTGGAGATCAACATCAGATTCCCCTGGAACTGGCATTACTGATAGTTATTAGCCACCATATGGGTGCTGGGATCTGAACCTGGTCCTCTGCAAGAGCAGCCAATGCTCTTAATTGCTGAGTCATCTCTCCAGCCCACAAATAATCATTAAAAAACAACAACAACAAAAACCAGTCATCCATTTTTTTTCTGATTACTTTAGCAGAGTACAATGTACGAATTAGATTATCTCTACTTATATAACCATCTTTCATAAAAATGTATCTTTTTTTTTTTTATTGATGCTTTGTGTATTTCATACATCATTTTCCAATTCAGTTCAGGCATATATCCCCTTCCCTTCCCCCCAACCCACCCCTACCCATCCCAGATCATGCATTCTGCCTTAACTTTTCTGTATCTTTCTCTGTTTTTTTGTTTTGTTTTGTTTTGTTTTCATTTTTTTTAACAATTAGTGATAATTTGTGAGTACAAGCATCCTTCATGTAAAACCAATTTGCGAGCAGTTGTGCCCAAACCCACACAGCTCATGGGTCCCACCATCCAGCAGCGGGGGGGCTTGTATGTTCAATCAAGTTGATCAAATGAGTGTCCAGTCTATATTGTTGTAGTTTCACCATTCACCCCAATCGCAGCCCTTACATTCTACCGCGCCCCCTCTTCCGCAGATTGTTCACTAGGCTTAGAAAAGGGGCACAGATGGATGAGAAGCAAAACAATCTACTTTCTCTGGAGCTGTTGTCTTGGTTTCTAGTCAATTCTGGCTGTTTTCTTTCATGGTCTGCCAGCTTGTCCAGGCATAACCTTTTGATCCTACTAATGGTGTAGGAAAAGACTTGTTAAAAATGTATCTTAAGAATGCTGCTAGAGGGGCTGGAGAGATGGCTCAGCAGTTAAGAGCACCGAATGCTCTTGCAGAGGACCTGAGATTGATTCCCAGCACCCACATGGTGGCTAAGAACCATCTTTAACTCCAGTTCCAGGGGTATCCGATACCCTCTTCTGACCTCTGCAGCATTGCATGACACGGGTACACCAACCTGCATGCAGACAGTACACTCATACACATAAAATATAGGTAAATAAATAAAATAAAATTATATTTAGAAAAAGAATGCTGCTAGAAATAAAAATGCCTCTCAAAAATTCTTATAGAAGTTCTGTAGCTTCCATAAACAAAGGTGGGGGGGGGGAAGTTATGTAGAAATCAGCATGCTGGAGCGTGTACTATCAGACTGACACGAATATGTGCTTACACCCTTCACCAAAAGTTTTATAAATAGTAAAATTTGATATTTAATTAATTGTGTATATAAATGTCATGGGGTTGCAAACACCCACTCAAAGCAAAGCTTCAGCGGGTGGCATTTTGGTGTGCTTACTATCTGAAGTTTGGTTCTAATCTTGGTCATTTGGGAAGCATCATTTTGTCATACAAGTCTGATAATCTGATACCTTCTGTGAACCTTGCTGCCCCAGCCATGCTAGACTAATGAATTAGCAGAAGTTCAGGAATCTAATTAAAAAGAAGCATTACTCCCAAAT
This sequence comes from Rhizomys pruinosus, assembly GCA_009823505.1. Taxonomy (NCBI): domain Eukaryota; kingdom Metazoa; phylum Chordata; class Mammalia; order Rodentia; family Spalacidae; genus Rhizomys; species Rhizomys pruinosus. The sequence continues at coordinate 773,441 of VZQC01014772.1, read as the reverse complement.
AGACTGGAATGTTTGTTTCCAGTTGATTCATAAATTCCTTTAAATGCTCTATCAGTCCAAGAAACCAAACTATAATAATCAAATCGATTCTCAGTTAACTGCCTTATCTCTAGCATGTGCTTATAAGGAGTTATAATTGTCTGCTTTTACGTAGAGTTATGAACTTACTACAAATAGTTCTAATGGTAGAAAAAGTATAATATATAAAACTTTGCAAATTCTCAGATTTTTTTTTTTTAGTATAAATAATGATTCATTAACCAAACTAGTTTCACATCAGTTAATCATATCATGCTTTTATGCTTTTTGAAGGCTTTATCTTATTTTTCTTTTGTAGTGTTCTTTTTAAATAAAACTGCTATATATTCCAGAACATTCTTAATATGCCTATTAGCATTTAGAAGACATTTATGGCCAACAATTTGCCCATTAATATTTTATTTTTTATTAAATCATTTTAGTTGTTGCACAGAATGAAATAACTACAGAAATTCCTTTTTGTGTTCTCTTACTAAAAAATTTTTAGTATTCTGAAGAATTATTTTGAAATTTGTAATTATTTCTGTGTATCTAAATATTATAAATAATTGTGAATTTTTTTCCCATAATGGATAAAATTACTCCTTGAATAAATCAAGATTTTATTGCCTTTAGGTTCTATATTAGAATTTTTCTTTTTTTTTTTTTTTTTTTTTAAAATATGCTAAGCTTTTCTAATTTTGAAATTAAAATTTGAAGTCAAATAAAAAAAAATGAACATCCCTTCTTAGGTGTCAAAACTCTCAGGTCCTTTGTCATTCTGAATGAAAGCTTCAGTGTCAATGGCTCCTCTCAGTCATGACACCGCCCCTGGAGTCATGGTCAAATTCATAGTGAAGTATCTGACACATATTTTTCTGTTCTGAATTTCTGTTGGGTTCCTTATTTTCTAAAAATGCATCAGTTACTGTAAATGAGTAAAGAATACCTATGTGCTAAGTAAAAAAATAAGCTTTTTTCATCAAGGAACTATTTTTTAATTTCATAAACATAAACATGCTTATTATGGAACATTCTTTGAACTAAAGAAGGTTTTGTCCATATACATTCTGGACATAAATTGGTGAACAGAGACATTCAAAGAAAACAATTCTAATAAGATATCATGAATATATATTCAGTAATATAAAAATCAAGGCTTTTTCTTCAAATTCAAGTCAAAGGTTTCTGGTTTTATAGATAATGGTTGTCATTAGTTATGATTTTATTCAGAATTGACTTGCATGTTTATCTGTATTGGTATGCTTGGAAAAATAAAATGAAATCATGCAAAAAAAATTGTCAGCTTGATGATGGCACCATCCTGAGGAACAAATCTATATACTTTTAAAAATTATTGTTAAATTTTATTTATTTATTTATTTGTTTATTTATGTGTATGAATGTACTGTCTGCATGCAGGTGTGTGCACCCGTGTCGTGCAATGCCGTGGAGGTCAGAAGAGGGTGTCGGATTACCCTGGAACTGGAGTTCTCCTGGAATTGGAGTTACAGATGGTTCTCAGCAGCTATGTGGGTGCTGGGGATCGAACCCGGGTCCTCTGCAAGAGTAGTCGGCGCTCTTAACTGCTAGGCCATCTCTCCAGCCCACAAATCTATACACTTAAATAGACGTAGAGCCATCATTTTATGGACACACTTTCCTTCCACCTCATTATTCATTCCTCAGCCTGAGTATTTTGCCATTTTCCAATACTGTATTTTGAATCCATCTGTGAAGGGGTTATTTAAAAAGGTGGTCATCTCATTTGCCAAGCAGTACTGAGTACTACTTTCCTTCCAGTTTAACCCAATATCCAGGCTTGTAGGTGTTGGCTACTCTGTCTGTTCAGTTTACTTCTGCTTCATATTAGCCATCTTAGTTTCCAGATTTTGAATCACTTCTTCCTTTCATTTGTTCAAATCTTGTTATTTTACCTACTTTCTTTACCAGATCATCATTTTGTTCTCCATATATGTTTTAAATTAAAAGGCATATTTCATTGAATGGCAGTAACAGTTCATGAATTATCAATAACATAAAGGTCCTTAGAGTGCATCATGTCAAATTTCCACATCCCCAGATGGGAACTTTCAGAGGGATATAATTTCTAACTTTTTTTTTTCAAATAATTAAATTTTATTTATTTATTTTTATTTTTCTTACTGCTTCTTTTTTTTAATTTTATTTATTTTTTATGCGTATGAATGCACTGTCTGCATGTAGGTCTGTGCACCCCTGTTGTGCAATGCCATGGAGGTCAGAAGATGGTGTTGGATTCCCCTGGAGTTAAAGATGGTTCTCAGCCGCTGTGTGGGTGCCGGGGATTGAACCCAGGTCCTCTGCAAGAGCAGTCAGCATTCTTAACCACTAGACCATCTCTCCAGCCCTAAATTTTATTTTTAATTACATTTGCTTGGGCAGGAGGGGGGTAGGGGGCAGATAATGTACATGTGAGTATAGGTGCCCACAGAGGCCAGAAGAGGGCAAGATACCTGATGCGAGTCCCAAGAACTGAACTTGGGCCCTCTGTAATAGTAGGACATGCTCTCAACCACTGAGCCATCTCTACAGCCCCTGACTTCTGACTTGATTCTGAAGGCTTATTTTTATCCTTTGTGTATTAGTGAGGTTACTTCACTGTGAAGAAATACCAGGGAGCAGCAACTTAAAAGGAGGACAGAGTTATTTTGCTTACAGTTTCAGAGTCCTTGGTTTCCTGGCCCCATTACTATGGGCTTGTGTTGAAGTAAAACCTTATGACCAGGAGTATGTAACAGCAGAGCTGCTCACCTCAAGGTAGCCAGGAAGCAGAGAGAGAAAGAGACAGAAGCCCCAGAACCCCCATCACTGCACGGTCCCCATGACATGCTTCCTTCTTTTAAGACCCTCCTCCTGTTGCCACCACCTCTCTAGTGCCACCATCTGAGCACCAGTCATCAGGAGGAGCCTGTTGGGGACACTATGTGTCCAAACTGTAGCACTGGGTTTTATTTTTATATAGAAGTTGCAAGGGTATGGCTTATATTTTTCTTGTTAAATAAATGTAAATACAACTGCAAAAGGACTTTAGTTTGGGTTTGGTTTATTTGTATGTTTATTATTTTGTCATGCTGTAGCCCAGGCTAGCTTCAGATTTGTGGCTGTCCTTCTGCCTCATCCTGCTGCTGGGATTACAGCCTGTGCTACGACAGGTAGCTAGTTTAACTAGTTTTAATCTTTTTTTTATTTATTTATTTTATGTGTATGAATGTACTGTCTGCATGTAGGTTTGTGCACTCGTGTCGTGCAATGCCGCGGAGGTCAGAAGAGGGTGTCGGATTACCCTGGAACTGGAGTTCTCCTGGAATTGGAATTACGGATGGCTCTCAGCCACCATGTAGGTGCTGGGGATCGAACCCAGGTCCTCTGCAAGAGCAGTCGGCACTCTTAACTGCTAGGCCATCTCTCCAGCCCCATAGTTTCACTAGTTTTAACACTCGTTTGTCACTGTAACAGGCATTTAAAGTGAAATACACTTTTCTTAAAATCCCTTCTCGCAGGATCAGATGACAACAATCTGAATTCCATCTTCTATGAACATTTAACCAGATCCCTGCAGCACAGTCTCTGTGGCGATTTGCTGCTGGGACGGTGGGGAAACTATAGCACAGGGGACTGTTTCATCCTTGCATCTGACTATCTCAATGCATTGGTACACCTTATAGAGATCGGCAATGGCCTGGTCACATTCCAGCTGCGAGGACTCGAATTCAGAGGTAAGATATTCATGTGCTGTTTAATTTTGTTGTCTATGCCTGTAACAGCTAACTTTATATATTTCTATCTCAAATCAAAAGTTACGGGGTTATATCTTTGAGACTATGGCATGAGAAAAATTACAAGTAATCATTAGACCCCCTCCTGGCTCAAAGTGCAGGCGTGGCGTTAGTGAGTAATTGGCCTGTTTTCCTAAAATTCTGGCCTTCTGTAATTGTCTTGCCAGTCCCGTTTGTGACCACTTGCATATATTTGTTCAAGAACTAGAAGCACAGAATGCTGGGTTTTTGTGTGAGCTAGCTGTGTTAACTAGCTATGCCCATAAAACACCATGCCATCCTCTCCAGTAGTGTTTTCACTGAAATGAAATCACTTAACCTAAAAGAGTTTTAGCCATTCTTTTTTTTTTTTTTTTTAATTGTTTATTGAATTTTTTGTGTATTTCATACAGAACATCTTTTGAGGCAGGGTTTCCTTTTAGTCCCAGCTGGCCTGGAGTTCACTTTGTAGACCAGGCTGGCCTTGAACTCACAGAGATCCACCTGCCTCTGCTTCCCGAAGAACATCTTTTTTTTTAACCAGTTAATAAACATAAGCAATATCCACGTAAACCCAATTGGCAAGCATCTGAGTCCATGAGTCCAATGTTTGTACAATCCAGTGTTCTTAACTCCAGTTGGAGAGGTGTGCATACATAAACACGCTGATCAAATAAAAGTCCAGTCCATTTTTGCTGTCCTCTCACAATTCACCTCCCTTCTTTGGCCCTTACAATAGCCATTCATTCTTTGAGATGTCCTTTGAAATTTTTTTAGCTTGGAATGGGAAACACGTGTTTGTATGGAGCTGACCTGTGTGATGCCTTACCTTTTGATCAACTTGACTGGATTGAGAAGTGCCTACGAGATTAGAAAAGCTAGCTCATGAGTGTGCTGAGGGCATTTCCATAGAAGGTTAACTGAGGCAGGGAAAGACCATTCTGGCATCATTCCACTGTCCTTTTTGAATGTACTCAAATCTTGAGGAGATGTACATTTACTCATTTGGCCTTCAGGTGATACAAGCACAGTTGTAAACCTACTTGAAAATTTTGAAATCTGTTAGTCAGAATTAAAGAATTACTTTTTAGCACAAATTCCCAGGACCTTTAATGTGCCAAATTGTGATTTCTGCAGGAAATGAACACATAGTACACCTGGATTCTGGAGTTTGGTACAGATTCGAAAGGCAAATTAATCACATTCTGAATTGCTATAAAATGTATCTTTCCTAAATCCTTCCGTCCTGTACACATTTGTTTTCCTGCTTCCTAGTTTTGTGTCTTTGTCTGACATATCCCCTGTCTTACTTCTTTCAAGGTACCTATTGTCAACAGCGGGAAGTGGAGGCCATTACAGAAGGTGTAGAAGAAGACGAAGGGTTTTGCTGTTGTGAACCTGGCCATATTCCTAATGTACTTTCATTTAATGCTGCGTTTAGCCAGCGCTGGCTAGCTTGGGAAGTGATAGTCACTAAGTATATTCTGGAGGGGTATAGTATCACCGACAACAGCGCTGCGTCCATGCTTCAAGTCTTTGATCTTCGGAAAGTACTTACCACTTACTATGTCAAGGTAAGGGTATGTGCCTGCTTAGATAGTTAACTGAGGAATTTCACAATAAAGTCACACACGAACACACACACACACATACAAACACACACACATTTTATTCATTTATTCATGTACGCATTCATTCATTTTTGCTATGCTAAGGATCAAACCCAGATCAAGCACTTTACCACTGATCTGCATCTCTGGCCCCTCATATGTTTTAAACTTGTGTTTTGCTTCCAAGTAGTGATAAAATTTTTCTATTATCCAGAAAAGCTACTAAAAATATCCCTAACCTTTTTAAATATACATGTCTGCCGGGCATGGTGGTGCATGTCTTTAATCCTAGCACTCGAGAGGCAGAGGCAGGCAGATCTTTGTGAGTTCAAGGCCAGCCTGCTCTACAGAGTGAGTTCCAGGACAGCTGGGACTACAGGGAGACCCTGTCTAGAAAAGACCAAAAAATAAATAAACAAACAAACATGTCCACACCCTTATGAAGATCTTAATACTTCTTGTTCATCTGTTCATTACCATTAGTAAGTAGCATCTGAGGTTTATATGTTTGTTTGTTTATTTATTTATTTTATTTGTATGAATGTACTGTCTGCATGCATGTCTGTGCACCTGTGTCGTGCAATGCCGTGGAGGTCAGAAGAGGGTGCCTGATTCACCCGGAACTGGAATTCTCCTGGAATTGGAGTTACAGACGGTTCTCAGCCACCATGTGGGTGCTGGGGATCGATCCCCGGTCCTCTGCCAGAGCAGTCGGCGCTCTTAACCGCTAGGCCATCTCTCCAGCCCTGAGGTTTATATGTTTTAAGTACTGCTGGGTACTCACATTCATCCATGCATACATATTTTAAGAGACTTAAATCTTAGAGTGCAGTCATGTAGACATGGTTGTCTGGCCATGTGGCAGACCCAGGTTCCCAAAGGTCAAGTTTTCTAAAGGTCAGGTTGAAACTGGGGGGTTCTACGCCAGCTGAACAAAACCTCTTTTTATCAGGCAGCCTTTCCAAACACTTAGAAGTTAACTCCCAAGACCTGAAGGTGAGGGTTAGACCTCTCACTGGTCAAGGTTAACCCTTTGCTACACAGAATACTCTGTCTTGCCAAATGTCCTATGGAAATGTAATCTGGGTGTTTTTGAGAGAGAAGTGTACTGTAAGCTCTGATGACCGATGTCTGAACTCTTCCTGTTTTATTTGTTACCTCTAAGTTCCTCCTTGTTTTTTGCTGAGCCTGGGGTCTTCCATTTGGTTAAACTCAACCTTAGGAAGCCACAGAACCAGAGTTTATATGTTTTTAAACTTGTGCTTTCTCTGTCACTATCTCCCTTTATGTTTATGTTTATATATATTTTATGATTTGACCTATGAACACCAAAGGTTTTAATAACTTTTATGAGAAATTTCAAAATAAATGCAATATAGTAAATTGTTTTCTCCTCTTAAAACATCCTAAATTTAGAAGCACTGAAATCAATAGGCTACAAGTTGCCTTGCTGGATTCATGGTTGTGATTTTAAAGTATTAGGGTTTTTTGTTTTTGTTTGGGGGGCATTGGTTTTGGTTCTGGTTTTGTTTTCATTTAGGAAAATAGCTTTCTTAAAATGTAGGCATAGGACACTGAGCTAAAATAAAATTTTTTAGTTAAATTACCTATAGAAGCAGTTGGAATTTATTTCACTGAGAAATCAGGATAAATTTGAATTGTGATTTAACTTGAATTCACCTGTGTTTTTACATTAGGGTATCATTTATTATGTCACAACCTCCTCTAAGTTGGAGGAATGGCTAGCTAATGAGACCATGCAAGAAGGGCTGCGTCTGTGTGCAGACCGAAATTATGTTGATGTGGACCCAACATTCAACCCAAATGTTGATGAAGACTATGACCATCGGCTGGCAGGCATATCCAGGGAGAGTTTCTGTGTGATTTACCTCAACTGGATAGAGTACTGCTCTTCCCGGAGAGCAAAGGTAGGAATGGTTTATTTCATCCCAGTTTTAACGGGTTTTAACAAAATGGGAGAAATATCCCTGTTAGTTGTTCTGAATCGGGTTTTCCTGAGCTTCCTTCCTCCCTCTGATCCTCTGTGTTAGAGACCATCTTCACGTTTGGGCCACACCAACTCTGCTAAGGTAGGGAAAGGAGAATGGCCCACATGTCCTTTGCAGTGTCCTGATCTCACAGTCCAGATAGCATCCTTCCATCCTGTGTAAGCATGCTTATACACAAGTTCAGATAACAGCATCTCTCTCCCAAATCTAGGCCTTCATAAGCACTGCTCACCAAACTTAAAATATGTTTGTCTCAAATATGAAGTCCAGACCAGTGCTATCTGTGAGAACTATCAGCCATGATGGAGATGTCCTGTGCTGTCCAGTATCATATACACACATGGCTTGAACACTTGGAAAGAGGGCTTCTACAACTGTAGAACTAAACTTTACCTTTTTCTTGATTTTATTTAATTTAGACAGCTTCTGTGGCTGTGGTTACTATATTAGTGTGCATCAAGATCACTCACTTTAAAATGTGGATTTAGATCAAAATGACCTATGAACTTCTGAAAGTAAAAATTTTTGGACCTTTCCCAAGAAATTCTGAATAAGTATGTCTAGGCCAAGAATGTAAAATATGAGTCCCCCTGGGTGATTTAATTCAGTGTTTCTCTATCTGGACAGTAGGACAACCTGTCTTACTGTAAAGGTAAGATGAATTACAGACTTTAGCAAGTACTGTTCCTTCTCAGTTTTAGGGCACTTGTAGTAGAGTCATGCTTCTGGCCAGACTCTAACAAAACCACAGAGTCCCCAAGACCTGTGATCACCACTGTTGATCCTCAAGGAAAAGATGTGTAGAGCTGACCTACCCAGCATATTGTGGAGCAACCAGGGCCTTTACAGTGACCTGAGACATACACCCCTGCTGTCTTCAGCTTAATACCTGGGAGAGCCCTTCTTCGTATTGCTCTCAGACACCCTGTCATTTTAGTGTCTTTTCTTCATCACTAGGAATGACCTGTCCTTGTATTTCCTCTCTCAGCCTTCAGGCTTCATGTGAGATGTGCAATATATGCTGATCAGAATAGCATATTTTTAATATTTTATTTATTGTTTTTATTTTATGTGTATGAGTATATTCCCTAAAGGTATCTAAGTGTACCTGTGTCATAGAATGCCCACAAAAGTCAGAAGAGAGTGTAGGATCCCCTGGAACTGGAGCTATGGACAGTTGTTAGCCACCATGTAGGCATTGGGAATCAAACCCAGGTCCTCTGCAAGAGCAGCCAGTGCTCTTAACCACTGAGCCATCTCTTCAGCCCCCCAGAATAGCATATTTTTAAAGAAGGAATACTGAGTCAGATGATATTCCCTTCTAAGAGGCCAAAAACAATCAGCAGACAACATTTGAGAATGATGGGCCTTAAAGTTTAACTTCTCTTCTTTCGAACATGTAACAGGCCATTTTTTTTCCCATGCATGAAATATACGTAAGATGCCTTGCATACTGTTTGCGACGTCTTGGACTTTGAGGGACCTAGTGTTTGGGAAGTGTGGATGTGTTAATCTAATGTCTCTTCTCTATTGAAGTTCACCATCTACTCCCTCATAAATGGGCTCTGTCCTGCCTGAATATAAGTAACTCTTCTCAGAGATTATTAGAGTTAGTTTTATTATTTTTAGGCTAGAGGAAGTCATCCTGTACATTGAAAAGTCTCACCTCCAGCTTGGACATCCCCAGTCTTTTTAGAGACAAACTAGGCCTGGAGTACCTTCTCATTGCTATCCTATTATAGTAGTTTTTAGTAGCATTTTTCCAGCTGTGTATTCTCTCTTCTGCTATAGTTTTTCTTTCATAAAATCAAGGTCATCCCCACCTCTTTAATGTCCTGCATTCTGTTCTCTGAAGCCCATTCCTAGAATGACCTCTTCCTAGGGAAGCACAATAAGCAATGGAGATGTACTGACTCCAGGCTCAAGTACTTGACTACCATAGTAAGCCGCTGCTTCATACTCACAGTTAACTTTCAAGGCAGTGGTCCAACTTGTATGTTACATAACAATAAAAAGTCATTCTTTCCTTTCCTGATTGTATTAGGGTTGATGTTTTTCTCCCTGTAGCCCCAGCTGGCCTGGAACTCTGCCTCTGCCTCCTGAGTGCTGGGATTAAAGGTGCATGCCACCACACCTGGAAGGGTTGAGGTCTTTCTTCCATGATTTGATTTAATATTTTCTGATTAGTTAAATATTTACATAGCTTTGTGATAACTAATATTCTTTATTTTCCAGGTTTTTACATGACTTTATGATAGCTAATGTTCTTTATTTTTTTAAAGCCAGTAGAGGTGGACAAAGATTCATCCCTGGTGACTCTATGTTATGGACTTTGTGTTCTGGGACGGAGAGCTCTGGGAATAGCATCCCACAATATGTCCAGGTAAAGCAGGCATTTCTGTTTTCAGAGTATGAAAGCTGTGTGCCTAAATCGAAATAAGTTTGACTTTTTTGATGGATGGTGGTATTGTTGTTTGGTTGGTTGACTGACTGTCTACTAGGGCAATTTCGCCAGAGAAGACCACTCAGACACAAAATACGGCCAATAGAAAGTCTTTTTAGTCAGCTGATGACTACACACCAGACCCCCTGCCCAGGGTGTGGGTATTGGGGGCCCACACCCCCTCCAACTCCAGTGAACTATCCAGTTTGCCAGGTAATTCACAACATGGTGCCAGCCACCCCCATTTGCCACCACAGGCTGCATGGAGCTGTAAGAGGTAGATATTGAAGAAGCAACATTGAGCTGACACTGGTGCCTGCTGTATACACAAATATCTGGGCTCTACCTCAGATGTCCCAGAGAGCTTCCAGGTCACCCATAACAGGTGTGAGCCTGGGCTAGTAAGCAGGAGACTTGTGTAAGGCCTTGCCACCCTAAGAGGTCTGACTACCCCAGAGGATGGGTTATGTTTTTATTTTTTATTTATTTTTTTATTATCATTATTTTTTTTGGTTTATGTTTTTAAAACAAGCCAAGTGGCAAGGGAGGGGAAAAAATACAGCAGTTTGAGTTAACATCCTAAGAACCCCCAGGACCCTGGAATTTTTTTTTTTATGTTTTTCAGAAACCTAAAGAGAAAAGTCAGTTTGAACAGACCTATGGGGAGAAAAGCAAGCAGGACCCAGAAAGGGTGGCTGCAGAACAGCAGTGAGGCTATGGACGTAGAGTCTGAAAGAAGCCAGACTCTGGAGAACCAGAACTATCATTGGTTTTAAACTGTGTAGCAACTCAGACGAAGTCTTTATCAGAACCTTAGGAGTATTGTTATACCTTGAGGACCCTGCTGTGAAGGGCAGCCCCTACCAGAGGTAGTCCTATTAAATACAGCTTTTCTTACAGAGAGAATAGATGTTGTGACCCTCATTACTTAACTGAGGCCCCAAAGGCCAGATAATTATCTGAGCTATGGGCTGTCCTGTAGATAGAAGCCCAAATTATTCATTGGTTATAGTTTGTGGACCTAAGTCCCATTGGTGGGACTTCTGGGAGAGAAGCCACCTTCCCTCTGCCCTTGCCACAGCTGTGTGGCTGCCATCGCCTGGTCCAAAGCCTATCATTCTGGGGACGCCTCAGCACCCCAGCTCTGGCCATAGACGCCATACTGCTCTCAGTCATAGTAGCTGATCTCTGAGTGCTTTCCCTGTGCTAGCCACTCACTGGGGAGCAGGCTGTCCTGACATCTCCCTGCTGTTCTAGCACAGATACTGATGGACAGACACAGAAGGGAAAGCACCTTTGTCAGAAGACAGCACCCCACCCCCATTTCCCAGGTGGCCTGGCTGTGCTCTGGTTGGCTCTGCATCCTACCTGGCTTGGGGTTGGCCCCTGATGGATCAGTTTTGCAGGATGAGTTAGCTACTGCGAAGCCCCAGGGTCCAGCCTGTACCTTGGGTAGGAGCTGAGGAGGGCCTCAGCTCTCAGACCACACTAGTCTGCACCTGCTCTGTTGAGTCACAACTGGCCTGGATCTGCCCCTCACCCCTGCAGGCTTTGAACTTTTTTTGGTTTGTTTTTCTGTGGTCTGCCAGTGGACCCCAGAGCACCTGGCTCCCCATAGGCCCAGGTTGTCCTGAGGCCTCCATCTCTTCCTCCCAGCTTGGGGGAAGTAAGCAAATGGTCTGCCTCCCGTCGGCCAGCCTGGAGCCACAGGCAGAGATGTACTCCATACCCACAGGCACACATTCTCCTGGATCCTGAGCCTGCTCCCTCGACTTCACCTCCTTCCAGCCCTGCCGCCCCTGCTACCTCTGCCAACCCCAGCTCTTCGGGGCTCGCCAGCGGCTACAGTGGGGCTATAGCAGTCCAGGGCAGGGGGTGGGGGTGTCCCCAGCTGCCATCCAGAACACTGGCTCCTGACAAGTCTCAGGCAGGAGCTGTTTGTGCTGTTTTGTTTTTATTTTCTTCCCTTTCTTCCCTCATGTTACCAGGCTCCCCACAGCCCCTAGCCTGACCCAGGGGGGCACGACACCCACAGGCCACCTCAGCTGGGCAGCCCCTGCTGGCATCCTCCTCCCCGCCTGGCCCCAGGTGCTGCTGGCTTCTCGCTGCCCCGATGACCCTGCGGCACTATAGCCTCCCTTGCCACCAGCCCAGCACCGGCAGCATCTTTGTTTTTGCTGAGAAGCTCCCATGCTAAACAGATGACAGAATGACAGATGAAACAATACAATGACAAAACAAACATACAGAGAAAACGACAAACAAACATACATGGTAGCCACCACACATTTCACACACTGCAGGTGCCCAAACTTTGGGATACAGAGATGTCTCACACCTGACCCTGGGACAGTGGGTCAAACATCTTGTCCTACCCCCAGTTTTGTCCCCACAGAAGGCACCCCAACCAGACCTACCTCTTGAGAGTTCCAGAAACAGATGACTTTCCATGATGCTTAAAAATCTTTTGGGGATGGGGTGTTGGTGCCCACTGGGCCACCAAGGCAGCCAAGACCACAGTTCTCTTGGGCTCTGTAATGTCTCAGAAGGTGCCTTTCCTAGGAGCCTGTCCGGATCTGCTCCCCTCTTCCCCGGTCAGGAAGGGAGACACCCTGACGTCTGGGGTCTAATTTTCTGGGTGGCTTCCCAGTCAGGGAACCAAATGTACTAGAGTAATTTTGCCAGAGAAGACCACTCATACACAAGATAAGGCCAATAGGAAGTCTTTAGTCAGCTGACAACACCACACCAGACCCTCACCCAGGGTGTGTGTGGTGCTCAGTCACAGTTGGGAGGCATTTATATAGGAAAAACCATATCCGGGGTGGAAAGTCTAAGTTCCCAAGCTTAGGGTGGTGAGCCTCTCTAACAGTTCCTATTCTCTAAAAGCAAGCCAAGCATAAAGTACAGAAGCCATGCAGAATGAGTTAGTTTCTAAGCAACCAGGTACACACTGACCTGTTCTCAAAACAGTTGACATGCTGCCTTGTCACAAATGGATTTTTGTTTATTGTTTTATGTGTTATGCCTGCCTGTTGTAAGCGCATCCATGTCATACAATGGCCATGGAGGCTCAGAAGAGGGCGTCAGATCTCATGGAACTGAAGTTACCATGGTTATTAGCTGCCATGTGGATGCTGGAATTTGAACCCTGGTTTCTGCAAGAGCAGCCAGTGCTCTTAACCCCTGAGCAAAAAAATTCCACCCCCTGGAATTTTTTTTTAAGCCTTTGTTTTGTGCTATTTTATTGTAGTTTCTTTAGATGTTCTTTTTTTTTTTTTTGTAGATCTTCTTGCTGAATATCTTGTGTTCTAGTAACTGGTTAACTGGCTTTTGAAAGACACACTCATGTGAATAGCTGTTGATAGTGATGATTTAAAATATTTTACAATCCCTTGTCAGCTCTGATGTTCTCCAGGTTTGATGGGTCTCCTCACATTTTATCTATTTTCCTAACATATTTATTAGCTTTATTTTTCTATACTTCTTTGTCCAGAGCAGTTATATTTTTAATAGAGTATGTATTTGATTTGGGCACTGTGAAAATAAAATGAATTTTCTGTCATATTCATCCAAATGAATTAGAATTAAGAAATAGTACGTATAGGTGTGGTGGTGGTGCACGCCTTTAATCCCAGCACTTGGGAGGCAGAGGCAGGTGGAGCTCTGTGAGTTCAAGGCCAGCCTGGTCTACATAGTTAGTTCCATGCCAGCTGGGGCTATAGAGAGACCCTGTCTCAAAAAAGACCAAAAATAAAAGAAGAAGAAATAGTACATATTTTACACTTATTCTCTGAGTACATGCTTTACCTTAGACTCGCCTTTTGTTTCTTTTACTGTACAGGCCCTTTGCCTGCTGTTTATTTTCATGAGCTTATACAATGGTTACTAAGCAGACACCCTCAGTCAAACAGGACCTATCTCTAGTGATACTGATTTAGGATTTCAGAATTTAGCTCCCGGATAACACTCCCTGATGATTCTGATGCAGAGCCAGTGTCCTAAAGGCCTTTGTCAAAATATGTGAACTTTTATCTCCAATCTTAACAGTAATTTAGAGTCATTCCTCTATGGATTGCATGCCCTATTTAAAGGAGATTTCCGGATTTCTTCAATTCGAGATGAGTGGATCTTTGCTGACATGGAATTGTTAAGAAAAGTAGTCGTCCCTGGAATCCGCATGTCCATCAAACTTCATCAGGTGAGAGATGGATTTGTTTTACTTTTTTAATTCATTACTGGGGTTTACTGATGCTACCTTATTAGATTTCCACATTATGTTTTTAGGAACCTTTGAGAAATGCTCTCACCTGAATCAATGAAAAACATGATTCATAGCAAGACATTAATTCTTTTTTTTTTTTTTTTTTTTTTTTTTAAACAGGGTCTCCTTTTACCCCCAGCTGTCCTGGAACTCACTCTGTAGACCAGGCTGGCCTTGAACTCACAAAGATCCGCCTGCCTCTGCCTCCCAAGTGCTAGGATTAATAAGGCGTGCACCGCAAACGCCTGGCTGCAAAGACATTAAATTCTTTTTTTTTTTTGTTTTTTTTTTGGTCTTTTCGAGACAGGGTCTCCCTGTAGCCCCAGCTAGCCTGGAACTCTCTCTGTGAACCAGGCTAGCCTTGAACTCACAAAGATCCGCCTGCCTCTGCCTCCCAAGTGCTAGGATTAAAGGCGTGGGCCACCACACCCGGCAAGACATTAATTCTTAAGCCCACACCCATGTTTCTAATACTAGCAATAATAGTACATTTTAGTATTAATATTGGAAAATGACTGATCTAGATTGAATTTGGAAAATAAAGATCTTTGACCCCAGTAATACTGGTTTAATTTCATGTGATTGTAATTTAGGTCTCCTCCTGAGTGAGTGTCTCGTTCCAGATTCAGCACAGTAATGGCCTGAGTATGACTATCACTAAGCCCTGTTCCATCCCTGTGTTCTGTAAAGTAGTGGTGGGTAGAACAGACTCACCTTTCATTAAACAGTGCTAGTAGGCTACTGAAATTGAAATTTGGTTTCACAGAGCATTTCCAAAGCCCTAGTTCATTTCAAGGATATACTGTGAATTTTAGCACCTGTGCTTGTTCTCTGGTCATTCCACTCAACTAAGGTTAATGGTAATTGGGACCATGTGGCAGAGGTATCTGTTGTGCCCAAATCTGGCTGAAATATCCCCCCCCCCCAAAAAAAAGGTGAAGTTCTCTCAAGTGATTCACTCTGTTGTAAAGTATTAGAGCGAAGCTAAAGCCCCATGTTCTTTAGGAGCATAGTATTAAGGAATAGGGTGTTTGAAAACAGAACACCGTTTTGAAGATCATGGGGATAATACATATATTTTGGGATCAAGTGTAATTACACTTGTTCAGACTAGCTTTAGAGGTTTTTTTTTTATTTTATTTTTTTATGTGTATGAATGTACTGTCTGTGTGCAGGTCTGTGCACCCGTGTCATGCAGTGCCTCGGAGGTCAGAAGACGCCGTCATTCCCCTGGAACTGTAGTCAAAGACGGTTCTCAGCCACCATGTGGGTGCTGGGGATCGAACCTGGGTCCTCTGCAAGAGCAGTTGGCGCTCTTAACCACTAGGTCATCTCTCCAGCCCAGCTTTAGAGTTTTAAGACAAAAGAAAGGACAGGACCAAGTTAATTGCAGTGGAGAGCACTGTGTTGAGTAATTGAGCTTCATTCACCTAGGATGCGTGATCTGTATCCTCATTTTACTTAAAAGAAATTGAGAGCCGGGTGTGGTGGCCCACGCCTTTAATCCTAGTACTCAGGAGACAGAGGCAGGTAGATCTTTGTGAGTTCAATGCCAGCCTGGTCTACAGAGTGAGTTCCAGGACAGCTGGGGCTACACGGAGACCCTGTCTCAAAAAGACAAAAAAAAATAAAAAAAAAAGAAAAGAAATTGAGACAGAGTCTTACCAAGTTGTCTGGGCTGGCTTTTGAATGACTCACTCCATAGCGCAGGCAGGTCTTAAATTTTTGGTCCTCCTGCCTCAGTCCCCTGGGTAGCTGGGATTAGCAGGTGTACATGTACCATCAGACCCCAGCATAAAAACCCCAAAATTTCTATAGCTTAAGCCCAGTGAAAAGAAAAAAAGTCTTTACTTTTAGCATGTCTGGTAACTTTGGTCCATTTTATCAAGAATGTGTGATTCCCTATCAGCTTGTATTTATTTATTTTTTTTTATTTGGTCTTTTTGAGACAGGGTCTCCCTGTATCTGCAGCTAGCCTTGAAGTCACAGAGATCCACCTGCCTCTGCCTCCTGAGTGCTGGGATTAAAGGTGGTGTGCCACCACACCCGGCCAGTTTGTACATTTTAAAAGGGAGATACATACTCCTCTGTTTCATCCATGCTTCCTGCCATAGTCTTTCACACAGCAGATATCAAATATTTATCACATGAATGAGTGGCAATTAAGACCAAGAAACTCCTCAGAGCAGTACCTAGATACCTGGTCTGTGTCCAAAGCTCAGGTCAGAGAGTCATGGAAACTAGAGATGAGGGAGGATGAGTGGTGTATGACAGTTATTGCAGATGTGTTGCTGTTCTGGAAATGTACCTACAATATAGAGATCTTTTGCAGTCTTCCTTAATTCATGGAGATCAGCAAGACGGCGCAGTGGCTAAGGGACTTGACACACAAACCTGAGTTCAATCCCCAGAACCCACATACAGGTGGAAGGAGAGAACTGGCTCCACAGAGTTGCCCTTTGACCTCACATGTGTGCTATGGCATGCATATACATAATAATAAAAAATAAATGAAAAAGCAGCTGGAAAGAAAAAAAGACAATATATAAAACTTGAAAATGATGGTTTTTATATAAAACTTTGGCAGTGGGGTGGTTGAAGAACTTGAAATATAGTATAATAATGCATTTATCCTTAACTGGGTTAAAATTAAGACTGTCCTAATATCATTGGTATTAAGTAGGAATTAAGTCAGTTTGTAGGAATTTTCACTTAGTAACGTCTTAGTAAATCTGGAGGTTTTCCTCATCCTCACAGTCATTTTCTTCTCCTAAAAACCCATGCTTTGCATTTCTGTGTGCAGGATCATTTCACCTCCCCAGATGAATATGACGACCCTACTGTGCTCTACGAAGCCATCGTGTCTCATGAAAAGAACCTGGTGATAGCCCATGAAGGGGACCCTGCATGGCGGAGTGCAGTCCTGGCCAACTCTCCCTCACTGCTGGCTCTGCGGCATGTCATGGATGATGGCGCCAACGAGTACAAGATCATCATGCTCAATAGACGTTACCTGAGCTTCAGGGTCATCAAGGTCAGCCTCTAAAAGCTGACCTTCTTAACTTAGTCCAACCTTTAAAGTGTGATTGGCCATTTGACAAAACAACCAGCCAGGCTAGGAGCATTCGTACCTTTCTAGCACTTCACTTATTTTCAGTGATTTGTTCTGCCCTGTGAGATTCTCTGATTTGCTGTAAAGCCTCAAATTTTTTGCTTCTTCCAGTGCTGCTGGTCTTTTGTCTGTTACACATGCAGTCTGAGTCATGGCTCTTCTAAAAAGTCAGTGCTGCCAGGCGTGGTGGTGCACACTTTTAATCCTAGCACTTGGGAGGCAGAGGCAGGTGGATCTTTGTGAGTTCAAGGCCAGCCTGGTCTACAGAGTGAGTTCCAGGACAGCCAGAGCTACAGGGAGACCCTGTCTCAAAAAGACCCAAAAAAAAAAAAAAAGTCAGTGCTATGTTCTGATACAATGCCTCTCCTAGGTTAGAAGAAGATCGCCAGCTTGTGCTTCATTGTGATTTGAAGCCAACTGTAGATGGCTTGCCCTTTAAATTCTGTATAGGTCGGTCTCTCTCTCTCTCTCTGTCTCTCTCTCTTTCTCTCTCTGTATGTATCTGTGTGCCTGTGCCTCCCTATATGTGTATATATGTGTGTGCATAAATCTGTGTGTGTGTTTGCATTATCTGTGTGTGTCTGTGCTGGGTCTTTGTGTTTATTCAGTGTGTGTGTGTACATGTGTGTGTGTGTGTATGCATGTGTGCATGCGCACGTGCGCATGTCTTTGTGTTTATTCAGTGTGTGTGTGTACATGTGTGTGTGTGTGTATGCATGTGTGCATGCGCACGTGCGCATGTCTTTGTGTTTATTCAGTGTGTGTGTGTACATGTGTGTGTGTGTGTATGCATGTGTGCATGCGCACGTGCGCATGTCTTTGTGTTTATTCAGTGTGTATGTGTGTATGTGTGTACATGTGGGGGGGTGCATGCGTGCATGTGTGTGTGCGCGTGCACATGTCTGTGTGCGTCTATGTGTGCTCACATAAACACTTCAGGGCTTTAGGAGGCTTGCTTTCTAAAATTTTTCATTCATGGGGCTGGAGAGATAGCCTAGCGGTTAAGAGCACCAACTGCTCTTGCAGAGGACCCGGGTTCGATCCCCAGCACCCACATGGCGGCTAAGAACTGTCTGTAACTCCAATTCCAGGGGAATTCCGAGACCCTCTTCTGACCTCCGTGGCATTGCACGACACGGGTGCACAAACCTACAGGCAGACAGTACATTCATACACATACAAAAATAATTAAAATTAAAAAAAATTTTTTTCATTCATGTCTATAGTGATTAATTTTTAGCTGTGTCATTTAATCAACCCCCAGATGTCACAAACACCCTTTCAACCTGAAATACGTACTCTCGCTTCATTTCTGTCAAGATACTGATTATGTAAATTGAGTCCTTCAGTTTGACAAACTAAAGGCTGCATTTTACTTAACACTTTCAGAAAGCAGAGCAGGAGAAAGCTGGAGGTGCTTACTGCTCAGCAGTCTGCCTTCACTGAAGGGAGGGACAGTGGTCGGTCCTGTTGAAACATGACCTGTGCATTCCCAGCTTCCCAGCTGTTCGTCTTGCTGACCTGCCTGTCAGCTCCATTTTCTGTTTGTCTCTCTGAGCGTTCTCCTGGCCCCTCACATGATTCCTGTGTTCTCTGGTCTGCAGGTGAATAAGGAGTGCGTTCGAGGACTTTGGGCTGGACAACAGCAAGAACTTGTTTTTCTCAGGAACCGGAACCCAGAGAGAGGCAGCATCCAGAATGCAAAGCAAGCTCTGAGGAACATGATAAACTCATCTTGCGATCAGCCTATTGGCTACCCTATCTTTGTGTCACCCCTAACGACATCTTATTCTGACAGCCACGAACAGCTCAAAGATATTCTTGGGGGACCTATCAGCTTGGGAAATATCAGAAACTTCATTGTGTCAACCTGGCACAGGTATGATAGGGTTGGCTTCTTCAGTGGGTTGCTTCATCCCAGAAGGGTTTGTTAACCTGGGATGCTCATAGAAAAGACAGAGATCGGGGCATAATGCTCACTAGGGAGTACAATCTAAGCATTTGTATCCTCAAAAAGTAAGATAAGTCTAACACATAATTCTAGCTAATAGCAGGGGACTTCATATGACTGTGCTGGCAGTATCAGTAAACCTGGAATATTCCTTCCTTTGTTTAATTTTTTTTTTGTCTTTTTTTTTTGAAACAGGACCTCCCTGTAGACCCAGGTGGCCTGGAACTCACTATGTAGACTATGATAGCCTGTGCCTCTCAAGTGCTGGGATTAAAGGCATGTGCTACCACACCCAGCCCTTTGTTTAATTTGTTTTCAAGTGTTATAGTATTTTGCTACTATTAAGAGAAAAACATTAGAAGTATCACAAGTGAATCACTTATCATTTTGTTCCAGCAGTAGGCGGAACAAAACTTTAGGTACCATGCAGAGCTTCTGTTGCCTGGTTAAGAGTCCGTCATCTCCAGTCCTCAGGTCTGTAGTGTGTTCTAGTACACACGCGAAGTGCTTCTCTATCCTTTGTTTAGTGAAGCCTGATGTATGGGGTAGGAGCATCATAGTTTGTGGACAATAAAAACAAAGTGTAGAATATTATTCTCAGTTCTTTAGAGTTGGTGAGTTTCAGGGCTGGAGAAGTGGCTCAATGGTTAAGAGCACTGGCTGCTTTTACAGAGGACCCAGACTCAATTCCCAGCACCCACATGGCAGCTAATAACTGTAACTCCAGTTCCAGGGGAACCCAGCGCCCTCTTCTGACCTCTGCTGGCATTGCATGACATGGGCGCACCAACCTACATGCAAGCAATACACTCAAAGTTATAAAATAAAATAATAAATAAAATATTTTTAAAAGAATTGTTGAGTTTCTAAACTAACATATCATAAGAAAAACAGAGTATGGTTAGTGTAGCAAATTTGTAATACTGTTTTAAGATTTTTCCAGTAGTACCCAGTGCTTACATAGTAAAGTCGTATCATTTTAACATTAGTCTCCAACCAAACAGAAGGATAAATTTAAACCAGTGCAGTATTGAAAAGAAACTTTATTTCACAGAAAACTTCCGTGTTTTGGGGCACTGTCTGGAAGAAACCGGGCACCTGCTCCCTAAGAAACAGCATAGAGACAAGGCCATGACTTGCCCGGTACTGAAGGCCTTCTGTGCACACGGCTTCCAGGGCCAGACTGAGGCAGTCATGGCCAGAGCACCGTCGTTGCTTGGCTTCCTGTATTTAAAACAAAGAACCAAATCAGAGCAACAGAATAAAATGATCGTGACACCTCTCGAAATGTACTACACCAACGATATAAAGAAGCTTAGAGTACACCCTTCAGTCACGAAAACAGAATCCAGGAAGAATCTGTTTCCAGAGCCTGATATGGTGGCTCACGCCTGGAGTCCTAACACATGAGAGACTCAGGCAGGAGGATTGCTGTGACTTTGGGGCTACATAGTGAGTTCTAGACCAGGTTGGGCTACAGAATGAGGGCCTGTCTCAAATAACAAACAGACACTGTTTGCGGCTGGGATCCTAATGGTCCATCTGTGCTCTGTACAGCTCTCCACTGTGGTGTGGAAAGTGAGAGAACACAGAAGGGCGGCCACTGGGAGCACTTGCAGCGGAGAATGACAGAGGAGTGGTTCTTAAGTGATTTTTGAAAATAGACTTCTTTTGTTCTTGATACTGATCACACGATAGACTTCAAAAGGTAGATACTGAGAGCATTAACAGCTCAGAAGAGCTAGAAAAAGAAAAATGACCTGGAGTTAATGCTTCCTACTTTGGAATATGTTCCCAGGCTGAGGAAAGGTTGTGGAGCTGGCTGTAACAGTGGTGGCAATATTGAAGATTCTGATACTGGAGGTGGAACTTCTTGTCCTGGGAACAGTACCACAGCGGCCAGTGATCCCCATAGCAACGCACCCCTCGGGAGCACTGGATACCCTGGGCAGGGATCTGGAATGGGGCTCCACCCTCCTGTCACTTATCCTCCAACACTAGGTAACATGAAGCTAAGTTATGTTTGTGTGCTGACCTCTTAGTCATGGAAGCAGTGAGTACATATGTCAACGGAGGGAAGTACATCTACTTGGAAATACAGCGTTTTGCTTACCTTTCAGTTGTGCATTGTACTGTTATGTGTGACTCTTCGTAGTCACATACTGCTTTCTCAGGCTAGACCTCGTAAGTCAAGACCGAATACCAAAAACCTTCCCATTGAATTTGCTCTCAGTGTGTAATCTCGGCATTCAGGAAGGGCAGCCGTTGCTGCCAGCCTTCCCACCTTTGTGCATCATTGTGTTAGCTTCTTCTTGATTAACCCAAATAGTTACCACAGCCATTTCCTTGTAACTTATTTTCTTGTTGTATGTGTGGTAAAGACCATTTCAGATCTCCTCAACAATTCTGAAGCATATGAAAGAGTCTTATTCTCTGTAGTCAGCTCGCAGCCCCTCTCCAAGAACTCAACTTCCTCTCCAGCTGGAACTTGGCACTTTATTTTAACCAGCATCTCCCTCTTTGTCCCGCCCTGCCCCACAGCCACCTTTCCATCTAAGTCCTCTACGAGTTTGACTCTTAGATTCCACGCCAGTGAAATCATGTGATGTTTCTTTTTTCAATATTTTAATATTTTATTATTTTATATATATGAGTGTATTGCCTGCACGTAAGTGCACCCATGTAAGTGTACCATGTCATGCATGCTCACAGAGGTCAGAAGAGGGCATCTGATTTCCCCGGATGGTTGTTAACCACCATGTAGGTGTTGGAATCAAATCCAAGTCCTCTGTAAGAGCAGCCAGTGCTCTTAGCCACTGAGCCATCCTTCCAGCCCCCAAAAGTCCACTTTCTTTTTATTTCTTATTTTATCTTTTTGGTGGTAGTGGAAATAGAACCCAGGCCTTTGTACTTGCTAGGCAAGGACTCTACCCCTGAGCTCATCCTCAGCCACTTTTTAATTTTTTTTTTTCTTTTTGAGACAGGGTCTCCCTGCAGCCCCAGCTGTCCTGGAACTCACTATGTAGACGAGGGTGGCCTTGAACTCACAGAAATCTGCCTGCCTCTGCCTCCTGAGTGCTGGGGTGTGCCACTGTATTAATCACTTTTCTATTGCTGTGATAAAACCACCATGAGCAAGGAAACTTATAAAAGGAAGAGTTTATTTGAGCTTACAATTGACAGTTCCAGGGAATTAAGAGTCCATTGTGGTGGGAGGCGTGGTGGCCGGGGCTGGAGCAGAAAGCTGAGGGTCACATCTTGCAATGAGCACAGGAAGCAGAGAGAGAGAGACTAGAGACCATGAGGCTTGTTAAACTCACTAAGTCTGCCCCCAGTGACATACTTCCTCCAGCACGGCCACACCTTCTAAGACCTCCAAGAACAGTGCCACCAACTGGAGACAAAATGTCTGAATACTTAAAGCCTATGGGGGACACTATCATTCAAACCACCACAGCCACCATGCTTGGCTTGCTTTGTTTCTTAATAAACGGTCTGACTTTCTTGTTTCCAACATAGTTCACCTCTGATTCATTAAAGAATAATTCTTTTTTTGCCAGGCGTGGTGGCGCACGCCTTTAATCCTAGCACTTGGGAGGCAGAGGCAGGCGGATCTTTGTGAGTTCAAGGCCAGCCTGGTCTACAGAGCAAGTTCCAGGACAGCTGGGGCTACAGGGAGACCCTGTCTCAAAAAGACCACCAAAAAAAAAAAAGAATTCTTTTTTTTAATTTCTTAATTTTTTGAAAATTTCATACACAAGTGCTGTACTTATATCATTCCACCCCCTTCTTCCCCTCCTCTAACTCTTCCCACATTTCCCCCATTCCTCTCAATACCCTGATTTCTTAATTATTATTGTCACATGTATATGGAGTGGATTAAGTCCATTTAGTGAAGTGATATTAGTAAATATTTTCTGAAATATTTCTATGAGATATTTTATAATTTATCTTAACCTGAGATCCACAGATTTGCTATAAATTATTTGTCTTTTTTATGCTCTAGAATTTGAATATTAAAAGCCTTAAGAAATAAAAAATATATATTATGGAAATCATACAAGATAACAAGAAGGTGTCCAATATTTCTTTTTCATAACCTTAAAAATTTGAGGCATAAGTATGTTCTATAAATTTATCAAGTGCTTAGTGAAGGGAGAAAGTTTAAGGACCTAAAACACGAGGCTCACATGTGACAAGTGAGCTGTGAGTGAAGGCTGTTGTTGCTCCCCACCAGGTACCAGCCACAGCGCCCACTCCGTGCAGTCAAGCCTGGTCAGACAGTCCCCTGCCCGAGCCTCTGTGGCCAGCCAGTCTTCCTACTGCTACAGCAGCCGGCATTCATCCCTCCGAATGTCCACCACAGGGTTCGTGCCCTGTCGGCGCTCTTCCACCAGCCAGATATCACTTCGAAACTTGCCATCATCCATCCAGTCCCGCCTGTCCATGGTAAACCAGATGGAAGTCACAAGCCAGAGTGGCATGGCCTGTGTGCAGCATGGCCTGCCCTCTTCCAGCAGCTCCAGCCAAAGCATCCCTGCCTGCAAACATCACACCCTTGTGGGCTTCCTTGGGGCCGAGGGAGGTCAGAGCAGTGCCACTGATGCCCAGCCAGGCAACACCCTAAGTCCTGCCGGTAATGCACATGCCAGAAAAGGGGAAGTGATTTACAGAGTCCAGGTGAGTAAGCCCAGAGATTCTGTGCTATTTCTTTCTTATAATGTTTATTTGATATGCAGAAAGCCCACAGAAAACCCTGTGAAAACTTGTATTATTTAGAATGGGGACTGGAGCACTTTGGAATCCTGGGGAAAAACACTTTCTGCCAACTTAAAAACTAAAAGCAAGTTCCTGTGGCAGTAGTGCTTGTTCCCTGCTAGACATTGGCACAGTCATTTCAAGAAGTCTCTAGTAAGTCCAAAAGAATTGGCGGGGGGCTCTTGAGACTTTTTTTTTTAATTCCACTGTAAGCAGTAGGGAACTTAAGATGGAAAGAGTCCTGTGAAAGAAATTTATTTGTGCTTATATTTTTCATCATCAAGGGAAAAATGAACTGTAAATGACCCTCTGTATTTGTTTAGATCGTGGATCCCAGTCAAATTCTGGAAGGAATTAACCTGTCAAAAAGGAAAGAGCTACAGTGGCCTGATGAGGGAATTCGGTTAAAAGCTGGGAGAAATGGCTGGAAAGACTGGAGTCCTCAGGAGGGCATGGAAGGCCATGTAAGTTCTCTTATGAAACTGCTATATGTTTTTTGATTGTCTGAATCCCTTGAATACCTGTGTTTAGCTAACTTGATTCTTAAACAGAATTCCCCTGGGGCAGGGGTGGGGGGTGGGAGTGGGGGTGGGGGTTGGAGATGGAGAGTGTGGTCAAGGTCCTTACCACTAACTGCTTATTTTGTTCCAAATCATTAGGTGATTCACCGCTGGGTGCCTTGCAGCAGGGATCCAGGAACAAGATCCCACATTGACAAGGCAGTGCTTCTGGTCCAGATTGATGATAAATACGTGACTGTCATTGAAACCGGGGTACTAGAACTTGGGGCTGAAGTGTGATCCGGTGTTTTGTACTTCGTTTCCTTAGGGAGAAAGAGCAAGTTTGCAGATTTGCCTACAGGGATCACCTCTGTCTTCTGCAGGAGAGATGGAACAGTGGCTGGGCTGAGCCTCTCCTTCACCCTGACTCCTGTCATTCTTCATCCCCCAATAAAGCTGAAATATTTTTTTAAGTTAGCTGCTGAGAAAACATTTTGCATGACAGATAATGTTCTGTTAAAATAATCTTTAAAAGGCTTTCCGATGCGTTGCCTACACTTTCAATCCACAAACTCTTCATTTCTAAACTATGATCTCATATTTTTCTAAGTTCTTTGCCAAAAACAATTGCCATGGTTTTTGTCATAGAAAATGAAATCCATTGACCATGGTTTTTACAAAGAGACCTGTGCGGAAGCATTCAGTTTGACATATAGCAGTATAAGAATTTAATGTACAGTGAAAAAAGATGATGACTAGGCGTAGATTTATCTTATTCCTTGAGCGCTAAAAACTTTAATGAAAAAAACTGCACTAATTTTTTTACAACAATGCACTAAATCTGAGATTTCTCAGAACATTTATTTATATATAAAAATAAAATACCATTATTTAAATTGCCTTTGGGATTTCCCCTTCCCTTTCCTGGTACATGGGGCCAGCCGAGCCTGCTGCTTGTTTTCCTGTCGGTGGTCTGTACTTCATGCTCGTGTGTCAAACGTGGTCTTTAAGATAAACATGAACTCTCAAGATCCATACATAGCTTCATCCTCAACATTTCCTGGAGTGCCGCAAACAGCTGTCCTCACATCCCCCACGGCCCCGCCAGTGGGCTCTGCTTCTCCTGCTCCCAGCATGCTCTGCTGGCCTCAGTTTTGGAACACGCTTTTGCTTTTCAAAGAAGATGATGAACATCCAGGAACTTAAAGGATCGATTGCCTTTTATTTGAAGAGTTCCTAGCTCTTGAAGTTATTCACAGGAAGTTCAGTTTCTCGAGTAAAGTTTTTTCAAACAGAATTGTCCAAGTGGTGCAACTTCTGGTTACACCCTCCTTTAATAGCTCTGATTCCTGTCTCCTCCCTTTTCTTTTTCTGTTACTTGAATTTTTTTCTGTAATTTATGATATATAGCTGTCATTTGAAATACTTACAACTGTGAAATTGACTTAATTCATATGTGGTCTCATAAATTATATATTTTTAAGAGCATGTATTCCGGGAAATAGATATCTTGAATTTACCATTAGGCTATGTGGAAGCTGCAATTTAGGTTTAATTTGACACTTTAAGCATTTTTTAAATTCTTAAAAATTTCCCTTTGGTTTGAAACTCCAAAGAAAACTGACCGTCTCCTCTGAGCACTTAGGAGGGGCCATCTTTCTACCCCGTGTAGTGACAGTAGAAAGAAGGTCAAATTCATTTTGATATTTTGTGTTTAAATATCTACACTCTGACCCTGGCGGCATGAAGTGCTGGCCGGCCTTCAGCAGTGTGGCTGCTGTGCCCATCACACAGGTTTCCATGTCTGTAGAAGTGACAGGACAGAGCTGGTAGCTGGGATGTAGGTCAGTCTGTAGCAGACAGCTGACACGTGCGGTCTTTCTGCACTTCCAATTCAAACTTGTTCTCCCTTTTTTAATTTAAAAAAATTGATGGTCACTCAGAACCTGATGTGCCTTCTGTTGACATCCCATCGACGTCAAACTTTGCAAATTTTACCATTTAAAAAGTATTTGTCATATAATTTATTGAGCCTTTACACAAAGAAACCTTTCTAAATTGACTGTTTTAAAATGTATTTTCCTGCTACTGTCATTCCCTCTGAGTTTGCCATGACTGGGCAGATTCATGGCATACTATAAGTTCAGTGTGGTGTTTTTCTGAAACTGAATATCTGATCTGTTTTAAAATCTTTTCAAAGGAATTAAGCTCTCTGTTGCTTGTTCCCTGTTTTGAGTGAATATGATCTTTTCATGGTCATTCCTAGAAAGAGATACAAGTGGAGGGTTTTCAATCTGAGATGAAAGATAATCCATTTTCCCCAGACAGAAAAAGAACAAAAATCTCAACTTGAGATGCTTTGTTCAGAAGGGCTGGAATTCTTTTTATTCCTGCTCCCACTCTTCAGATAATTGTTAGACTGTCACATGCTCTAAAAATAACATTTCATCTGCAAGGCTAGGTTTTTTTATGGCAAGTTTGATTTGAGATAATTGACCGTTTTTCTTAAAACAGGTTACCTTTCATTATCATATAACACTTTGTTAAATTTGTAAATTAGGAACCTTAAGAGAGAACCCTGTTCTTATTTTTTTACTCTAAAACTGATAATCTTAAAGAAAAATACTACTTTTCTAATTCTAGCAGGGTTTGATGGTGAATTGGAGAGATTCATGGCATCAAACTAAATTGATCATAAATGTTTTCTCCCTGTGCCCACTGGGTATGAGCTGTTTCAGATTTCCTGCTTAGCCTTTCTAAGCCGAGTAGAGGACGCCCTCTGGCTTACTTAGCCTGTGATTGCCAAAACTTCAGAGTTCCATAATTTGCAGAGCACTAAAGCTTTCTAATTAGCAGAGCTGCTTGATTAAAGTCTCGCATTTTTCTTAGTTGGTTTTCTTCTTTCCCTCCCTTTTTGAGAGGACAGTCCTGGAGTGGCCTTGTTCTCATCTTCTATGGCAAAAAGAAGAAGAAAAAAAAAACTACTTAGAGTTCTAAATTAAGCTTTTGGTTAATCTTTCAACTTATATCTTGGTGTAAACTTTTTTCTACACCATTTTCAACAGTTGATAAAACTTTTAATGTTGACTTTTTGCTAAAGAGCTTTAATTTTTTTCAGAAATCTAGATTAACATGAGATGTTGATATTTATGGAACTTGGGAGAATTGTGGTGAAGCAGTATGAATATTTTTAAAGATAAGATTAAATACTTTTTAGGAAACTAGTGAACAGATTTCATCTGTATTCTGACTTCTCTGGGTTTCCATTAGAAGGTTAAATTCTGTTAGATTTGAGGCATTTTGAGAAGAAAAATATTTCAAGTATGTCTGAAATACTTCTGGTCTCAAACCAGAAGAGAGCAGACAATGTTTCTCTTTTGAAGGATGTGTGGAAAGTGACTCTGGGTGTCAGCTCTCAAGCAGTGCACATGCAGATTCTTACAGCAGATACTATCATTAAGCAGTATTCTCCTTTCTGGATGGTTTATTTTTTCATCTCCTATCAGATATAAAATCCAGCTTCACATCTAAGCAAGGTGAACTCTGTCGTTGTCACTTTTCTGTTTCTGAGCACTGTCATCTGCGTAGGAACTTCGATGGATCACAATCAAGTCATTCATCTAGAACTGGGTCTTTTAGTTTTATGATTTACCCAGTGTCTAAAACTGTCTGTCTTTTTAAACTGTCTCTTTTTTAAGCTAAATTCCAAGCATCCTTGGTCTTAAATATGTGACTTGAGAAAAAAAATAATAGTATTACTCGAGAATTCTTTGAATTTATGTTTGCTAGCTACTGAAATATAAACTGCTGTCCAGTGTTTTCTATTTAAATGCCTTTTCATGAATATAGACAGATTCACTTCTGGCTTCAAGCTGGCAGTATTCCTTCGTACTCTTTTGCAGTAATCGTATATGGTAAGTTTGGACACAGACCCAGTTCATTTTTCCTCCCAGGATGATGACATTGTCCAGATCAGATCAGTCCCTTCTCCTTCCACAGGCATTTTCTTTAGCTCCTAGGTGAGCAGAGACAATGCCAGTCAAGGCTAAGATGGTGCGTGGAGCCGGTTGGTGACCTGTGAACTGCTTCAGAAAATCTGCATCTTGAGTTGTATTCATCAGGAGAAAGGAAAATTAGATACCATGATGTGTTTAGGTAATGTGACTTTTAAGACTATGTTGGATATATAAAGCATTTTTTAAAATGAGTGTTAAAAAGCTAGCCCCTCTGTTCATTTCTGTTTGAAAAATAGCCTAGTTGATAAGCACCCAGGCCATTCTCAGTTGAAACTTCCAACTTATTCAGGTAAGAACTGAAATTAGAAAGGAATTGATTATCATAAAATAGGTCTAGAAGGTTCTTGTCCAGGCTTGAATCCAGAGGTTTATTTTCTGATGTGAGTTACCATACCAGTCACCTGTTAAGAATCAGTTGTTAAAAAAAAAAAAAATTAGTTGTGGTAAAGATCTCTCTCTCTCTCCTCTCCTCTCTCTTTTCTCTCTCTCTCTCTCTCTCTCTCTCTCTCTCTCTCTCTCTCTCTGTCTCAGGAGAGAGGGGGAAGAGAGATTCTTTCTGAATTGGGGTGAACAACTTTGCGATCTGCCATTTTGCAGAATCAGCATCCCATTCTGCAGGGAACCCAAGTTGTTTGCCACTGCAGGGCTCCATACAGCTCTGTTGTCACACTCTTATTACCTACTTATCTGACACTGATCCCAAGGAGCCAATAGAAGGAACAGAGGTCATCTGACAGGTGAGGGTGGTCCTGAGTGTCTCCTGTACAGTACAGGATGAGATGACCGCTCCAGACCATTCTTGGGTGCGGTTGTGGTTGAACAGGATTCTAAACCAAAATAAAATAGAAATGTGGGAGGGGAAGCCCTACTGGCTTGTATTTTTAAAAGCTTATACTTTTGGAATATTGTAAACACTGACTATGTTAACCTTCAGTGTGGTGGTGGTGAGTTCTGTATGAAGAAATGGACAGGAACATTAGAAATGGTTGTGGGAGAACAGGCCTGGTGAAGGGGGGCTTTCCCCTCTGAGCACAGGTTCTGGAAGGTCACACCTCTACAGCATTCAGTATACACCAGAGATAAGGATGTGTCCTTGTGCACGTCAGTTTGTGTGTGTGTGTGTGTGTGTGTGTGTGTGTGTGTGTGTCACTGTAAACAGCTTGTAAATACTGTAGTTGTTTAAGATGGAAAAAAAACCTGAGGGGTCTTTTTGGCAAATATATTGCATCAAAAAATACAGTATTGACCATGGATAAAACACAAGAAATAAATGGATTTTTTTTTGTTTTGCCTTCTGTCCATTTTTGTCAAATTTAAAAAAGTAGAATACAGTGTATTAGTTCTGTGTGGCATATAATTAAAAAACACGCTTGGTTGAGCCGGGCGTGGTGGCGCACGCCTTTAATCCTAGCACTTGGGAGGCAGAGGCAGGCGGATCTTTGTGAGTTCAAAGCCAGCCTGGTCGACAGAGTGAGTTCCAGGACAGCTGGGGCTACAGGGAGACCCTGTCTCGAAAAGACCAAAAAAAAAAAAAAACAAAAAAACACGCTTGGTTCTGAAGCAATCATTCTAAACAGAAGCTTTGGCCTGCAAACATGGGATCCGGCTTATAGTAGGTAGAAGTGTACACTCCATTTTAAGAGAGTCTCCTCCACAAGGTAACGCTTTACATCCTTTGAGTTAAGTTGAATGTTGCATGTTAATACAGTATTTGGCTGGGACATACAGGATGCAAGTGTTCAGTTACACACCAAATTACAATGCAGAGGAAAAGTATGTGGATTCTGGTCCAAGCCAGACAAGCTCTAACTTGTTTAGTGTACTGGGACTGTGCACTCACCAGTGACCACACATCCTTTGAAAAGGTGCAAACTGGTTTCTACAGAGAGGGGACATATTCTCTTGATGACATCATTCTAACAACAGTAAGAGCCAGCAATAACAGCAAGATAGGCCAGGTGGCTTGTTTACTTTCAGCAACAGTCTTGGACAGGTTGCTGCCTCCCTCACAGATCGCAGTGTCCTGCCTTAAAGGACAGTATTTGTATTCCCAGGAAACATTCTGACAAAGTGATGCATCTTCAAAGGAAGGAAGTCCCTGTGAAAGTGAGTTTCACTCATCTTGGAGTTAATGCAAGGAGCTTTTGATTAAAAACTTGAATCCCATGAGACCTTTTTAAATGTTCTTATTTATTGATTTTTATTTTATGTGTTTACCTGCATGTATGTAACTGCACCCATGTGGTGCCATGCCCATGAAGGCCAGAAGAGGGTGTCAGATCCATGTGAACTGGAATTACAGTTGTCAGCCACCATATGGATGGGAACTGAACTGATGTCCTCTGAAAGAGCAGAAAGCACCCTTAACTTCCGAGCCGCCTTTCCAGCCCTCTTCTCCTTACTCAAAGTACAGTTTACTTTTCTTTCTTTCTTTCTTTCTTTCTTTCTTTCTTTTTTTTTTTTTTTTTTTTTTTTTTTTTTTTTTTTTTTTTGAAACTTTTCCTGTAGCCCCAGCTGGCCTGGAACTCTATGTAGACCAGGCTGGCCTCAGTCTCTCAGAGATCTAGTGCTGGGATTAAAGGCATGCAGCACCACAGCTCTCATTAGATAAAAAGTATTTTTTATCTTAAAGGATCTATCCATGTTTTGCTGACTGTAGCCTTGTGGGATCATCTTCCCCTTGTAGCGTCACTTCCTTGGTATTCTGTCAGCACTTACTATATATAGTCCATATGTGCTTATGAAAGGCAACAATTAAGAAAATGTACACGTAAGTTGACAGAAGAGGACTCTGGATTACTTTGTACTCTTAAATTTTGTTTCTTTTATGTGTATGAATGTACTGTCTGCATGCAGGTCTGTGCACCAGTATTGTGCGTTGCCGAGGAGGTCAGAAGATAGCATCAGATTCCCCTGGAACTGGAGTCAAAGACGGTTCTCAGCCACCATGCAGGTGTTGGGAATTGAACCCGGGTTCTCTGCAAGAGCAGTCGGCGCTCTTAACCGCTAAGTCATCTCTCCAGCCCCTACCTACTTTGTACTCTCTTAACATCAAGTGGCTGGTGATGGGTGTGTCTGGAACACTTTCCAGATGATATCAAGTTTAGGCACCAGTGAGCTAGCTGTGCAAAAGGGGAAATTATCTTTTGTTTCTGAGGACATCATAGTAAAACATAAATAACTGACCTGGATCAGATCAGAATACTCCAGCTCTCTGGCCTAATCTTGAAGCCTGTTTTGATCAGAAAGTTAATATCCAGGATAGCACTGACTGACACCTCTGGCATTTGGTCTCTTTCTCTGGGACACTGAGGGCTGGAAAAAGCTGGACACAGAGAAGCTGGCCTGCCATGTGGTCACGCCACATGCCCCTGCCAGTCCCTCAGCAGTCTGCAGATGCACCATGTTGCTTCGAAGTTGTCACTGCAGGTACAGGGTCTAGGGCCACCCACCCGAGGGAGAGCTGACCAGGTATTAGATGTGGGCTGCCTCTGGGAAGAGACTTGACTTCTAGAAGTTTGTTTATGTTGGCTGGAGGGCATTTCCTGAACAGGACTGGAGAATGAGCAGTTCTCACTAT
Organism: Rhizomys pruinosus; assembly: GCA_009823505.1. Lineage (NCBI taxonomy): Eukaryota > Metazoa > Chordata > Mammalia > Rodentia > Spalacidae > Rhizomys > Rhizomys pruinosus. The sequence goes on along the minus strand of VZQC01014772.1, from coordinate 741,383 downwards.
GAGGAGAGTAGGTGGGACACAGGCCCTGAGAGTTGTACACAAGAGAATGTGTTCTGGAAGAATTGATTAAGTATACTGGCCAAGGGACGTCTAATACCTTTGTGCACCCAGCCTTGTGCGGGACACAGGTTATGGACATGAAAGGGTCTAGACTGCAGGAGCTCACGTGTGAACCACGTATCAAGGGAAGAGTTAAGACAAGCTCAGTAAGGGGGTTGTGGCCAAGAAGACAAGGTTGTCCTTCAGTGTGCTGAGCCTGCGTGCTCCTTCATGAAGCACCCAGATTTCTGACTCCTGGAGCACAGCACTGGTATTCAGGCCCATCAGGTTCCTTTCCCTCATGGACAAGGACACCCACCCACCCATAGTACTACCCAGGCCTAGAAATCTGTTCAGTAGGAGACCATCATGAAAGCCATGTGGAGACAGTGCTTCCAACCTCACGTATGACAGGCGCACCAGATGGCCTTTCAGTCCTAGAGGAAGGAGCCCTGGAACCCAGAAAGCTCCCAAGTTTGAGCCAGTGAAATGCAAAGAGGGAACTGGTCCTGTTGTGTCCTTGACAGAACCTGCCACAAGGTGGTAGCAGGAGCTCAGCCTGCACTGGAGAGACGCTGGTGTGTGCGCATGCACCACACAGGGACGCTTGCATCGTACACAGGGCCCCAAGGACATACCTCTTCAGAAGCAAGGTGAGGAATGAAAAATGCACCCTCAAAAGGCTGATTTTAAGTCACTCTGCTAATGGGTACCCGCCCCCCCCCCGCCACTTGCCACTCGCCACTTACTCCTTAGCTCCTGCACCCACCAAGCACTTGTCCTGTTGAAATTCTTTTCCTGGCAAATGTCAGTGTGGGCCCTGCAATCAAATCAAGATCCTAGGACTTATAGAAATTATGTACAGAGGGTTTTGTCCCCCAGTAACTACTAGAAGCCTGGCTCTAGAATTTCCCAGGGTTCCCCAAATCCTTGGATGCTCAAGTCTTATATAAAATGTATTTGCAAGAAGCACAACACACCCAAACACACACACACACAGGGCTGAAAATATGGTGCTTCTCACAGGCACCAGAGGGAGCTATGAAGGATTCTGGGTTCCTTTGAGGAACAGGAGTTTCTGTAGGAAAACCACAAACTACCCAGCTTTCCATCTTGACAGGGACAGTTGAGGGAGACCAATTGGATATACCACAGCAAGTGTGGCCTGGCACCTGCTGATCCTCTCACAACCCAGTCTGAGCAGTGTATGTGGGTGGTTGTGTGTGATAACCCTGGAGGCCGCAGCACCATCCTGCTGGGGCTTTTGTTTGTCCTGCATGCTCAGATGGGATAGTTTTACGTGCACACACAGTCAGATGGGGGTGTTGAATGATACACACCCAGATGGGGGTTGTATGAACACACAGATAGCGAGATACATCCACACACACACACTCAAATAGGGACTTCCCCACCCCAGTGCTAGCGTGAGAGACAACCCATGTGAGATAGCTCCTTGCAGAATTTAGTATGAGGAGAATTTAATCTGTTAGGCAGCTGAGAAAGGCCAGAGGGAGTGAAAAGGGACCCTGATATTTCAGGGCTGGTGATCAGGGGAAACAGCTCCTGTTCAAGAGATGGGGGGTGAAGGAACAGGTTGGGGTTGTCAGAAAAATGAAAACATTTTAACTAGGATAGTTGATTGAATTTAGTAGTAGCAATCTAAAATAAGAATGGCTTAGACCCAATAGAAGCATGTATCGTCTTGAACATGGCAGCCTGGCTTACTGGTCTAGGACTGGGCTGGTTGGGAGGGGTGTTACTTCCTGGTCTAAACTTTTGTAACTGTTATCATGGGCTGCCAGCCTCACCTCCAGGGTGGTGAGACCTCCCCCAACACCCATATTCCAGCCAGGGCCACCAGGGGAAGCTTGGGGGATATATACCTACCCAGCCGTTTCATTTCTGTTCAGTTGATTGTGTTGTTTGTTTTGTTGAGACAAAGTCTTACTTTGTTCCTCAAGTAGGCCTTGAATGTGCAATCCTCCTGCCTCAGCCTCTAGCTCACCAAGATTACAGGCAATGTGTCACCAGTGCCCAGCTACATTCCTTCCCCTTAAGGTCCCAATCCTAGAGTTGCCAATCCCCTTGCCTAGAATTTAATCTCATGGTCATACCCAAATACAGGGTGCTGGGAAATGCAGTCTCTATTCTGTGAAGCATGTGCCTACTAAAATTCGGGGGATGAATAACACAAGAGGTTGACTTATCCAAGACCACTGAGCAAGAGCCAATCTAACACTAGCACAGGGAAAGATGTACATATGCGTCAGGGTGTTCACTGCGTCCTTTGCTATCAATGCAAACAAACCCACTAAGAGTCTGAATGACCTATCAGAAAGGACGGGCTAAAGAATGCTATATTTGTTCAGCAGATTCAGAAGTAGCAATTTAAAAAATGTGGTAGGTATTCTTTGTAAAAGGAGTCTAAATTACATGATTCGCAAAAGCGGGATGTCAAAGCCGTTTGTTTGTTTGTTTGTTTGTTTGTTGTGAGACAGGGACTCCCTGTAGCTCCAGCTGGCCTGGAACTCACTATATGGTCCAGGCTGGCCTCAACCTCACAGAGACCCACCAGCCTCTGTCTCCTGAGTGTTAGGGCTAGAGGCGAGCACCACCGTTGCCAGCTCAAAACTAATTTTTTTTAATTAAAAAAATACACACACACTGGGAGTGGCAGCACAGACACCTTTAATCCCAGCACTCAGGAGGCAGAAGCAAGTTCATCTTTGTGAGTTCAAGGCCAGCCTGGTCTACACATTGAGTTCCAGGCCAGCTGGGGCTACAGGGAGACACTGTCTCAAAAGGTCTAAAAAATACATATATACATGATGAGGTGTCTGGAAAATAATGGAAATGTGCACTTCAGTGCAAAATGAGACATGTGGGTGGGAAATTTTACCTTCTGTCCCTCATTCTTCTCACTGGAGTTCTCACCAGATATGTGCACTACACTTTAAAAAGTAGAAAGGAAGCAGATTTCTAAATACTCATTAGATTTCCAAATACATATCAAGCAAAAAGTAATTAAAAAATAGGTAGTTTGTTCAAGAAAAACTGTGTGTCTTTTCGTAAACTCAGAATAGTACCTGTTGCCTAGTAGGCACAGATATGCTGTCTGCTATTTCATGAGTATGACTGTGTGGAAAGGCCTGGAAGCACCCACCAGACTGTTCACCATGAGACAAGGGCACCCAAGAAGAAGGTCAGGGATTTCCTAGAATGAAGGATGGCACGACGTGTCAAGGTGCTTTGCTCTTTGTTCTATATATTTGTGGTTGAAATTTTACAGGCATGCATTGATTGGTTGACTTTTTTTTTTTTTTTTTTTTTTTGAGACAGGGTCTCATGTAGTCCAGGCTGACCTCAAATGAACAATGTAGCCTGGGGTGATCTTGAACTTCTGATTACTCTGTCTAGCTCCAGAGTGCTGGGATTAATCTTATACCATCAACACCTGGTTTATGCAGTGCTGGGGCTGAGCCCAGGGCATCCTGCATGTTAAACCACCTGGCTATCAACAACCACATACCTAGCCCTTGTTTAAATGTTAATGAAGAAAAAGCCTGGTGCTGTATGTAAAGTTCATGACGTTTCATATACTTGGGACTCCGCGTGTGCAGCTCGTGAACTTGTGTCCCTCTTTCCCAGCCCGCTGAAGCCATGCTTGCTTAGAGATCTAGGTAACTGTAGTTTAAGCTTACATCCTGGGAGATTCAGAGCCTGCGTTCCTCACATGCTTTTCAGTCTCCCTTGACTCCACTGCTGCGTGTCCTTGTCACCCTGGTGCCTCGCTGCAGACTCAGCTGCCACCCATCCATCCGTCTCCAGCTATCCCGCTACTGTGCCATGTCAGAGCCGAGCTGTGGCTGACTCGATGAATGAAGACTGGGTGTGACGTGAGAGAATTAGAATGAGGAGAAAGCCTGAAAACTCCTTACAAGACCAAAGAGCTGTGACAAAGACAACCTAACTTACCCCTATAAGCACCTAGTTCCTTGAATGGGAACAATAAGCACCTGTCTCAATGCTGTGAGGCACTGGGGAGTCCCTGTGTGTGATGGCATGCACTGTGTCTTTGCTTTGGGAGACACAGACAAGTTTCGTTTGCCAGTCAAAATAAATGGCTTGAGCACCCGCTTCACCATCATGGTGTGGATTCCCTCCTGAGACACCAACATAAGCAGAATCCTAAGCAAGACTGGGAAAGGCGTTGAGCCGGTTAGTTTCCTCTGGAGAGGACCCTTAGGGTCCTTCAGTTTTCTCAGAGGAGGAACTGGCTGGCTGGCTGGCTGGCTGGGTCTTACTGACCCTCAAGGTGGCCTGGCAGCACCCTCCTGTCCTGCCACATGCACTTGTGTCTTAGTGCGGTGGGGCTTCCTGCTGGCTGCTATAAGCTTTGTCTCCCCTGGTCTCATTGAGACCAGGAAAAGGGGATGGGCAGTAGCCATGACTGTGGGTTCTACTGAGTTCTACCTGCATGACCTCTGCTGAGACCCAGGTCATAGGCGCCAAAGCAGGGTGTGCCCCCTACTTAGCTCTGTACATCCTTTAAGCACACGTATGTACCCCTGTGGCAGTCTCTAGTCTACACTCCATGTCTCTAACCCCTGGATTTCTGCTTCCCTGTTTGTGTTCTTGCTGGTTTTCCTCTGTTTTATTTTGTTTTAATACAGAGTCTCGTTATCCCAGGCTGATCTCAAAATCACTATGTAGCCAAGAATAACCATGAACCAGTGCTGGGAACCGAACCCAGGGGTACAGACACGCTAGGCAGGCACTCTGCTGACTGAGCTACATATCCAGCCAACTCTCTCTCTGAATTCCGGGCATTACAAACCCTTCCATGGAAGCCATTTTGCTCTCAAGACTCTAGTTTCTCTCAAGTGATTCATTGATTCATCGCTATTCAGGAACACACTCCCTGCTTCATGTGTATATAAAACACACGGGTTTAGAACTGTGGTTGTTTGATTTCTAATCATCTGTTACGAGGCCCCGAATGATGGTCCACAGTTTAGTGATTAAGACTCTTCTTTTCTCCATCCTGCAAGCGAGGGCAGTGGCTATGGTAAATTTTTTTTAGTGATAATTATTGACAGCATCATAGAAAATATGGGGCATCCATTAAGACCCACTGACAGGTTGTGTCAGCACAGTGGACAAGCCGACCTGACCTGCTGCCTCTGCAATGGAATGGGAACCATTTTATGGGCTACTGGAAATGGCCCTGAGTGTACTAAAGTGCTTACCAGAGTAGAGAAGGAAACAAAGACAGGCCTCAGGTCTGTGAGCATAGATCTGTGGGGAAGGGAAGCAGGGTGGTTAGAGACTAGGGAGAGGCCTAGAGCACTACACCATGGGCCCTTTTGGGCATGTGAATGATTGGTCTCAATGCTTTACCACTCTGCATCCTAACCCTTGCCTTGGCCCAATGATAGACAAAAGGCCTTCTACTTGACCTTGATCTTGACTGTGTAACTCACATTGGCCAATGATACAGTGTTGTGAAAATTCCTTCCCTGGGGAGACATCAACAATGTCTACTCCCTTCCTTTTAAGTTCCCAAAGATGAGCCAAAGTCCACACTGGGGATCCAATAAGCTTGTTTGGGCTTACTTACAGAGCATGGGTGAGGTGTTCAGGTGGGTGGCCCTAAGTCAGCTGTGCTGAAAGCCCACACCAGCTTGGGGAGCCCCTTCCATTTGTCTTCCCCAGCTCATATACTCTAGCAGCACCCCCCCCCAAGCCCCGAAGGCCCATGCAATTAGGGCAGAACTCTGTGTAAATGGCTAGGAGTGGTGGCTGGAACCTGGCAAAGGTCCAGTGACCTTCTCCAGCCTCTCCTATGAAGGAGGGCCAACAGTGCTCAGGCCATCCCTGAGGACTTTAGCAAGGATGCACATCTAATGTGATGAAGATGGCAACTGCTTTGCTTGGCAGAGTACAGCACACAGGTTGAAAGCAATAATGTGATGCCAGGCACGCCTTTAATCCCAGCCCTCAGGAGGCAGAGTCAGGCAGATCTCTGCGAGTTCAAGGCTAGCCTGTCTACATAGTGAGTTCCAGGTTAGATGGGGCTATAGGGAGACCCTGTCTCAAAAAAACAAAAAAGTAATAATGTGTAAGAGGCACCCCGTGGGCTTCCACTTCAATCTGCTGTATTGGTAACGTCTCCCTGCAGTCTGAGACCACAACTGAACGGTGTGGAAAAGCAGCTCCAGATGACCACAGATCTGGGGGGGGGGGTGTCAGAGTCGCTGCAGCTGCCACAGAGGGAGGCAGAGCCACCCAGCTGAGCCCAGCCCAAATTGAGAGAGCTACCTGTCAACCCATAGACGTGTCTTTTCTGCCTTGAGGCACCAGTACCCAAGAGGGTTCTTCTGACCTCTGAGGCTCTCCTCTACTCCCTCACAGGTAGGTCACCTGTGCGCTCCACAGCATTCTTCCAAGTTTTTCCTTTTTAGCTGAGAGATTCTTATCTGAAAGGAGATCCCATCAGGCATGGTGGTACACACCTGTAACCCCACTCCTGGGAAGGACAGGCAGGAGGATCAACAGGTAGAGACTTTTTGACTTTGAGACTACTTTGTATCAAAATTAAAATAATGAGATGAAGGAAGGAAGGAAGGAAGGAAGGAAGGAAGGGAGGATGGNGGAAGTAGATGCAAGAGAATTGGAATGCCAAGGTCATCCTCAGCTACAGAGAGAATCTGAGGTCACTGTGATACTCTTTCTCAAAAAACAAAGGTGTGTGCTGGGGTGGAGTGTGTACAAAACTACAACCCAATGACAAAACAGTTACTTGATAGGAGAGTTTATCATGCTAGCATTACAAATACTGTTTTTCTACTGTGGTTTCACATATCTATCTGAGATCCACATTAAAAGCAGAAAGAGTCTATCATTTATTGTATCTATATGAAAGACAGGATGTGTAGAATTGTATTCAAAGAATGTTCTTTAGTCCTTACAAGAACCCACAGGATAAGGGTTGTTTACATGTGATAAATGAATTTTAACCATTAACAATTTCTTTGTTTGTTTTCCTGTCTCAGGAAAAATTATACTACTACACTGCAAACACTCAGCATTTGTCCTATAAAAGGCTAATCCAGTGAAATGACCACTTGCATGTGTCATACAATATGCTATTTTCAATTTACTGCTTTTCCCTTTTCATTTATTTTAATGTATGACATAGAATTAACAAATGTTTGGTTTATAATATAAATTATTTTACTTGATGCAGATTCCAGTCTATCCTTAATTCAGACATCATAGATAGAGAGGGGATTTTTATAGCACCTCATAGTGTCTTGTATTTTATTTTATTTTATTTTATGTGCATGAATGTACTGTCTGCATGTAGGTTTGTGCACCCGTGTCATGCAATGCCACGGAGGTCAGAAGAGGGCGTCGGATTCCCCTGGAACTGGAGTTCTCCTGGAATTGGAGTTACAGAGGGTTCTCAGCCGTCATATGGGTGCTGGGGATCGAAACTGGGTCCTCTGCAAGAGTATTGTATTTTAATACAAGACACTATTAAGTTGAATTTTAATAAAAATTAAATTTTAAATTCGAACTTGATATTTGCTTCAAAGATTTCTTCTATGAAGGAGCATATTTACTTTTGCATAAGTTATTTGTTAAAGACTGTAGAAAATTCCTTAAAAACCAACTGTGGGGGCTGGAGAGATGGCCTAGCGGTTAAGAGCGCCGACCGCTCTTGCAGAGGACCCAGGTTCGATCCCCAGCACCCACATGGCGGCCGAGAACCGTCTGAAACTCCAATTCCAGGAGAACTCCAGTTCCAGGGGAATCCGAGACCCTCTTCTGACCTCTGCGGCATTGCACGACACGGGTGCACAAACTTGCATGCAGACAGTACATTCATACACATACAGAAATAAATAAAATTAATAAAAAAAAGTTGAAAAAAAAAAAAAAAGAAAAGGTACTAGGGGCTGAAGAGATAGCTTAGCAGTTAAGAGCACTGGCTACTCTTGCAGAAGACCCAGGTTCGAATCCCAGCACCAACATGGCAGCTAATAATCGTCCATAACTCCAGGTCCAGAGGATCCAATGACCTATTCTATGTGCACTCATATACATGCAGGCAATACATTCATACACATTAAATAAATAGTTTTTTGTGAAAAGAAAGGGTACTAGATATATAGGTAAGAGACAAATCTTAACATCCCACATAGCAATTAAACCCAACCTCTGAGGTTGTCTTTTGCTGAACAGAGATCATTTGCTTCTATGGGATAACATAAGTTCACACTCTGAGCCCTGACTGATAATTAGCTAGTCAGTCAGGTGTGGTGGTGCACGCCTTTAATCCAGGCAGATCTGTGAGATCAAGGCCAGCCTGGTCTACACTTCGAGTTCCAGGCCAGCTGAGGTGATAGGAGAGCCTGTTCTAGCCACAGCTTCTGGTCCAGACTGAAGCCTCAGAGATGGGAGACAGGGAGGCCACCCCTCCAGCTGTCAGCAAGCCTTGCTGTGCTTAAGGGAAGGCCAGCTGACTCATCCAAGGAGCTGCCTGCCTGCTTTCTAGGTCCCCACAGCTGTCCAAAGACAAGGCCCAGAGGAATATGTCTCTTGTCTAAACACCCACGACTCTGCATATTCCCTTGTGTCCCGTTCTGCCACTGATTTACAGCTATCTGTGCACAGATCTGTTGCTGTCTTAGGAGTGTTTGCTTTTTTTGTCACTCTGCAAAGCCTGCAGCACGCAGTAAATGCTTGATGGACAGACATAACTAGATACCTGTCTGGGCCGCATCAGATGTGTGCACAATAGGCCCCCCTTTATTTTTACTTTATTTTTTTTATTAATTTTATTTATTTTCGTATGTGTGTACGAATGTACTGTCTATATGTAGGTTGGTGCACCTGTGTCGTGCAATGTCGCAGAGGTCAGAAGAGGGTGTCAGATTCCCGGTAACTGGAGTCATAGACAGCTTTCATCCGCCATGTGGGTGTTGGGAATTGAACCCGGGTCCTCTGCAAGAGCAGTCAGTGCTCTTAACCGCTAGGCCATCTCTCCAGCCCCATAGCCCCCCCCCCTTTATTAACATGGTTCAGGTTACCTGCTGTCAACTGTGGTTTGAAAATACTAAGTGGAAAACTCCAGAAATAAATAATTGTGAGTTTTATATGATGAGTCATTATGTATAGCATGATGACGAAGTCTGACATTGTCCCTCCAGGGACATTCCTTTGTCCTTCATATTTACACCATAAATATGACCACTTATCAACCCCCTCAGTAGCCATCCCAATGATCAGCTCAAGCTTGCGAGATGACAACATGGCAGTGGCGGTGTTAGAGTGATTTTAGTTAATAATGCCCTCCAGCTAGGGGAGGCAGCCTATGCCCACATTTGGACCAGAAACCCAGGCAGTTTGCTCTCAGTCTGGGCAGAAAAGGAAAGTCATTTCTCACACAAAATAAAGGCCTTAAATAGATAATAAAGCAAAGTTTAAGAGTCCCAGTGCCAGCAATGTACTTCTAGTGCTCTGGTGCAATTGTTCTGTCTTATTAGCTAATGTTTGTCCTTTACTTTGACTAATGTATGCATTAAATTAGTCATTAGCATAGGGAGAAAAAAAGAGCACCAGATGTATGTGTGGTTCGGTATACTCTGTGACGTTTCAGGCATCCACTGGGATCTTGGAGCAGGCTGAGGGCCAGGCTGTCCACTCCACAGTGCGCTCTTGACTTCTCTCCATTTCTCCACACGGACTCCATCCTCTGCTCATCAGCGCCCTCCAGCCTTCACCTTTCTTTGACGGCCACAGGAGCTGCTCCCTCCCGCTCCACCTCCTCGGGATCTCCCTCCTCCCCGCAGCTTTTCTCTGAATCTGGGCCTTCTTTTCACCCTGCAGTGGGCTCTCCATGCTGGCCTGCAGGGGTGGGCGGTCACCTCTGGGCTCGGAGTACCTAGTAGTGTTGAGTGCTGGCACAATCTCCAGGACGTCTTCACCCCAGTCCTGTAGGTATCAGGTCTCAGGGGTGCTGAGCAGGGGACATATGGTGTTTGTCCCCCCACCCCCACCCCCGGCCCCCCTGCCCCCCAGCAGCCATCCTCTGTGAATGGCTGATCTCAGCTGGAGCAGGGAGCTTCCTGCTTAATCCGCAGCTCACCCATTCTTCTACTTGGGGACAAAAAGATTCCTGGGAGCTGCTGCTAGGGACGCCCCGTTCCCCTGGCGACACCTGCACCAAGAGAAGCGGCAGCAAGTTCCCGACTTGGGCAGAGACAGCCTAGGAGCAAGCAGTTCACAGACCAGTTGTGACAGCAGCACACAGAACTTAGTAGAACTGAGGGCACCTGCAACCTCCTGGATCAGAACCTGCATGTTAGACAGAGCCTCCCAGTCATGCAAGTGCGGGTGAAGACAGGAAAAGCACTGGCTGGTCTGCTTAGCAACCAGGCTCCCCTGTGAGTGTTCAGTGCACTGGTGCAGCCCAATGTCTGCCTGGCACGAAATACCCCAAGTTGGTCAAGCCCGAATGCTTGAAGGCAGTGCACCCAGTTTGCTAATTGTGTTATGGTCAGAAACCAGAGATGCTCAAATACTACCTTATTTTTTACACATAAAAGGCATGTGGGCAAGACAAAAGTACTACTTGTTTATGTATGCATGTTCAACTAAAGTCCTAGGCAATACTCTAAAAACCATCACATGACTGGTCTATTTTAATTTTTATTTATTTATTTATTTATTTATTTTCGTATGTGTATGAATGTACTGTCTGCATGCAGGTTTGTGCACCCATGTCATGCAATGCTGTGGAGGTCAGAAGAGGGTGTCGGATTCCCCTGGAACTGGAGTTAAAGACAGTTCTCAGCTGCCATGTGGGTGCTGGGGATCGAACCCCGGGTCCTCTGCAAGAGCAGTTGGCACTCTTAACCACTAGGCCATCTCTCCAGCCCCATGACCAGTCTATTTTAATGCAAAATTATATGCATTTGGATAACTGTTTTTTTTTTTTTTTTTTTATGTGTACGAGTGTACTGTCTACATGTAGGTTGGTGCACTCGTGTCATGCTATGCTGTGGAGGTCAGAAGAGGACGTTGGATTCCCCTGGAACTGGAGTTAAAGATGCCATGTGGGTGCTGGGAATCGAACCCGGGTCCTCTGCAAGAGCAGTCAGCACTCTTAACTGCTGAGCCATCTCTCCAGACCAAGCTTTACTTATTTTTAATCTGAAGTCCTGATATTTCCTTTGGTGTCCAAACTCTCTCCTAGCACTCAGGAGGCAGAGGCATGTGTACATCTTGGTCTGGTTTGGGTGAAGAACTGATACCAGAATGGCCTGGGCCAGCCCTGTTTCTTGCCTCCAGACCTGGGAGAGGGCAGCCTGGGATAGCTAGTGGGCTTTATTGTCTTCCTGCAGTGATTCCCTATCTGTTCCCCACCCCCACACCCTTCCTCCTCATAGGAAACAAACATACCTCCCTGGGCCTAAACTGCTGTTCTTCTCATCTGGCCACTCCTGGGAGTTCCCAGCCAGGAGTGGTGGGCCACGCCTTTAATCCTAGCATGCCTTCAATCCCAGCACAGCCAAGGTTTAGGCCAAGGTCGGAAATACTGATTTCTGAACATTTCTGAAAAGGCTTTAAAGTTTTGGTTTTGAAACTAGTTTGTCATGACATTGTGTCTAACCATAGTATTTATTTTATGGGAGTGCTTCTTAATATTTCTTCACAACTAAGGGTCAATCTGTTTATGAATGTTGTTATGTCTCATGGTATTAAGAAAGGAAATGAGGAGAGAAAAATGTTAGATATAGAAATGGAGATATTTTTAGTAAGGATTTAAATGAAGATGATGAGAAAGTCTATGCAAGTGATAAAAGTCTGAGGAGGTTTGTTAGGGCAGGTAAAAGATGAAACTATATGAATAAGCTTAATTTTCTAAGGTTCGGTCAACTCGTTTAAGAAACAAAATGTATATCTGGTCAAGGTTTGTTTAAGAGTGTTCAGTTTTTGCCCAAGCTTTATCTACACATCTCATGGCACTTCAAGGTTTAGTAAAAGGATAAGATATACAGGATTGTTGTTAGTTTTTAGTCCACTCCTGGCTTATACTGGACTCCTGTTACAGGTTTGGATTAAATGGACATGGACAAATAGTGGGTTACCTATGGTTACTGAAAATGTACTTTATGTTTCTTGTAAGAGTTGCTTTTGATATTTCCTTTGACCTAACCAGATAATTTGGCTCAAAAAGCTAGGTTCTAACTTCCTGAACCAGCTGCATGCAGTCCAGAAGAAGACAGTTTTGAATGGGCTTTATTTTGTATCTTCTGGTATGTGGTACAACTCCTGTCTTTCTGGGAGAACAATAAATCAGGATAGGGGGTCTGAAAAAAAAGAGATTCTTCCTGTTAGTAGTAATTGTAGTGAACAGTTTACATTTAAGATAAGCCTGAAAGTGTTTAATTCTATCTTGTGGGCTATTCCTGCTTAACCTATGGTGTTAAGTCCCTCTTCCAGTCAGTATTATATAAGGCTGCTTGAATTATTGTCTAATATAAGACTTACCTAAAATATTATACAGTAATTAAAAGTAGTAGACTGGTGTAACTTAGCCTTTCTGGATGGATAGTGACCATACTTAATGTCCATACCAATTTGGCTGAGGGACTTAAGGAACAACTTTGTTTCTTGCCCTCTGAGGTCAACTAAGTCCCAGGGGACTATGTATGGAGGCATCTCCTGAAATGTCCTGCAATTGTGAGTCACCAGTCCTCCTGGGCAGGGAGGTCTTGGAGAACCACTAACGGGATTCTAGTCAGTGTCCAATCTGTAAAGAGGAAAGTCTCCTCATGCTTCAAAAGGGAAGCCTGGTCCTGCACAACCTGACTTTGTCCTCCAGTGAATGGAACTGGTAAAAGCTGAGAGGTGCTAGAGGCCTCTCCCCCCCAAAATCCGAGTGGCCCCTGAGGACCAGATCCTGAAATGACCTTCAGAAAACAAAAGTTGGTCAATCTAGATTTTAAGTCATTTAAAGTCATATGAGATCTGTTGTTACCAAATAATAAAGTTTCCTCTTTCTATTTAATTAACTACCTAAGAGAAAACTCACATCGTGACTCTCAAAATTTCCTGGAAAGCAGATCCTGAGTCCAGACACCATGGCCAAATGAACAAAAGGAGAAGCCCTATTGGGATGCTCTGGAACCCCTCACTGGGAAATTCTAATGGACTCTTAAGTTGGACATTTAATTCATCCTGTCCGTCTCCTGGTTCCCTGCCTGGAAAATGTCCCTAGCTACTCTCATCTTCACTTCTCCTTCACAGGCACCAGTCAAGGATTATGTTCTCTCTGTAACTAGACTTTTGAGGGTCTTTTAGATAGATCCACTGAGCAAGGGCACTCCAGTCGCCACCTCCTATATCCCTTTTCAGCATGGAAGAAGTCAGAGCACTTGGCGCCCCGATTCCCTCTTGGCAATTGGGGTAACCTCAGAGGGTAATGTGATAAAAGTAGGAACTAAAAATTGGTTAGGCAGTTTAAGGTCAAGACCCCCCAAAGAGCCAGTTTCTTTCTCAGCTGGGAGCTGAAGACTTCCTGGATCTGCAGGTAAACTTATCCTTTTGGGTGCTCTGACTTGTGGCCCATGCATTCTAAGCTCACTCGTCAGATTTATTAACCAGTGGGTAAATTCCATTAAAATTAGAACTTCCTTCAAGGATTTGAAGACCTCACAATGAGAGGGGAAATGAGATAAAGGATTATTGAGATAGATGATTATAAAAACTCAGGCATAGTGTTCTCAGATACCATTAAGCATTTTTCCTTAGTCATCCTAGGAATGATTGGTTTTCTTGCTACACAAGTTTCCCCTTGATTGGTAGCTTTAACTGTGATGTTAAACTCTGGCTGGCTGGTGTACTTGATTGGTAACTTTAATTGTGATGCTAAACTCTGATTGGCTGTTGTAGTTATAAATTACCCTGTAACCCGCACCTCATGGCCACACTCCTCCTGAGCTGAGTGTCGGCCTGACATTGTAATTAAATTAAAACCTCCTTTAAAATTCCAAAAAAAAAAAAAAAAAAAGAACAAGAGGCTGAGGAGATGGCTCAGTGGTAGGAGCACTTGCTACAGAAGCACAGGGACCTGAGATCAGATTCCTAGCTCCATGTAAAAGTCCAGGTGTGGCTGCATGTACCTGTCTCCCCAGCATGGGGAGGACGGAGACAGGAGGAGTGCTAGAGGTTTCTGGCAGCCAGCCTAACTGAGAAAGCCAAGCTCAGGTTCCGTGAGAGCCAGTCACAAGAGAATGAGGCAGAAAGCACAGACACCCAAATACATATATTCAGATGCATACGCCACACACACACACACACACACACACACACACAAAGGAACAAGTACAAAGAAGGAATCAATGAGTCATTTCCCTAATACCTGAGTGGCAAGCTGGTGACCACCACCCAGTTAGACAAAGGCCAGGGGCAGGGGGCTCAGAGCTGTGGTCTCTTATCCCACTTTTCCCTCCCAGTCTCAGGCTATCTGGAGCCACAGACCTAAGGACAAAGCTTCAAGTCAGCCCCAGACTTCATCCCTGGGTGATCCAAAGACCCTATGCCCTCACTGCTGTATGGGCTGAGGAGAGATGGACAGGCAGGACTGTGGGAAAGCCAACCGAATGGCCTTACCAGCCAGTAAGGTGAACAAGAAGGGTGTCTGTGAGCATTCTTCATCCAATGGGCAATACTCCTCCCATGGAGGCCATGGGAGGGTGGAAGCAGAGGCAGCCTGGCACTGGGTATGATCTTGAAAGACCACTGACCTGAGCCAGGAGAATGAAGCCCCCTGGGAGGTCCCACCCTCGCCTTCCCAGGTGACACGGAGGTTTCCTTTTGTGATAACTAATTTTTTTTTTTTGGTTTTTTTTCGAGACAGGGTCTCCCTGTAGTCCCAGCTGTCCTGGAATTCACTCTGTAGACCAGGCTGGCCTTGAACTCACAAAGATCTGCCTGCCTCTGCCTCCCGAGTGCTAGGATTAAAGGCGTGTGCCACCACGCCTGGCTGATAACTAATTTTTATTACTTGCTTTGTGTATACCATAAATCCACCTGTCTTCAAAGCACAATGTTGTGGTAGTGTGACCATGGTGACAGAGTTGCACAGCATTCTCACCATCCAGTTTCAAGGTCCCCCCACAGTTCCCCAGAGAACGGGGTGCCCACTTCCTGCCACTCCACCCTGATGACCTGTAAGTGAACCTCCTGTCTCTGTACTTGCTTTCCTAAGATCAGAAACCTTCCTCGGCTAGGCTTGCTAGTTCTCCTCATCTTTGGCTCTTCCCTGCTCTCAGGGGGAGGAGCACGCAGAAATGTCTGCTGGGTCCTCACTGCTGGGCTCAGTGTATCGAAGTCACTTGATAAATAGCTCAGCCTAGAAAAACAAAAAACAAATCAGAGCCTGCGCTAGCACTTTAAGAGCATGGGGCCATTTCAGACCTGCCGAGGGAGTAGGGGAGGTTCCCACAGGGATGAGCCACAGACCACCCAGCTGGGCCCCACTGGAGCCAGGTCCCTTGCGACCTGCACTGGCCCTGCTGGAGGCTCCAGGCATCACCTCCCCTCGTTCCTTTCCTCCACAGCCCCCTCTCCCTCAGTCTTTCTCCCCTGGCCCTCTGCTGCAGAAATCCATTGCTGTGATTGCTTGCTCGGTCTTCCCGCCCCATTCCAGCCACCAGAAATGTCTTCCCTGGGGGCTCAGTTGTAAAGAGCTGCAGGCTTTAGCTTGCTTATGCTGAGCTTACTTACAAGGAAGTTGACTCTGTGAATTGTCACCTCGAGCCTTTTTCCAAAAGCTGGGTGCGGACGTGTAGTAAAAGTCACCAGCCTTTCTCAAGAGCTGGGTGCGAACATGCAGTAAAAGTCACCAGATACTCCAGCCTGATGTCTCAACTCAGTGATCTTGCAAGAACAGACCCTCCTCTGACGCCAGACCCTGTTTCACCCACCCCCTCCCCATTTCCTGATTCTTCCCGCCTTTTGCCAAATATATACTGCTGTTATAATTCAATAAATCAGACTTTGACCACCTCGCAAAGTCTCGTTCTTTTCTCTCGCTTATCTGCAGGTTTTGGGGATCCCTCGAGTACCTAACGTTACATGACCCGTAGACAGGGTCATATTGGCGCCCGACGCAGGGGCTCAGGTAAGGACCCCTCTACAGACAAGGAAAACAGGAGGTCCGAGCCGGACGACTTAATACCGAGGGCGCTTCCGATCAGGGAGCGTGGAAAACCTCGGTAAAGAGAGGGCGCTTCGCCATGAGTGGAGCGTGGAAAACCCTCGGAAAAGAGAGGACGCTCACCATCCCACGGAGTGCAGAATCCTCGGAAAAAAGTGAGGTAAGTCTTTGTCTCATATTAACAGATAGGCCAACTGACTCATATTAAAGATGGGCCATTCCTGTCTAAGAAGAGAACAGTTTATTCAACACTTTAAGCAGCTTTCAAGGGAGAGAGGAATTCGGTGTTAATAGAAAAAAGATTTTGTAACATAGAGATTTTGTTTATATTCATAGTGTGGACCTACTTGTAAGGTCATATCCTGGGTGGGTCCTTTATGGGCGCCTCAATTCACCCAAAAGACTGTTATTAATTGATAATCGTCAGGAACCCCTCCCCCCTGCGCGCACATCAGCTGCGGGCTCCGTCCCCACTGCCCTAAGCCAGACACCCCGGGCACTGCCTGTCAGTCCCCTCAAAGAGATCCATTTCATCTGCCCTATAAAGCAGCTCCCCCACTTTTTTGCAGCCAAACTTGGTGCTGCCGATTCCGAGAATCTGAGTAACTTCTCCAGCAAGACGACTGGCTTTGTCTCCCCTAAGCGCTCCATCCCTCCCAGGCGCGGCTCCCCCACACGTTCGCGTATCTGGCAGCCGCCCCTGCACCAGAGATACCGAGCTCGAGTCGGCCCAGGGGCGCGGGCTATGAGCAAGGGGCTCACTGGGGGCCCAGGTGCCGGCTTCGTCATCATCTCGCAGCACCTCCCAGGGGACAGACTGAGCTCGCCCTCACAAGCCACTATCCCATTCCAAAAACACCAAAAAGATTTTAACGAGGCTAGGTCTCCAAACTCTGAGTAAAGGAGAGACAGAACCAGAGGGAAAGACCAAGAAGTCGATAGGCTCAGATAAAAAAAATCAAAAAAAAAAAAAAAAAAAAGATACAAAAGCCTACAAAGATGCCAGACAGGCAGGCCTCGCTTAACAGACTGTTAGTTAAGGTGGAAAGAGACATTAGTAAATCAATCCAACATTTGTGCGGCTTGAGGTTCAAAGTGTTTTAGTGTTTTTTAAGAGTTACATAAAAAATTATCAAATGCTCTATGCAGCTCGTCTGTGTGTACTGTTCTCTCTGTGTCTGTTTGGTGTCCATAGTGCTAGTGCTAGCGTGGGTGTGTGGATAGCTGGGTCTCGCAGTGTCTGATTTTTGTCTCTAGAGGTTTTTCTGTTAAAAGTGGCTCCTACAAAAACTTTAAACTGTTTTTCTAAAGGTTTATTTGTATCTGTTATCTGTTAAGGGACTGGATCGTAGACCTGGCGTGGTGGCACAGGCACACGCTTTAAATCCCTAGCACTTGAGATGGCCGAGCTAGAGGCAGCGGATCTTTGTGCGAGTTCAAGGCAGCCTTATCTAAGAAACGAGTTCAGGGACAGCTGGGGCTACAAGATGGACCTTCCGAAAACACAAAAAAAAAAAAAAAAAAAAAAAAAAAAACAAGACAAGAGGTTAAACGATTTGTTGTGATATCACAACCAAGGACCAGAGATATCTGCTCTTACCGGCTAGTAAAATATTTGCTATCTAGCACCGTTAGACCTGGGGCTTGGAGGGTCTTGTAGTGTTGGGGAAATTCCTGTAGCCATCTGGATGCAAGCACATTCTATCTTTGCAGAGCTGATTTTTGGATCTGGCATCTGGATCAGTGGGGTGTTGCATGGCTTCCAGGGGGTGGGTGTGCATTCAGGCTCTTGCCTCCAAGTGTGAGAGAGAGCAGTCTGGGAACAGCCTTTTTTGGGCTCTGTATGTTTCTGCAAAGAATTTTTGAGCTTGTTTCTCCTCCTCCCTTCCTCATATGGGAGGAAAAGGGGACCTCTCTGGGTCTGCCCCCACCTTGCTGATCAGGCTGGCAGACTGTGTGTTGTGTGTAAGGAAGGATTGGTCTCAAAGAACGTGGGTGGGTCAGGTTCGTGAAGACCGTGATTCATGTTTTTGGTCTCCTGGCTGGGTTGTGTCGGTTGGCCTACCGCCTTTAATCCTAGACAGCCGGGTTTTCTGGTGGGTGCGGTGCAGCTGAAGCAGGTGTACTGATAAATTCTGAGTTCTGTTCACAACTAATCTTAAGAGTCATTGATTGTTGACTTGTGATTTAGGTTTTCATCTCTAATTTAGAGTTTTCATCAAGGTGCTAAATTTTGTTTGGGTTGATGAAACTAGTTAAATCAATTGTGTTTCTAATTGATTTACTTGATAATTGTATCTGGGAAAGGGGACCTGTGGTCTTGGAGACCAGTTTGATAGTAAGTTAGCAAAATCTCTGCAAGATGGGGAATTACACTTTCAAGGAAGCTATGTTCCAGGAAGAATTGTTTTGTGATGTATGGCATGTGTTTGTTGATTGTGTGCTGTGGTTTGCCTGGCTATGCTATTGCGTTTCAAAGTGTGGCATGGAGAAATGTTAGCATCTCCAAATCAAGTAAAGGCATGGACTTAAGGCAGAGGGAATTCTATTGGACTGGTGGCCTGAGGCTTTGAGAAGGCTTACATTCTCTTGTGGGTTTCAACCCACTCAGTAGGGACACGATTAGCAGCCCCGTGGGTGCTGTCTTGGCTTGGTTGGGGCATCTGTTGCTTCCCAGCCTTCCCAGGTGTGGTGGGTATTCAAAGAAAAAAAAAAAAAATTGCGAGAGGGCCCCTCCTCTCCCACGCAATTGCCTTCTAGAGGTTTGTGAAATGGTGTTAAATTTGCCCTGCAGCCTGGGATCCTGGCTTCCCCTTCTGGCCACAGCTCAGGTGGGGAAGGGTCACAGATGGCTGGAAAAGAGCGGGCTTGCCCGCGGAGCATTTTGCAGCAAGCATTGCTGGTCTTCTATGCGTGCAAATTGAGCTTGTAAATTTGGGCTTGTGTGGTGGTCCAAACTTTAATCCAAATGCTGTGAGTTCTGGGCTGCCTAGTCTACATTTTTACAAGAGCCCAGCCCGGGGCAGTGTTCCTTGTGTTTTAAAAGTACAGCTTTGATTCCAATTTCCAGAGACAGACTGCGACTGTGAACCTCCACCCTACCAATTGTATAAAAGTAAATGGGGTGGAAGGCTAATTTTGGCTTTCTCTAAAACCAGAAGAGGCCAGTAAAGGAGGTAGTCATGGAATTCCAATAAGTACAAAATCCTTTAATTTCCTGTTGTGTTAAGGGTGAGCACTAACAATGAAAGTGACAAGTAACCAAACTATACTATACCCCCCTCAGTACTATGCAAGCTTGTGAAGGGAAGCTTGCTCTCTGTGACCAGCTCTCCCAGGTGTACTTCTGAAGAGAGTCCAAGTGTTCAGGACTTTTTTATGCCTGTTTGACTTTGGCTTAGTTGGTGGGTTCTGTTTTATTAGCAAAAAAAAAAAAAAAAGAAAAAATGCCAAAATACTTGACTTGTTCACTAGTTACAAAACTGAATATCCTCAATTTTTAAACCGAACAACTCGTCCATTCTCAGCATGTTTAGACTTAAGTCTAAAAGAATTTACAGGCCTTATAATTTCTAACAAAACAAACTTGTCCGATAAGTTGTCTTTATAAAAAAAAAAAACATTGATAGAAGTCTCTTTACAACGCTAAATAATATTTTATAAATAAAAAATTCTGTAAATAAAAGTTTTATGTTCTTTAGGTCCATCTTCAAGCTGTTGTATTGTGTGTGTGAGTAGTGTGAGTTCCTGCTTTCAATTTATTGTAGTCCCACAGGTTTAAAATCTATTTAAACTATTAACAAAATAGATTTCAATTACTAAAAATGTTTGCTTTATACCCCTTAGTGTTAACAGTTTTTAATTGGGTTTATAGTATGCAAATATTACTCAGTTTAATGATAGATTGTTGTTAACTATTAGTAGTAATTGTTATTAATAGGTATAGTTATTGTTATTAAATATAATTTTGATAATATTGTACAAAAAAAGATAATATATTATATAAAAACTTCAGCTTACTGGTATCAATTTTTCATTGTTTGGCTGCTATTTTGGACCATTATTTTTTTATTCTGTTGTGGACTAATAATCGTTAATGATGGTCAATTATTGTAGTTTTAATAATAATTATAATAGTTACTGTTGTTGTTACTTCTATATATTATTCTTTCCAAGTCCTTATAACAGGACCAGACTGGCTGTTCAAGCACAACACAACCCTTTGGCCTCCCTGTCTACTTTAGGGACTCCTCAATCTTTGATTTTTAATAATCTACGGGTCAGTTCGGCTTCGCACCCGGGGACGCTTCGGACTGAATTTTGCCGGCCTACGGGGGGCTGTTCTTTCGTTGTTCCTTCGACAAGTGGTTCCATGGGCCTAAGAGGTGCATGATGGTTCTCAGCTGTTTTATGAGTTCTAAAAATTTATTCTAATTCTGTAATACCCCTATAACATTTAATTTCCGTTTTCTCTTCATCCAATATGGCTTCTTCTCTTACGGTCACCTACTCTTTCCTTCTGTTGATGTTTATGGTTTGTCTGTCTGTCTGTGCGCGACACTGTCTTTTGATTCATGTGATAGACATGCTATTTCTATTGTCCGTCTAACTTATCGTATCTGTACCCATGATATTATACCCACAGTTTTGCCTCTTACGTGGAATGGCGCTGCTCCTTCACTTTCCGTGCCAAAAAAACATTATTATTAGACTTAATCAGCTTGGTACATGATGGTAACAACCCTCTCATGGGACATATCTAGCCAACTTTTAATGACTGAGGACATAAGAACAAAAAAAGTTATTTATTTATTAAAGCTAGAATTAAAAACTTTAAAGTAGGTTCTCTAGCAGGCTAAAACGGCCTAAAAACTAAAAAAAAAGAAAAAGACAACTATTATAATCCACCTTGTAAGTGTTTACCGTTTAAAATGTGTATACATTTAAACTAATTAAAAATAGGAGTTACTTGCTTTATTTGTAATCTGTACGTGAATTTCCAACAGTAGCTTTGAGATTGGGACACAGATGGTCTCTGTATTTTATCTGTGTGTGCAGTTATACCTGTAAACATGTTCCTTAGATCTATAAGATAATTGAAAAATGAAAAAATAAATTGGTCCTGAGTTACTTCCCAAAATAGAACATACAGTCAAGGATAGACAGTGTTATTGATATAATTTGATGAAAATTTTACACCTTGGTTCCTGTTTATTGGTTTTGTAATACAATTCTTTGTCATCTATTGATCAAAAATAGGGAGGTCGGATAATATTCCCTCCATATATTCCAACGTTTGTACATAATTTTAATTTTAAAAGCTAACAATGGGAGATATTTGTATGTTCCCACAGGGTAAAAAACAAACCAACCTAAATCCTACAAAATGACACAAAATTGCGTGAGATGGATAGGAAATGCCAGCAGAGGAGCTGACCCATCTGAACAATTAAAGCAAAGGAGAAAGAGGAACCTCAGATTGCCTGAGTCAGCAATACTGAGCATCTCTCTAAAGTCTGTTTGGGATAAATTGTGTTATGATGTGGTTCTGATAAAAGTTTACCTTCCAAGCTAGAAACTTCTGAGAAACTTCCTACCTCTATCTTTATGGATGGAAAGGAAAAACATGATGGTAATGGAATCATTCCCCAACTGTAAATTGGAACCAACTCATGATGGGGGTAAATGCTTATTAGAACGGGTGTTGTGACTGCCTTCTTTGGTTGATTGGATGAACAGACAGAACTGTACAGGAGAATGTTCTCTATCTAAAGTACTAAATATAAAGGTAATTTATACGTGGTACAATGAGCACAAATCGTGTTCACATAAGGAGCCCTGATGTCAGCGATGGATTGTTCTGCCAAGGAGTTGTTGGTGGGGGAATACAAGCCCCCAAAATTATAAAAGGCCTTTTCCTAGTAAAGAAAATGGGATATCAGCAAGGAAAAGGTGTAAGTCCTGTCTGTTAATAATTAAAAGACCTTGTCTTGAATGTAAAGCATGAAAAAATATTTTGGAAATCACTTGCTAATGTACAGTTGCCTTTAAAATGCCAGAGAGCATTACCAAAGGCCAAATGTGAACAAAGCAGGATATTGGTCTCCTGAGTTCAATCAGCAAGACTCCTTGTCAGCCGCAGCTTATCACCTCAAGATGCGGGACGGCGTGCAGCAGTGGCAAGCCATATGTCTATACATATCCCAATTAATTGGCTATTATGCTCCCTCTTGGAGGAATAATCATGGCTGATGCCAAAGCAGTCCTCTAGTGGTTAGGAGATCTATATGAACTACAATAGAACTTGCATCTTTTATTAAGAAATCACCAGCTGTTGGATTAACATACCATCCAAACACATATGGTTGCTCACCAAAGCTAACTACATTAACATTATACTATAATTGCCTGTACATCTAATGCTTGTGCTTGGTTAGGAGGTATATAAAAAGGTTACCCTGGATAAGCTGTCAGCCAGGAAAGAACACAGCCGTGAACTGGAAGTAAAAAAAAAAAAACATCTCCGAAAGGAGAAAACGCTGCTTTGCTCTCACACCGCCTGTGCGGCCCCTCTCCGAAAGCTAGGGACACAACTTGTGGAGAGGAGGCATGGTTAGTAAGGTAAGGGCTGCGGAGAGACAGGGGGACGTGGTGAATTGTGAGATCTACAAAAATATGGACTTCGGATATAGGGGAACCTTGGGTTGTTCGAAATTAGGAACAAGTATACTTGAAAACCCACCTTTACAAGTGGGGCTCCCA
Organism: Rhizomys pruinosus; assembly: GCA_009823505.1. Lineage (NCBI taxonomy): Eukaryota > Metazoa > Chordata > Mammalia > Rodentia > Spalacidae > Rhizomys > Rhizomys pruinosus. Next base: position 718,342 of record VZQC01014772.1, on the reverse strand, counting down.
CCTTTTTGTATGAAAGGAGATCTGGAAGCCAAAGCTGTCCTATTCCAAGCTTTCAGCTACTGCCTTGACTTATCCTCAGAATTTATGAGTACACTTCTTATCTCAGAAACTTATGTACAGTACCTATGCTGGTGGGTAACCTTTACCTAGAGTCTCTGGGACCCCTTGTGGGACTACTCTATTGACTTATCATTTGGGGCCTTGGGAATCCACCAACGACTAAAATTTTATTAAGTTAAATAGATTCTTCCTTGACGGCTTCATCAGTCTTCGGTCCATTATACACGACTGGCGACCATGACAAGACAATACTGAGGCCACTCCTACACCCACCCAGAAAGGCTCAATTTTCCTTGCTCTAAATCATCATCCCCAGGCTATAGAGTAGGCTACCTGACCAAGCCAGGTGGCCCAGCCCAAAGACGGGCAACTTCCCTCTCCCCTCTTACAACCTAAGACAGGAGCCCTGAGGGTGACAGGGTGTCCAAAGACGGGTAAGGAAAAGGGTCTTGTAGAGGTCGAACCTAAGACAGGGACGGTCACATAATCGGCTGCAGATGCCACTCTGCCTGATACTTATCCATACCTTCTTATTGTAAAGAAGGGGGATATGTAAGGAGCTGCAGGCTTTAGCTTGCTTACGCTGAGCTTACTTACAAGGAAGTTGACTCTGTGAATTGTCACCTCGAGCCTTTTTCCAAAAGCTGGGTGCGGACGTGTAGTAAAAGTCACCAGCCTTTCTCAAGAGCTGGGTGCGAACATGCAGTAAAAGTCACCAGATACTCCAGCCTGATGTCTCAACTCAGTGATCTTGCAAGAACAGACCCTCCTCTGATGCCAGACCCTGTTTCACCCACCCCCTCCCCATTTCCTGATTCTTCCCACCTTTTGCCAAATATATACTGCTGTTATAATTCAATAAATCAGACTTTGACCACCTCGCAAAGTCTCTTTCCTTTCTCTCGCTTATCTGCAGGTTTTGGGGTCCTTCCCGGGTACCTGACGTTACATGACCCGTAGACAGGGTCACTCAGTTCCCTGTGACAGTTATTGAGTGACAGGATTTCTGTGCCTAGCTCACGTGCTGGCCCTGCTCTGGGACACCGGGTCCACAAACCCATTTTTTTCCTGTTGCTGGTACAAAGGTTTCCTTGCCAGGGCTCTACAGAGAAACACAGTAGAGAGAAGAGATGGTAACACCAGGGGATGACACACACTTGGGGTTCATCCGTGGTTTCTGCCTAATCCAAGATAAGCCATAAAAGCTCAAGATTTCTCTTCCCCTAGGCAAATCATAAAAACTCTCCTCTTCCCTGACTTTCTGTCTCTGAGCTGGCCATAAAGACATTCTGACCTGCCTTAGTCGATGGTGAGTCATAAGGCCTTCGCTGAAGAGGAGGTGCTGCTCAATTCCCAGGTGAGAGGAAGACTGCACAGAGAGGGCAAGAAGAATGCTCAAGCCAACCAGCTTCCCCACCTGATCTGCTAGCAATCATGCCTATGCCATGAGGTCTCCATAGGGGATTAAAGGGGAGGGAGGTTTTAGTGGGGACAGGGATGAGAGAAGGGTAGAGGAAGGAGTTGGGGTGGATAACTAACACTAAGGACATTTGGGAAAGCCATGGGAAAACACTATTTTATAGCTTCATATGGAGTTACCCTACATGGGAGGGGGTCATGCCCATCCCAGAAGCTATAGGGATGTATATATAGCTTAAGACCAGCGCCAGGCGTGGGGTGCCTCCTGCCCAGCTGTTGGTCAGGGATGTCCCAGAGACCCCAAAACAATAGTCTATTGTGATAGCTTCCGGTTGCTGTGGCATGATTAGACTTTCTCCTGAATGGACTGGCCCCGGCCATCAGACATCAGAGGCCCCCCAGAGAAGAAGAGCCCTTCTGAGGAGAGGTGGAGCTACAGATCCTGCAACCCTTCCCAACCAGCCAGCCCACCTGTGGGAGGCCAAGGGCTCATCAGGCAAGTGCTGGTGGGCGACCCTCCCTCCCTCCTGCTGACACCACGTTGTGTGGAATTCCCAGGGACTGGCCTGGGATGGATGGGAGAGGGCGTGCCAGGGGACCTGTAGGTGATGATCTCCCCCTTTGTTCTATAGGAAAACCCACTTAACTTGCCAGTCTCCCCTAAGGAAGACTTTTGGATAATCTGTTCCTTGGTCCATCTCTGGGCCCAAGGAAGGGCTGGGGAGGAGGAGGAGAAGAAGATGGCTACTGTTCTAGTTGCTTCTCCATTGCTGTGACAAAACACTCTGACCAGTTCCAACTTGGGGAGGAAAGGGTTTTTTTGGCTTACATCTCCTGGGTCACAGTTCATCACTGAGGGAGGCCAGCATAGAAACTCAGGGCAGGAACCTGGAGGCAGGAGCTGAAGCACAGGCCATGGAGGAATGCTGCTTACTGGCTTGCTTCCCTGGCCCATGCCCAGCCTGCCTTCTTATACTGTACATAACACCCTGCCCAGGGTGGCACCACCCACAGCAGAATGGGCCCTCCCACATGACTCAACAATCAAGAAAATTCTCCACAGACATGGCCACAGGACCAGTCCAATGGAGCCAGTTCACCAACCTAGGCTCCCTCAACCCAGGTGTGTCAAGTTGCCACGGAAGCTGCCCAGCACAGCCACCGGGACACTCCACTTCTGAGTGCCAGCTCTGCTCCTGAGAAGGAGAGCTTTCTGCAACAGTTGCCCACCAGAACTTGATGGTAAAATCCTATTGCTGAAGACACATAAGTCACAGGACATGGAAACGAAATCGTTATTGACCAGGAAGCTTTCTCCCTGCTGGCGAGCTCTCCTAGTACTGGAAGGCACTATCCGGGCTGCGAGGGGAGCAGTTTTATACAGCTGTGAATGCTGTGAACTGAAATAGTGATTGGTATGGAAAGATATGCCCATAGGTGCAATAGTGACAAGACTGTTATGGGAGTAACCAACTGCTTCTGATTGGATTTAAGGCCTGCTGCAGAGGAGGAAATGCATGCCTGGTACTGTAAATCTGGCCCCGAACCCATGGTGGGAGGGAGGCTCACAGGCCTCAAGGGTGAACCTCCTATTACTGCGGTCCCAGTGTCTGGCTCTTTCCACTTTGCATCTATTTGAGGCTCGTCCGTGTGTTAGCGCATGGCATCCTCTTTCCTTTTTGCTGGTGCACAGTGATCGTTGTGTGGATGAAACATGCTTTGTTTACCCAACTGCAGCAATGCTTGCCTAGGGCAACGGATGCCATCCAGTACAGTTTCCCTGACTCCTACTGAACTAACTTCTTAGCATCACTTCAGGAACATCAGCTGCATATTGTCCTTAAAAGTCTGGCTTCCTCACTTAAACTTCTTTTTTGTTTTGTTTTGTTTGTTTGTTTTTATGTGTATGAGCGTACTGTCTGCATATAGGTGTTGTGCAATGCCGCGGAGGTCAGAAGAGGGCGTCGGATTCCCCTGGAACTGGAGTTAAAGACAGTTCTCAGCTGCCATGTGGGTGCTGGGAATCGAAACAGGGGTCCTCTGCAAGAGCAGTCGGTGCTCTTAACTGCTGAGCCATGTCTCCAGCCCCTAAAATTCTAAACATTAACTGGTGTAGCCTCTCTCCTTCATCAGGTTTCAGGCAGCTGTTGGTTCTGAACTGCAGGTGTTCTCTTTACCTTTACAGTTATTCAACCGCCAGATGTATACGTAATTAGAAGTTGTTTATGCCAATTCCTTTCTGTTCAGATAACCACCACGGTTTCTGTCATTTGCTAATTCTGATTCTAATGTAGGCAACCTTCTGGGAGGATGTTGTCTCCCTGGAAACTGACTGGCCTAGATGTGAGCACTGGAGTCAAGTAGACTATCAGATTTCTTCCCTGAGATTACTTGAAACTGAAACTTGGAAGGAGGTGAGCTGTGCCATTTTCTTCTCTGTTGGTAAAGGGTGGTCACAGGGAGCTGTCTGGGAAAGCAGCCTGTGGGGACAGCCACAATCAGGGGGTACAAAAGTAAGAGCCCAGAGACAGCTTCCTGGAGGCCTGGCTCCTAGGGAGAGCCCCAAACAGGCCCTCTCTGCGTTTCTGGCCCTGATTGAATAAACACCTCTCTGTCTTTCTAATAAATGCCACCTCCTTCCTCCCACCCCTGACTTAGCTGAGTTAGATTTCTATCTTTTGCAATTCCAAGAATGGAAAACAACGCTCTGAGAACTGGCTGTGTGTCTCCGGGTTTCTCCAGTGCCAATTCACACCTGGTAGTTTCTGTGCAGCTCTTTCTGGAATTTGTTTTGTTTTTTTTTAGACAAGGTCTCACCGTGTAACTCTGCAGGAACTCGTTCTGTACACCAGGCTGCTCTTGAACTCGCACACTCTCCGCTGGCTGATACAGGGATCAAATAAGAGTCCAAGAACTGATCTTTATTCAGAGCTAGCCATACAGCCCTGCAGGGGGCGCTAGTGCGTCTGAAAGCGCTGCAGGGGCAGCTCCTTGCCCAGGACTGTGGCTCCTATTGGCTCTGTGCAAACCGCAAGCTCTAAAGTGCAGGTCTTGGCTGTGCGTAGTTGATCACCCAGCCCTGCCTCCTCCACACAGCCATTGCCCTGCAAGTGGGACAGATATATAAATTCGACAGTCCTACTATAGTGGCCCTTCTCAGGATGGGGCGGCTCTTGTGTGTTATGGATACGGTTCTGCAGCCAGAACCGACCGGGACTCAGAGTCATGGTTTAGAGACTTCCCAGTGCAAGTCTTACAAGGTATCTAATAATCCCTGAGTTGCTCTTTAGTGATTTCTCAGCACCTGCCAGTCACTGTGTCATGTACTTCACATGCATTTTAATCTTCACAACACTGTGCAGGTAGGTAACGTTTTTAAAAACAAATCTTTTAATTTTAGAACCGTTCTAAATTTAAAGAAAAGTTACACAGACAGTGCAGAGTGTTTAAAAAGGGGCACTCTCAGTTCCCCCATGAGCATCTCGTGCCTGTATGTCTGTCGTCACAGTATTGATGCATTGTTTTCAAAAGTCCGTATTTTAAATTTATTTTATTTCTAATTATGTTCGTTCCCATGGAAATGGCAGGCTTTGTAACCCCCTGGATATGGAGTTATATGCAGCTGTGAGCCACCTGATATGGGTGCTGGGAATCAACCCCAGGTCCTCTGGAAAAGCAGTGTGTGCTCTTAACCACTGAGCCAATTGCCTGTCCACGTAAACCACTGTTGTTCATGTGGAGGTCAGAGGGCAACTTGCAGGAGTTCGTTCTCTCCTCCTACCATTTGGGGCCTGGGGATTGAACTCAGATTACCAGGTTTGGCAGCAAGATGGCTGAGCCATCTTGCCAACCTTCATTTGGGATTCTTATGCGTGGAAGATTTGTCTCATCTCACCTATTTCTTGACTCCAGTAATCCTTTCTTTGTATCAATATGGGCTCATAGATATCTGTTTTGTACACAACCAAATATTCCTCCATTCTATCACTCAGACATTCCAGCTTTGGCTCTCAGGACACTGTTCTGCTTTCAACCCTGCCCATCACCAGCATTATCATGGGTTGCGTGTTTTAATCAAGTACTTCCTCACCGCCACCACTACTCCCACCGTAGCACGCTCCAGGCTCATTTTGTGTATTTTGTGCCCTAGCTCTAGAATCACCTGTTCCTCCCAAGTCCTGTGTCTCCTTTTACTGGGGGAAACGTCTAGAAACAAAAGCTGGGCTCAGTTAATAGTTACTCTACCTCCATCTTACAGAGAAGAAAACAGAAGCTTGAAGACATTAAACAGTTCACCCAAAGTCCCAAGGCTGTCACACTTACATTGGCTCATTTCATTAGCACAATCTGTGTGCCTCCCTCCTCCCGATTATTAATCCCACACTAAGCACAGTGTGTCCAGGTTGCAGGTAAAGAGGAATGTCTGTGCCCACAGAGCCTATTCCTTGAAAACTATAAGGCACCATACCTGTGAGCTGTGGCTGTCTTAATTGTTGTTTCATATTCTCCTTTTATAATGGGAGGTCTGTGTGCACACATGCATGGGATCTCCAAGGCACTAACTGTGTGCAACGAGTTAATAAATCAGATGGGAATTTGCACAGTCTCCCTTGTGTTCAGGCCCAAGTAGGACAACAGCACATGCAAAAATTGAGCAAGGAGTGTTCTCTAAGAGCCTCTGCCAGGATCCCCACAGTCCCAAGACAAGAAACAGGCCAGCCCTGCCAAGAGACCCACATCTGCCAGCTGGTACCCCTCTGCCACCTGGACATGCCGTCAGCAGCCATCGATGCGGGGGAGAGGGAAGAGGGAGACTAATTTTGGGAAAATGCCAGAACTCAGCTTGGAATGGAGAAAGAGAACTGAGCTGTGACAGTCAGAGCCAGCCAGAGGCAGTGGGAACCTGCAGGCCTGCCTGCAGGGAAGTGTTGGGTCTCTGTTCCTGTCTCAACTCTGATGACCATGCAGAGTGGGTTGCTTGTGTGTGTGTGTGTTTGGGGTAGGGGGCAGTTAGACCCATGAAGTGCTGCATCAGAAGCTTTAAGCAACAGCTTATGGTCCGTCCTTTGCCCGGCCTCCTCAGGCAGGGCTTTCACGGTCCATCCTTTGCCCGGCCTCCTCAGGCAGGGCTTTCCCTGGGAGCTGGTCCTTTTCCATCTGGAACTCCCCTCTGCTTCGATGTTTGTGGTGGAGGAGAGCTAGGGACAAACACTGCTGCCTTCTGATACCCAGACACTTGGAGTGGCGGCCTCTTCTACCCAGTCTGTCCCTGAACCACCCAGAGACAGTCTTGTGGGTTAGGGTGACAGTGAAGAGCCTGGATGGCAGCAAGTGCCCCAGGGCAGACAGACGCTGGGATTCCAGAGCTCTAGGCCAACTGCTGTTTATTACAGTGAGGCCAAACAGACCATCTCCATTCTTTTTTTTTTTTTTTTTTTTGGTCTTTTCAAGACAGAGTCCCCCTTGTAGCCCCAGCTGTCCTAGAACTCAATATGTAGACCAGGCTGGCTTTGAACTCACAGAAATCCGCCTGCCTCTGCCTCCTGAGTGCTGGGATTAAAGGCGTGTGCTCGGCCCTTTCTCCATTCTGACTGTGCTGCAGCACAGCACTGCGGGCTGATCGCCATGAAGGCAGCAGACTAGTTTTCAAGTGAAGTCTTGGCAAGAAGGGGACTTGGGGCCTCGTGGGAAGACGCCACTGCAGGTGCTCTCTCCAGGGGGGTTGGCTACAGAATTCACCTCCTTTCCCAGCTGGCAGTGCCTGGACTCAGAAGGAGCATGGGGGAGGGTGCCCACAGGGAGGGGCAGCCTGCTTGGCAGCCTCCCACTCTCTGCCTGGGCTCTAGCTGGCCGTCTCATTTGCTTTCTCTCCCCTTTGGAAACAATCTGCTTCTACAGCTGGCTGTGTCTCTGATGCCCCACACCCCAGCACTCACTTGGCACCCCAGAACTGGGTTGGAATTCTAAGCACACTGGGATCCAAGTAGAACACACCCTCGGCTGGCCCCAGGGCCTCTCACTCTAGCAGAGGACTGGGAGACTTTCTTCTTTCATGTATCAGTGCTCTCATTTCACAAATGTTTGCCAAGAGCCTGCCATGTGCCAGGCACCATGCTAGGCACCTTGTTAGATCCCAAGGCTTCTTTCTATTCTAACTGCATAGGAATGAAGCCTGGGATGAAAGTAGTTCTGAGGGATGTGTGGAATGTACTGATCCCCCCCCCCCCCGCAGCCCGCTCCCCGGCCCAAGCCCCTCTCCTCGACCCTTTGCTCAAGTCCTTCTAGGTCCGGTAATCAAGCAGTGGCAGAATAGAGCGGGCTGTAGCCAGCAGCCAGCACCTGTGGGATTGGGGATTGCAAGAGCTGTGTCCTCCATTCTTGCTCCTGGGATGGTGCCAGCTGCCGCCTGCCACATGCCCTGTAGCAGCAGGCTACGTTGATGCAGCCGAGGAAGTCAGGAGAGGTCCTGGGGATGAAGACTCGGAAAACAACAACAACAACAACAATGACAAACGAACAAGCTGCAGTCAGTTAAGATGAGATGAGGATGTGCTGGGTTCCCAGGAGGCCTTCATGTCCTGAGGACAGGAGCCAGCCTCTCAGTGCCAGCCAGTGATACAGTCAGAAGGGCACCTCTGAGACAGGGAAAGCTCACATGTGAACAGTCACACCAGAATGGAAGATGAATGAGTTTCTGAAAACACAGAGACTCTGCGGAAGCCCCACTACCGTCCACCCGAAGCCTCTGCTCTCGGTGCCTTTGTCAAACAATTTCAAGACCCTTCCCATTCCTCTCCCCTACGGAACTAATTTCTGCTTTGTGTTTTATTTACTGTGTACGAGTGTACTGCCTGCATGTGTGTAAGTGCACCTGTGTCCTGAAATGCCTGCGGAGGTCAGAAGAGGGCATCAGATTCCCTGGAACTGGAATTACGGATGGTTGTTAGCTGCCACGTGGGTGCTGGGAATTGAACCCGGGTCCTTTGCAAGAGCAACCAGTGCTCTTACCTGATGAAGTGAACCATCTCTCCGGCCCCAGAACTAATTGCTTTTAAAATAATAGATTATTAGTGTTTGGTTTGGTGCTAAGAGAGCACAGTGTATATGTTTGTGCCTCACTGTGCACAGAAGGTGCAGGGGAAGTTGGGGGAGGCATGGCTTCTCATGAGTTAATGAATTCAATCCCCATAGAATGTTCTAGTGGGGCATGATGCCCCAAGACATGTTTCTATACAAGGTCAGTTGCCCAAAGGCTCACAGTAAAAAGAACCTGACTGTCCAAATCACCAACAGTATGATTTGTTTTCTCACTCTGTTTATTTATATATATATATATTATTTTATTTTATTTATTTCTGTATGTGCATGAATGTACTGCCTGCATGCAAGTTTGTGCACCCGTGTCGTGCAATGCCGTGGAGGTCAGAAGAGGGTCTCAGATTCCCCTGGAGCTGGAGTTCTCCTGGACTTGGAGTTTCAGACGGCCCTCGGCCGCTATGTGGGTGCTGGGGATTGAACCTGGGTCCTCTACAAGAGTAGTCGGTGCTCTTAACCGCTAGGCCATCTCTCCAGCCCCCACTCTGTTTATTTTTATACCGCCTTTTCTATTTCTGATTTTTCTTACAGAGGGTTCCTCAAAAAGTTCCAGGACCCTACATAAGTTAGACGAACCCAAGAGAGTAACTCAATAAAATTGAGTTTGGCATGAACAAAAGAATAAATCAGTGAATCCATCCTAAGCAATTAGAGTAAAATAGAGGCCTAAGAAAACAAACAAACAAACAGTTCTTTCTCTTCCTTCAGGGTGCCAGGGCGTTCATAAGGTGGCCTGCTGAGTCAGCGCAGCTGCAGGGATTACCCCTGGTGGCCTTGGCTGGGAGTTCCAGAAGCTTTGGAAAGCCTGTTGGAGGAGACCCGCCAGGCTGTCTTCATGGGCCCCGGCTTGTGCTGCCAGCTCCCTTCTCATACTGCTAACATGATGTGGATGGGAGAAAGCGTGCAGGCTTGGAGTTGCCCCCTCTTCCCAGGGCTCCTGGGTCATCCTAGGCAGTGTCTCTCTGTTCTCTCCCTGAAATGGACGCTCCAGTTCTCTCATTCCTACTGTTTTTCTTTCCTTTTTCTGATAGGTTATTTTTTAGAGTAGTTCAAGTCCACAGCAGAATTGAAAGAAAAGTACGAAGATCTGGTGTAAGCCTCTGGCCCCCACATACACCATCACCCCATTATCAGAGTCCCCTGCCAGACCAGTACATTTGACCTGCTGTTATTTCCTGAGGTCCATAGCTTTCTCAGGGTTCCCTCTTAGGGTTGTACGTTCTATGGAGACTACATGTTAGTAATATCATCTTCCCTCCCTGAATCCTCCTGGGTTTCTACACACTGATGAAGCAGGAAGTTTGATCCACTATGAATCCAGACCAATTTAGGATTGCACTGCCTAGCCTGTCACAACTGAGAAATTACTTGGTTGCTAGACCAGAACTCACTTCTGCAGGATCCTGAGGTGGGTCCCTCCAGCCCCATCTTTCCACCCAGACTAAACAGTGAGGAAGGAGCCAGGCTCACTTCTAGTTACTGAGGATAATTAGCCAACTACACGCAAGTGCTTGCCATATGGTTTCGAAAGCTACTGATCTTTGGGTGGAATGTTGTTCTACAGGTTACATCACAGAGGGACATAGCCACTAGATTTAGCCTCATTTTATACTTTTTCAATGTAGAGCTCTGTCATTTGCTTGGTTAGGTTTATTTCTAGGTATTTACTTTATTTATTTTGAGGTTAATATGAATTATATTGCTTCCTTGATTTCTTTTTTGATGAGTTTATTGTGGAGATATAGAAAAGCTACTGGGTTTTGTATGGTGATTTTGTATCCTGCTACTTTGCTGAATTTGTTTATCATGTCTAAGAGCTCTACAGAGTCTTCAGGGTCTTCCAAGTATAGGATTATATCATCTGTAAACAGGAGTGATTTAACTTCTTTCTAATTTTATTTCTTTATCTTGCCTTATTGCTCTGGCTAAACTTTCAAGTATTATATTAAATAAAAGTGGCAAGAGAGGACACCCTTGTCTTCTCCCTGATTTCAGAGGAAATGGCTTTCAGTTTCTCCCCCCATTTAGTATGATGCTGGCTATTAGTTTGACGTGTCTAGCTGTTGTCATTCTGAACCCAGTTCCTCCAGGATTTTATGAATGGATGTTGAATTTTGTCACAGGTTTTTTTCTGAACCTAGTGATATTATTTGTGGATTGTATCCTTGAGTCTATGTATGTGTTGCATTACATTAATTGACTGCATATGTTGAACCATCAGTACCTCTGTGGGATAGTGGAGCAGCTTGATCATGGTGTATGATTGCTTTCATGTTTGTTGAGTTTGGCTTATATATTAGTTACTTTTCTCATTGTTGTGACAAAATACCTGATTAAAAAAACTTAAGAATGGAAGGGTTTATTTGGGCCCCTAGTTTGAAGGCGTAATCTGGCATGGCAGGGAAGGAAGTGGAGACAGCAGCATAGAGTGGCGGTCGGAAGTCAGGGGGCAGAGATGAAGGTTCTCTCTCTCTCTCTCTCTCTCTCTCTCTCTCTCTCTCTCTTTCTCTCTCTCTCTCCACCCCTCATTTGGGTATCAAGATAGTGCTGGCTTTGTAGAATGAGTTTGGAAGCATTCTTTCCTTTTTTATTATTTTATGATGGTTTAAAGGGAATTGGTGCTGACTATTCTTTTTTTTTTTTTTTTGAAAAGGGTCTCCCTATAGCCCCAGCTAGCCTGGAACTCACTCTGTAAACCAGGCTGGCCTTGAACTCACAGACATCTGCCTGCCTCTGCCTCTGCCTCCCGAGTGCTAGGATTAAAGGCGAATGCCACCAAGCCCAGCTGGTGTTGATTATTCTTAAAGTTTGGGTAAAATTCAGTAGTGAATCCATCTGGTGCTAGACTTTTCTTTGTTTCTATTACTGCTTCAATCTCATTGTTTGTTTTTGATCTGTTTGGGTAGGTGTCTCTTTTTAAAGTAGTCTTTAAAGGTCATATGTGGTTTCACATACATGTAATTCCAACACTCTCAAGGTAGAGGTAGGAGGAGCCGTAGTTGAAGGCCAGCCTGGGATACACATGTCTGCATATGCACACTGTAGATACATACACTCGGGCACTCACATAAAAATAAAATAAAGAAATAAATCGTTTTTAAAAAAGCAGAATCTTGGGCTGGAGAGATGGCCTAGTGGTTAAGAGCGCCAACCGCTCTTACAGAGGACCCGGGTTCGATCCCCAGCACCCACATGGCGGCCAAGAACCATCTGAAACTCCAATTCCAGGAGAACTCCAGTTCCAGGGGAATCTGACACCCTCTTCTGACCTCCGCGGCATTGCACAACATGGGTGCACAGACCTGCATGCAGACAGTACATTCATACACATACAGAAATAAAAAAAATTAAAAAAAAAATAAAAATAAAAAAGCAGAATCTTGCAGCATCCTGTGGATTTCAGTGTTATCTGCTCTGGATCCCTCTTTTTGCCTTTGTTATTTTGGGTCTCGACTCTCTTTCTTTTTGATACTTTGGATAAGGAATATCAATATTATTTTTTTAATCTTTTCAAATAACTGATCCTTGACTTCACTGATCCCTTGTTATTTATTTGGAGTCTACTTCAGAATTTTCACTTTTATCTTTATTATTCCATCTACCTATTGGTGTGAGGTTTGTTTTGTTCATGCTTTTTCTATGATCTTGAACACATCATTATGTCATTTACCTCTGATCGCTCTGATTTTGATAGTCACTCATCACTGTCAACTTCCCTCTTAGAACGGCCTTCACCATGTCCCACAGATTATTATCATTTTCATTTGATGTTAGGAATTATTTTTTCTTCAGTGACCTATAGATCATTCAAACAGGGAATTGTCCAATCTCCGTATGTTGATTGTTTCTATAGCTTCTCTGCTGTTTATTTCCAGTTTTGTTCCATTATTATCTGATATGATGCAAAGAATGATTTCAAGTTTTAAAGTATCTGCTAAGACATGCTTTATGACCTAGAATATGATCCACTTTTGAGCTCCATGAACTGATGAAAAGAGCAAGTAATTATGCAAGTATTTAATTGAATAGTCACAAATGTCTGTTAAGTCCAATTGATACATAATGTAGTCTAACATTTTTAGCTCTGGATCTACTTATTTATTATGTATGTATGTATTTTGGGTCCATATGACCTCTGTTTTGATGAAAGTGGAATACTGAAGCCATTATTGAGCTCTGTCTGTCTCTTCATGTACTGTTTGGTTTACGTCATGAAACTGAGTTTCACCAGTATGCAGTGTACATATTTATAGTACATTTTCCGGATGGATTATTCCCATTATCGATATATAATAATCTTCTATGTCTCTCTTGACTAGACTAATTTTTTCTTGAAGTCCTCTTTGGAGGGTGTAAGTAATGATGTCCTTGCTTACTTCTGAATTTGGTTTGCACAGAATACAATCTGCAGTCCTTTCACTTTCCAGTTGTTTGCCAGAGAAGAGAATTTCTGGCAGACAATAAATTGTTGGGCTTTGTTTTTCAATGCAGTCACCAGGGAATCTTTAAATCAGAGAATTGGCTAGTTTGTTTAACATAATCATTTTGAAATTCATCTATGCTGCTTACCATCATGAAGAATTTATTTATTTTATTGCTGCATAGAATTAAGGTGTATGAATAACTCACATATTATTTATCCATTTTCTTATTTGTGGACGCTTGGGTTGTTTTCACTTATTGGCCATTAGGAATAAGTGGCTACTAATAGCCATATAAAAGTATTTTTTAATATTTATTTTTTTATTATTTTTTATATGTATAAATGTACTGTCTGCATGTAGGTTGGTGCACCCGTGTCATGCAATGCTGTGGAGGTCAGAAGAGGGTGTCTGATTACCCTGGAATTGGAGTTAAAGATGGTTCTTAGCCGCCATGTGGGTTCTGGGAATCAAACCCAGGTCCTCTGCAAGAGCAGTCATTGCTCTTAACTGTTGAGCCATCTCTCCAACCCCATAAAAGTATTTTATAGCATCCATCAAAGAAGCTTCTTTTGTAACAGATGGAGATTATTTCAGAGTTCTACAACTGGTCATACATAGAGATCATCTGTGGACTGCGCAAGCCTAAGTGACACACCTAACTGCAACCTCTATACCTAAGGCTCACAAAACATAGTTGAATAAGGGGTAGAGAGAATACTGATGTATCTCTCAACTCTCATCACTGAAACTCCCTCATGCAACGGGGGGGGGGCATGAACACAAAAGGACACAAATGGCCAAATCATAGAGAATAAAAGTCTGTAGAGTGTTAGTCCTTGGACAGGACTCCTGTATTATACTCCACCCACCCAGGGCTCAGGGACCATTGCAGAAGAGGGAGAAGAAAGATTGTAACAGCCAGGGAAGAGATACATGACCATATGGAAATAGAGTCCTATCGGCTCCTGGGACCTCACTCATATGAACCTACAGCAATGGTTTCAACATGCACAAGACACATGAAAACTCAAGCAGACAAAGACCCAGCACAGAACTGTGGAAATGAGCAGCAGACCCCAATTGTAGTCAAAGAAACTGGCAGCTGATTATTGCTGGGTGAGAAAGAGCTGATCTTCTTAAAGGCAGGGACTCTAGATAGGCTGACTAGAGACCCCAGTGGATGAACTTTTGTAGGAGTTTAATAACCGTCTGAACAGTCCTTTAGTCATGCGTGGCCGACATCTACATGTCGCTCTTCCCTTCTTGCACTTTCCGAGGCTGTCTCCTGCCTGCAGGCAGACAATCTCTTGGGTTAGCTCCGGCAAGGAGGGGGGAGGGGACCTCGGGAGAGTTACCTGACAGAATAGAAGATAAGGAAAAATAAGGACAGACATACATATAGACCCGGCTCAGAGAAAGCCCAGGAGAATAGAGTCTTTCCTTATTTTATGCCAGCAGTGTGCTTATATACCAAAGGTTACTGTGTTCTGGGCAAGGAAGTGGGGGGCAGGTGGAAGGGAGGGGCAAGCCACCTTGACTCTAATCGGGGGGCTGCAGAGCTCCTGTTTGTGCAACAGGTAAGAAGAGGTGCGACATTTTGCTCAATGCCTCAAGGGAAGGGGCCATCTGGTCCTGGAACTTTGTAGAGATAGGTGAAGCAAGAAAACACTGTAATATCCCAAGCCTTCCAGAGCTACAGATAACTCACAGAGGCAACTGAATGCCTACAGAGATATCAGATAACCCTCCTTGGAGGTCTTACAGGACAGGTCTTACAAGTTTTTGCCTCAACCTATGCAAAGTTTCATTCCTACAAACTTGCACCGAGGGATGTGTGGAAACACTAACTTGACGTTATAAACATTAACACAAATGACAGAATGCATGAATAATTCCAATGGGAGGGGCTCTGGGTGGGTGCCAGTTCAGAAGGGGGTATAAAGATGATTGATGTTCTATATGGCTGGGTATGGTGGCGCACACCTTTAATCCCACCACTCAGGAAGCAGAGGCAGGCGGATCTCTGTGAGTTCAAGGCCATTCTGATCTACGAAGTGAGTTCCAGGCCAGCTGGGGCTACAGGGAGACCCTGTCTCAAAAATACCCTCCTCCAAAAAGATGTTCTGTATAAAATACACAAAAAAAATATTTAAAAGTTTACAAAAAAGTATTTTATTGACATATATTTCTATGTCCCAGATTAATTCTTGGGAATTGGATCTTCTATGTCATGGCTTAGCATAACATAGGTATATGTCAAACTGAGTTAGAGATTATTATAGTTTTCTTTTTTTAATTAATTAATTAATTAATTTTATATATGAGTATACTGTCTGCATATAAGTTGGTGCACCCCTGTCGTGCAATGCTGCAGAGGTCAGATGAGGGTGTCGGATTCCCCTGGAACTGGAGTTAAAGATGACTCTCAGCCGCCATGTGGGTGCTGGGGATCCAACCCCGGTCCTCTGCAAGAGCAGACGGTGTTCTTAACTGCTGAGCCATCTCTCCAGCCCCTATTATAGTTTTCTAAACATTGACTCCAGATGAGACTAATCCTCGTTCTACATCCTTATCAACACTTGGCATTGCTGTTCCTTTTCAGCTTTAACCATACAGTGCACTAACAAGGAGCCACCACATTTTTAGGACACTGTTACAGCAGTTTGGAAAGAGAGCAGAATGGTATCTTCTGAAGAAATGTTTTCATCTCTTCTCCCCTTTCAGCATGGCACGGGCACTGTGAGGAGAGTTAGGCAGGGAGCACTGGTCATCGAGCACAGCAGGGTGGAGTGGCATTACCATGCCAACGTTACAGTCATATCTGAATAAACAGCCAGGATGGGCCTGATCTCAGAGCGCGCAGTGCGGGGGGGGGGTCCTTTCCTCCAGAGGTCTCCTGGAACTGTACAGTTGGGCCTCATCCATAACTGTATTCAAAACTGTTTCCTGTTTCTCGCTTCACTTGGGGAACATGAACATGGACCCATCCTTATCTTATCAGACAGCCTTGCCCTTTCATCACTATGTCTAAAACATCTCATAGACACAATGTCAAGCAACAGCACAGCCTAGCCTAGAGGTTGACATTTCTCTCTGATCCCTATTCTATGCTGTCACATATTGTATCCTAATGTGCCATTGAAATCAAGACGCTCCAGAGCCTAGTGGCCACTGTCACTAATTACCAGCATTCCCATGCTTAAAGAATACAGTGTTCTGTTCTGTCTTCATTAGGGGCAAACACCTTTCATTCACCCTTCTACTAACACTCTAGGAATTTACATCATGTTCTTTTCACTCACTGTGATATTGTAACAATTTTCCCCATGTCATTAATTTTTTTCTTTTTCTTTTTTTTTGAAAGAAGATCTCACATAGCCCAGGTTGGCCTTAAACTCCTGAATTTCCTGTCTCTGAATGGCAGCAATGCATCACTGTAACCATCTTAGTCTTTTTAAATCCAATGTTTAGAACGTTTCGAAGAAGTATTCCCTTGAGTTGTTAATAGATTTCTACCTTTACAAAGCATTTCTCTATTTATGGACCTCTCCTTAGGCTGTTTCCACGGTATCCTTTTGTACACAAATGTTTTTGGATTTCTTCTATGTTTAAACATCCCAAGTGGAGCATTGCACTGTGATCTCCAGAAATTTCTACTGCAAAGGCCGTAGCATTTTGGTAAATTTGGTTTTGTTTTTTCCCACATTCTGAGGATTCTTATAGTGAGAATCCATGTTATAATACACACTTATTAACATTGAAAACATTGTTTTGGGGTCATTGGCATATTGAAAAATACTTTTCAAATACTTTTGAAAATACTTTTTTTTCAAATACTTTTTTCAAATACTTTTCCCCAAAATACCATCTTAGTGAAAGCTTTTTAGCTTATACTTTTTGTTGTGGTATCCTAATAACACACATTCGAAAAGCTTACTCCTTTAAATTTTCTAAAATTCATCCAATTCCTCCTTGACACATGCTCTAATAAAGTTGGAGATGCCTGGGCTGGAGAGATGACCTAGCGGTTAAGAGCGCCGACCACTCTTGCAGAGGACCCGGGTTCGATCCCCAGCACCCACATGGCGACTGAGAACCGTCTGAAACTCCAATTCCAGGAGAACTCCAGCTCCAGGGGAGTCCGACGCCCTCTTCTGACCTCCGCGGCACTGCACGACACGGGTGCACACACCTGCATGCAGACAGTACATTCGTACACATACAGAAATAAATAAAAATTAAAAAAAAAAAAGTTGGAGATGCCCAGGCCTAGAAGCCTGTGCTCAGAAGTGAGCCCAACACAGCTCCAGAGGATTAGGGTTAGGGTTAAGGTTAGGGTTAGGGGTTACGGTTAGGGTTAAAAGGTTTTAACTATTCACTGTATCTATACTGAGTATCATCAGCATGAGCAAGACAGTTATCCAGCTGCTTTGGGCCCTGTCTAAGGAGATTGGGGATCCTGGGACCTACACACACACACACACACACACACACACACACACACACACACACACAGCAGGTAGGTGTCACTAAGGAAAGTTAGAGTGCCTGGGAGATGTTTAGTTGAATGCCGTAATTTAGACAAAAGTCAAGGGGGCAGGAAGATGAAGTCAGGAAGCACGGACCTAGGCTGCTGTGATGGACTGTTCATCAGATGTCTTATGTACATTATTTTATTTAATTCTCACAGAAGCTCTGGGGGACTTATATATTTATTTTATAGAAAATGAGACCTAGAAGGGTGAAATCAATGCTCCTAATGTCAAGCAGCAAGCTGGAGTGCGGAGCAGGGGTTGAGGCTCTGTCACCTGAGCCTGTGCTTTCACTGTGCCTCATCCCAGGCAGCTGCTAACAGAGGCGAGCAGCGTCCCCACCAGGTTCACTTCTATGGTAAGCGTTTGGGGCAGAGCCATGACACACTCCTGATGGTAAGCCTTAAGCATTTGGGGCAGAGCCATGACACACCCCTGATGGTAAGCCCTGCAGAGTTTTCAAGGCTCTGCTAATTAACAGCCCTCATGTCAGGGTATGGTAACCTGTACTGGGCGTGTGGGTTCAGGGGACCTTGCCCCCAAGGAGCTCCCCGCGTGACATTCCACAGATTCCTCTTAGAGATCAGCAAAGGCACCAAGTGGGGTGCCATGACTGATCAAGGAGACACCCAACGTAGGCAGCACTGAGCAAGTGGAGATCAGGGGAGGTTTGGCTAGAAAAGGTGGCATAGACACCCTGACAGCTTGTCTGGGGCTGGGCAGGCAGAGGGAATCCGTAGCCTTCTGTTGCTTCTGTGTTATGCACCGAGGGGCCTTTGGACAAGGCTCTCTAGCTTCCATCTGGGAGCTCACAGGGTAAGTCTCCAGCTGAGGAGCAATTATTATCAGAGGGGCTGCTGGCTCTTAACTTGAACCACAGTGGCATTTCCCAGTAGAGCTCTCATGAACCAGAGGAGAGGGCTTTCTGCCGTCCTCCACCCACAGGTCACCAGGCTGGCTCTACTCTCATGGGGTAGGTTCCTGAGAAAATGGTCCCTGCCAGAGTGGCAAGAATGGCCCTTTTATCAGGACAAGTCCTCCAGTTCTTGGAAAGAAACACAGCACCTATCACGGGCCAGCGCAGAAACGGTTGTTGAGTCTTGGTGAGAGTTTCAGGACCTGGCCACACAGGGCAGGGGAATCTCGGCAATGTTTCGCAGAAGGAAGCAAGCAAACCAAAGTTCCCATTAACAGGCGTGTACGCTACACATTCTCCTGTGGGTTGCTTATCGGAGGCAGCGATGGTCAGCCAACTTAGATGTGGGAAAAAAATGGGGAAAAATGGGTATCTTCAGAGCTCAAACTGCACATTACAGTGTCTGCTTTTATTATTAGCTCCTTAATCAGAGGTCTACCCCCATTTTTCTCACTGACTACCAAGTTTTGTTGTTGTTGTTGTTGTTGTTGTTATTTTTGAGACAAGGTCTCACTTTGGAGCCTTAGCTGAACTAGATAGAGATCACTGTGTAGACCAGGCTGACCTCAAACTCGCTCAGATCCCCTCTTCCCCCCACCTCTGCCTCCAAAGTGCTGGGATTAGAGGTGCACACTACCACACCCAGCCATTTCTTTTTATGTAGGACCAAAACCTCCTTTATATTGGGAATAATAATAGCTATTCTTCACTGAGGCCTGTTGTGTGCTACCTCCTCAAGCTAAATCATCTTTAAAAGTCACATCAACATCTCAAGCTGGTGTTCTCAAGGCCATTTGCATTTGAAGTGACTGAAGGTAAAAGAGAATCAACTGATGGGTTGGTAGAGTCCTGGGGACAGGTTTTAAAAAATAATAATTTTTATTTTATATGTATGAGTGTTGTGATTGCACGATGCAGTGACTGTAGAGGCCAGAAGAGGGCATTGGATTCCCAGTGTTATAGATGGTTGTCAGCTGCCATGTGGGTGCTGGGACCCGAACCCAGGTCTTTTTCCAGCGCTCCCAGTGCTCTCAACCATTGAGCCATTTCTCCAGCCCCCAGTGACATGCTTTTTATGTTCTGGAGCCATCCTTTAGAACATAGCAAAGTGACATCCCAGACACACAAGGGTACAAAGGAGCTTGACCTTGACTTCACACTGTGATCCCAGGATCCTAAGTTATCAGAGCTGGGTGGGGACTGGCATGTCTTCTACTCCAGATACTCTCTGCAGGAGACTGTGCCACCAGTGCATTCTATTTTCTAGATACCAATTAGCACTGCTTGCCAGCAAGGTGACTTCTGGGGAAGGGGTTGGGGTGGAAAAGTTGTAATTTATCATGAAGCTACTATTCAAATGAGTTTGAGTGGAGACAGTCACATGGTTGGTTACCAGAGCAACTTGGCACCATTTAGGCTCATTTATGATCTTGTATTTTCTTTTTAACCCAGTGACAAAAATGATAGTTGCTGCCCTTTTCAGATTCCTTGGGTAAACTCCATGGTCTTCAGCTGGGCCTTTCCAATCTGTTCCTGTCCCCTTCTCTCCATTCTGTCAGACTCTTAGAAGGTAACTTCATATGTTTTCTCCATGAACTCTTCCCTGCCTCTCCTATTTTTTAATGTGTTCCTGGTTGCTCATTACCAAATTAAAAAACAAACAAATAATAATATCCAAGTTGCTAAAGCTGGATTCCTGTGGGACCCACATCAAATTTAAACAAATTCTGTGGTATTCAGTTATAGCAACAGAAGATAGACTAAGCTCCAATGAGAGGGACTGCCCCAGGAAACTCAGAAGCATTTGGTTCATGTCTATACCTTGGACATACTTTCAGCTTTGGTGACAACACAGCCCACTGATGTGTTCTTGGTGGTGACATAGCAGAGCTTTCCCAGGTATCTCTTGCTGACAAACCTAAAAATATTCCATCCCTGAAGAGCCCTGACTTGGCCTTTTGATTAATTTATTTCCAGGATGAATCTTAGGCCACATAGCTTGGGTCCTTCTAGGCCACACATAACTTCAGTTAAACCTCTGCCAGGGATTCTAGGTCACTCATAAAGCCACAGGGACTTCAGTTGATTGAGACAGCCAAGTCTCTGGTGTCCAATTTGAGAAAGAGTCACAGGGTATGTCCACAGCATGGATGCCTGGGTGGTAGAGTCTTGGCAGCAGCCATACTGGATTGGAAATTGAGATCATGCATGTGAGCCTGCACATCATGAGACTTGGGAGCCACAGAGAAGGAACTGTACTTTGCTAGCCAGGGGCTAACTGGGCACAGAGTCCAAGGGGCAATAGAGGGGACCATGGACATGGAAGATACAACCCAGCTGCCTAGAAAAACTCAAACTCTTCCTCCTCTATGGCCCTGGATGTTAGAGCAGATGGAGGAAGTCTGTAAGGACCCCTTTCCCCGAACAACCCTCAAAAATCAATTCTTAAAAGGCAATGGAAGTAAGTTTGATCAAAATATATATGTGTGAAAATACTATAATGAAACCCATTATTATGATAATTAATATATGCTAATAAAAAAAATCTACCTGTAAATCCTCTCTGTATTTTAAACTTTCAAGAGACCAGAGTTGTCATTCAATTGCCACCAAGTTTCATATGGAAAAGATGAGAAATTTCTGGAGATAAATGGAGCTGACAGTTACACAACAGTGTGAATATATGTAATGCTCCCAACCAGTTAAAATGATCTTTTTTTTCCTTTTTTTAAAACAAATGATAATCAAGTTATTAAGAGTTGACTTAGGCCAGATGTGGTGGCCACACCTTTGATCCTAGCACTTGGGAGGCAGAGGGAGGTGGATCTTTGTGAGTTCAAGGCCAGCCTGGTCTACAGAGCAAGTTCCAGCTTTGGGGCTACAGGGAGACCCTGTCTCAAAAAGACCCCCCCCCAAAAAAAAAGAGTTGACTTAGACATCTGCAATATGGTAACTTCAACCTTAAGCCCTGGCTTGCTATTGATGGGAGCCATCTTCTCTTCTCAACAACTTGGAGGCTGTATAGACCAGTGTGCGGATGCGGGTTCTCATCCAGGCATGCTCCCAGGGCTCAGAGCCCTCATCCCATTCCCTTCTCCTTGTAGTGAGTCTCAGAATCTTGATGGGCTTCCAAATGGGTCCTTGTCACTTGAGGTTCTTTTCTGTTTTGTCTTCTGAGACAAGGTCTCATGTTACCCAGGATGGCATCAAACTCATTATATACATGAGAATGACCTCAAACTTTTCTTCTTGCAACCATCTCCCCAGTACTGGTATTTCAGGTATGCTTGTACAGCACCACATGTGCTTTATAAGCTTTATAAGCTGCCAGGAGTGCACCTAGTGCTTCCTGCATGCCAGGCAAGCTGGCTACCAACTGAGCAGTATCCCCAGTCTTCATTTTGAAGTCCTTGTCTGGGGTATACTAGAGATTTTTTTCCCTTGCTGGTTAGGGTCATTCCAGATCTGGCTCTTCAGGTACCTCCTGTTTGTTTAAAAGCCACGGCTGTGGTGCAGGTTCCTAAGTGACTGCTTCCTCAGTGAATGAACACAGCAGTGAATAGGACCTTCCTGCCTATCTCAGGCTCCAAAGTAGCTAGGATTATAGACCTTTGAACCACCAGGCCTGGCTTCTTGGGATACTTAAAAAAAAAAAAATCTGAGCCGGGCATGGTGGTGCACGCCTTTAATCCCAGCACAGAGGCAAGCAGATCTCTGTGAGCTCAAGGCCAGCCTATTCTACAAAGTGATTCCAGGACAGCTGGGGCTACAGGGAGACCCTGTCTCAAAGATACCAAAAAAAAAATTCCTTAAGAGGACAGACATTGGCTACTTAACATTGCCCGCATGTATGTAAGTGCACAAGTGTCGTGCAATGCCCACAGAGGTCAGAAGAGGGTGTTGGATTCCCTGGAACTGATGAAGTTAAAGACGGTTGTTAGCTACTATGTGGGTGCTGGGATTTGAACCCAGAGCCTCTGCAAGAGCAGTCAGTGCTCTTAACCACTGAGCCATCTCTCCGGCCCCTAGCCTGGAGTGG
Source organism: Rhizomys pruinosus (assembly GCA_009823505.1). Lineage (NCBI taxonomy): Eukaryota > Metazoa > Chordata > Mammalia > Rodentia > Spalacidae > Rhizomys > Rhizomys pruinosus. The sequence goes on along the minus strand of VZQC01014772.1, from coordinate 695,857 downwards.
GGCAAGAGAGGCACTGCTCAATCCAGGTGGCCCACCAGGCATCTGGGTGCCACCACTTGCTTTAGTCAGACCCTCAGAGACAGCCTCTGGGCAAAGAGGCTCATTTAGATGTCCTTGTCTGCTTTCTTTTTTTTTTTTTTTAATTTTTTTTTTATTTTATTTATTTATATGTATGAATGTACTGTTTGTGTGTAGGTCTGTGCACCTGTGTCGTGCAATGCCGCGGAGGTCAGAAGAGGGTCTCGGATTCCCCTGGAACTGGAGTTCTCCTGGAATTGGAGTTACAGATGGTTCTCAGCCGCCATGTGGGTGCTGGGGATCGAACCTGGGTCCTCTGCAAGAGCGGTCGGCACTCTTAACCGCTAGGCCATCTCTTCAGCCCCCGCTTTCTGATAAAGCACTTTGACCAAAACCAGTTTGGGAAGGAAAGGGTTTTTTTTTTTTTTGGTCTTTTCAAGACAGGGTCTCCCTGTAGCCCCAGCTGTCCTGGAATCACTTTGTAGAATAGGCTGGCCTTGAACTCACAGCTCATCATTGAGGAAAGCTAACACAGAACCTGGAGGTGGCAACCGAAGCACAGACCATGGAGGAACTGCTCACTGGCCCAGTCTTCCGGCCTGTGCTCAGCCTGCTTGCTTTTTTTGGGGGGGGGGGTTATTTTTGAGACAGGGTCTCTCTTTAGTTCCAGGTGGCCTGGAGCTCCCTCTGCAGACCAGAGCTGGCCTTGAACTAAAGGTGTGTGCCACCACACCCGGCACTAAAGATGGTTCTTAGCCGCCATGTGGGTCCTGGGAATTGAACCCGGGTCCTCTGCAAGAGCAGTCAGTGCTCTTAACTATTGATCCATGCAGGCAAAATACTCATTTGCATAAAAAATAAAAATAAGTTAATAAAGTAGCCCAAGAATCCAGGCCTGGTTGTTCACAGGCTTGTAATCCTAGCTACTTTGGAGACTTGAGGCAGGAAGATTACAAATTCAAGAGTTACAAAGTTGAATTCAAGTCCAGCCTAGGCAGCTTAAAAGGCCCTGTCTCAAAAAAGTAAAGAGAGGAATGTAGCCCAGTGGTCAAGTGCTTGCCCAGTCAATGTGAGGCTCTAGGTTCAATCTTCAGCACAATAAATAATAATAATAATAATAATAATAATAATAATAATAATAAAGCACTTGGAGAGATTTCAGTGAACAGCCATGCCAGGCAGCAAAAGGACCTCCCCCCCACACACACCCTGACTTCCCTCTTCCCCTCCTCGCAGGAAACTGCTGCTTTATGTCATTCTATTCCTTACAAACACTGTGCAGCCAGGGCTGCTTCTGAACTGTCACTGTCCTCCGCAGATGGCCACAGCCCCACTGGGTCCTTCCTCGGTCCCCTCAGTCCAGGGAAGCCACATTCCTGCTACAAACACCCCCCTTCTCTGGAGCTTTGCTGTTCGAAGGAAGGAGGCTCTGGGAGAGCAGAAAGGGGGTCCTGTCCAACCCGGTTCCGCTCCCAGCACATCTCGAGAGACTTCCTCCACCAACGCCTGCTTCCTCCACAGATCACACTCAAAAATAACTGAACTTTTTTAGAGCCACAGGGGCAAGGAGACTCCGTACCGGACGCCTGGGCTCCTCTGCACTCACCTCTGCCCACACCCGCGTCTCTCCTTCTGCCTTCACACTTCCAGCAACCAGGATGAATAATATTGCCCAAACAGGAATGAGGCTATATGATTCTGTTCATGTCAAGTTCAAAATCAAGCACATCTGTGCTGCTGTGGTTACCTTGGTGGGGAGTAGGGGGTGCTGGAAGGGATCGAGGAGGAGGTGTCTCTGAGGTGATGGAGATATTTTGTGCCTTGATTTGGATGACACAGATGTGTTCGTTTTGTGAAAATTCACTTACATGCAAACACCCACATGAGCTGTCCCCACAGGGAGCTGCCGGCCGCGTGTTTGAGGCCATCAGGTTCTGGGCTCTCCCGGCTCAGATGCCTGGAACCCCATACAGAAGCTGACCTTTCTCTGCAGTGGGTGTGCAGTGAGGGAGTGCACGAGGGGCTGGGGAGACAGCAGCTCTGAGAATTCATTCCAGGCGCTTCTCAGACCCTCGGTCCTCCTACTCTGCCCAGCCTGAGACCCTGCTGGAACTCTGGATGGAGGAGGAGCGGGTGCCAGAGCAGGGATTTCCAACACAGATGCTGAAGGGATGCGGTGCTCCTGCTGAAGGGATGCTGTGCTCCTGCTGAAGGGATGCTGTGCTCCTGCTGAAGGGATGCGGTGCGCCTGCTGAAGGGATACGGTGCTCCTGCTGAAGGGATGCTGTGCTCCTGCTGAAGGGATGCGGTGCTCCTGCTGAAGGGATGCGGTGCTCCTGCTGAAGGGATGCGGTGCTCCTGCTGAAGGGATGCAGTGCTCCTGCTGAAGGGATGCGGTGCTCCTGCCTAGGCCTCAAGGGTTTGTTACAATCACAGCCACTGCAGCCGACCCAGGTTGCAGAAGAGCTGGGTCTGTGTGTTGGTTCCTCCCTGATGTCTGGGTGATCTTCACCCTCAGAGCTCACCCTGGTCTGTAGGGTAAAAAGGAAGAGCAACTCACTATTTTCCAATCCACACATTTCTCAAGGATTGGAATTCTGTTTTCTATTCTTTTAAAAAAACATTTTTATTTTTCAAAAACAACTTATTTGCTTGGTGCAGTGACACATACCTTTAATGCCAGCACTTGGAAGTCAAAAGCAGGTCGCTCTCTGCAAGTTAAATGCCAGCCTGGTCTTCATAACCAGTTCTAGACCAGTAAGAGTTGTATAGTAGAACCCTGTCTAAAACAAACAAACAAACAAAATGGGATTTTTAAAAATTTTTTAATTATTTTTATTTTTATTTTGTATGTGTATGAGTGTACTATCTGCGTGTTGGTTGGTGCACCCGTGTCATGCAATGCCACGGAGGTCAGAAGAGGGAGTCGGATTCCCCTGGAACTGGAGTTAAAGATGGTTCTTAGCCACCATGTGGGTGCTGGGAATCCAACCCGGGCCCTCTGCAAGAGCAGTCAGCACTCTTTACCGATGAGCCATCTCTCCAGCCCCTTATTTATTTTATTTTTATTTGTGTGTGTGTGTGTGTGTGTGTGTGTGTGTGTATTTGTGTGTGTGTGTGTGTACATGTGTGTGCAGATGCCTGTGAAGGCAAGAAGAGTGCATGTCAGATTCCCTGGAACAGTTGTGCACTGCCTGATATGGGTGCTGGGAACCAAACTGTAGTCTTCCTCTAGTCTAGTAAGTGCTCACTTAACCGTTGAGCCATCTTTTCAGCCCCTCTTTTTATTTTTTATTTTTTTTTGACACAGGGTTTCATGCAGCCAAGGCTGGCCTTGAACTCGCAGTACTCCTGCCTCCCCCCAAATGCTGGAATTATAATCGTCATGCTTGGCAACTATTGGAATTTTCTAAACATTTACTGAAGTAAATAGAAAATAAAGTAAAAAAGTAAAAAGAAAATAAAGTGCTGGCCTTTTCTCAAGCATGAAGACTTGAATTCAGTCCCCACCCCACCACATACTCAGAAAAAGCTGGCAGTGATCCCTTGTGGTTCCAGTGCTGGGGAGGCAGGCAGATGGATGTCTGGGCTCACTGCCAGCCAGACTAGCTTATGGGTGAACCCCAGGTCCCAGAGACACTCAGCCTCAAAAATGTATGGGCAATCCTGAGGAATGACACCCAAAGCTGACCTTGCACATGCACGTACACATGCACATACACCCCAACAGGGTTATCAGTGTGGCAATGTGACTTCATATCGCGGCTCTGCTGGCCCCTGGGCCTAGCAAACTTCCAGGTTCCAAAAGCTTCCAGATGAGAGCTATGTGCTATGGCACATGCCTATAATCCCACTCTGGAAACTGAGGCGGGAGGATTACAAGTTCAAGGCCAGCCTAGGCTACACAGTGAGTTCGAGTTTGATGCAAGCCTGATCTACATAGCAAGAACGGAAATAAGAGAGAAAGAAATAGAGGAAAAAGGGGAGGAAACTGGACAGGGGAGAAGAGGACAGGGGAGAAGGGGACAGGGGGGAAGGGGACAGGAGGGAAGGGGACAGGGGAGAAGGGGACAGGGGAGAAGGGGACAGGGGAGAAGGGGATAGGGGAGAAGGGGATAGGGGAGAAGTTTCTCCCATGTTCAGCTAATCAGCATATACAATGGATTCTACACAACAGGGTCAGTCAGTTCTCAGTACCAGGCCTAGCACATAGCCACTTGAAGCCCTCAGTGAAGACGAGGAAGGACAGGAGAGGCCACGGCTAACAGCCTGGCCTACAGAGAAGTAGGCAGTGTCTTGAGAGCACTTCCCCTTGGTTCTCAGCCCTGTGAGGAAACCAGCAGGTAGCTGCGTACTCCAGTCTGCTGAGCGGCCAAACAAAACAAAACAGGGAGACAGTGCTTCCTGTTGGAGCAGGGATGGCCACCTTCTCTGGCACTGTGGGGCTCTGGGACTTCTCAGCCTCCATAATCAAATAACACCCTCCGTGTGTGAGTGCGTGTGTGTGTGCATGTGTGTGTATGTGTGTGTGTGTGCCTGTCTGTGTCTATGTGTCTGCGTGTCTATATTTCTTCCTTCTCTGGAGAGCCCTAACATAATACATCACACGATCCACCCACTTAACATATACAACTAATTTTAGCAGATTCATAGCTTAATTACAACTCTTATCTCAATAAATTGTAAAACATTTTCAGCACCTCAAAAAAAAAAATACCCCTCAGTGCTCATAGGCTCTGCTCACTCTCCGCTCTTCCCTCCCCTCAGCCCCCGACAACCACCAATCTACTTCCTGTCTCTCTAAAGTTGCCCATCCTAAATAACTCATATATGTGGAAGTCCTTGGAGCCTGGCTTCTGTCACATAAAATTTTGCTTTCAAAGTCCATCCATGTTGGGGGATGTATTGATAATTCATTCCTTCTTTATGGCTGCTCTAGTTTCTTTTCCCATTACTGTGATAAAATACCCTGACCAAAGCAACTCAAGGGAGAAAGAGTTTGCTTCAGCTCACAGTGCAAGGATGCAGTCCATCTCAGCAGGGACGTCAAGGCGGCAGGAACCTGAAGCAGCTGACACATCATAACCACAATTAGGAACCAGCGATGAATGCTATATTAGTATTGAATTCGCTTTCTCCAGGACTCGCATGGGTGAGTCCTTCCCCTCAATAAATGCAATCAAGACAATCCCCACTGCCGTCCTGGAGCTCATCTCCCAGGTGCACTCTATCAGGTTGACAATTAACACTGACCATCACAATGGCCAAATAGTATTTCACTGGATCTGTGTACCATGTTTTGTTTATCCACTTGACTGTCAAGGGACACTTGAGTTCCTCCTACCTCGGCTACTGTGAATAATGCTACCATGTACAAGATTTTGTATGTAGACACGACTTTAAGCAAAGCCATGAATAAGGTAAGGAAACCCACATGCACAGAAGTCTAGAACCGGAGTGATGTGTTTGAGGAAAATCAAGTAGGACTCTGTAGCTGGAGTGCTGGGAGTGAGGCAGAAAAGAGAAGATGAGGGCCAGGGGATGTGGGCATCTGAGCCGTGCACGGCGTTGGAAGCCATGGAAGATCTGAATGTTTTCTTGAGTATCTTGAGAGAGCCACTGGAGAGTTTGAGCTGGGATATGATATGTTCTGACCAATATCAAATCTATTTTACCTCAAAGGTAAAATCTCAGAGATGATGGGAAGGATGAAAAGACATTGGACAGAATAGAAGAAGCAGAAAAGAATGGAGAGTTCCTAGGAAGCCAGGAACTCCAGTGATCAGAGAGGGCAAGTCTGAGGGGGCCATGATGTCTGGGACCCAGGAAGTGTAGGCAGCGCATGCCGACAGGAAGAGCGTGGACAGGGGTGAGCTACCAGGCTCCCAGGTTTCTGTCCCTGTAAGCGTTGGGACTTCTGTACTTAGCAGCCTCCTCTAAGCAGCACGAGCTGCAGCATCCCGAGGAGGGGAGTGGGCGGTGCTGCAGCTCAGGGCCCTACGCACTGTCATCTGCTCTCCCTCCCTCAACTCCTACCCCACCTTCAGCTCTTGGTAATTTGGCTTTCACCCCAGTAACTACTGAAACAGCTGTTTTGATTACCAAAGATCTTCTAAATTGCCCAACTGCCTTCTCAGCCTGCAGAAACTCTGTTGTTGCCTTACAGAGACTTGCTATGGAAGTGGGGACTAAGGACCAGCAGCCTCAGCCTCAGCCTCAGCCTCAATCAGAAGCCACAGCGGATGGGATCAGTCTGTGCCTTAGCAGGATGTGAGGTCTGAGAGGTTTGGTTCCAGCAGCCTGAGCTTAGGGAAGGGAGCCTCTTCCACTGTGTCAAATTGAGGGGGGGAGGTCTGCCATCTCACCCCAAGCCTCCATGACTATGAAGCAATGCACAGGGTCTTAATTCTGGGGTTCCCTCACTGGTCTTAGAGCTGCTCAGGCTAGATCCTAATAGATGAGGACGTCAAGATAGAGAGGAGAAAGCCAAGCACCATATAATGGAACCCACCCTCTCACACTGGGTCTGAGTTGGGATTTCCCACCCATGGGCAGCCTCATTCTAAATTTATTTGGAGGCTAGATGGTTGGCTCAGTTGCTAAGATGCCAGCTGTCCAAGCCTGAGGACTTGGGTTTGGATCCCCAACACCCACCTAAAAACTAGATGATAGCAGTACATGTCTATAATCCCAGCACTGGAAGGACAGAGACAAGGGGAGACTGGGCCTGCTGGTCAGCCAGTCTAATGGAATTGGAGAACTCTAGGTTTTAAGAGACCCTGCCTCAAATGAACAAGGTGGAGAATGACTGAGGAAGATGCGTGCTATTAACTTTTGCCCTCTACACACATATGCACACAAGTGTGTGTACTTTTATGCATATGTGCAGACTTATAGAAACATACACCACACATATACACACAAATTTATATAAAGTCAGATTTTTAGAAAATTGGCAGAAGTCTGAAGAGCTATGTTGGGGCTTCTGAGCTGCTGTAGGCCACCAGAGCAGGGTGGACAAGCAGAGAGGTCTCAGGGGGAATAGCTGGCTCAGTTAGAGGGGTGGAGAGGCTGGAGTCCTACCCTGAGAGGTTTTTTTTTTTTTTTAATTTCGTTCTGTTAAAGATTTAAGTTTCAGTAAGGGCTTGGAGCCTGGCCCAGCAGGAGGCAGAAGCTGGCTCATTGGTGCACGATGGGTCCCACCTGACTGAATGTCGCCAGGAAAACTGGTGTGCTGCTTGGAACAGGCTTAAATAGAGGAAGGTCACGGAACCCATGACACTCAGCCAGTGTCCTAGCCCACACAGCCACATGACTGGGTCAATAAATCCACTTTCTTCTGTTGGTTTCATACCCTTTCAATCAGACTCCTCACTAATGTGTTCTCACCACACCGCCCATCTATTATGGACTCTGATCCTCTGGAATTGTAGACTCAAACTCTTCTATAAGTTCCCTTGGTCATGGTGTTTTATCACAGCAACAGAAAAGCAACGAGCACACCTCTCTCTGGAGCATCTCCCCACACATCAAGCACATACCAGTCTATTCTCCTCTGGCTTTGGGGACCATGACTTCCCCTCGTCTCATTGGTCCATTTCTTCCTTTGAAGCTGCACATTTGTCCATTTCTTGTGGTTGTTTTTCAAGGCCTTTTTAACTTCACAACTTCTCCTTTTAGGAGTCTTAGGGTCTGCTGGCAGACGTAGTTAGGCATGTATGCCCCCTCTCGTTTAAATACACCATCTCCATGCTTTGGGAAGGGGCACTGGATGAGGTTGTCTCCAAATTCTCTGATTCGTGGCAGACCAGCGTTTTTAAATGTTTAGTGGATGTTGGCTTACAGATGGCCAACCAGTACCTTAGATTCAACAGAGTCAAACCTGACTTCATCATTTTCCTCCATAAATATGCTCTATTCTCCTTATTTCCAAGTTGAAACTCACTCTGTTTATGTCACCATCTTCCTATCATCAGTATAAAATTTAATATTCTTGGCACATGCCTTTAATCCCAGCACTCCAGAGCCAGAGGCAGGTGGATCTCTGTGAGTTCAAGGCCAGCCTGGTCTACAGAGCAAGGTCTACAGGCCAGCTAGGACTAAAGGGAGACCCTGTCTCAAAAAGACCAAAAAAATGTAATATTCTTCTGTTTTTGTCTCTTGCTTAGCTCTGGTATTTGATCTATCACTAGGCAGTATGGATTCTAGTTTCATAATATTTTTTAAATCTTTTCCTAAAGGTATTTTTTATTTACACACATGTGTGTCTGTATGTGTGTATGCACGTGTGTCTGTATGTGTGTGTATGCACATGAGTGTGTGTATGCACATGTGTCTGTATGTGTGTGTGCACATGTGTCTGTATGTGTGTATGCACATGTGTGTCAGTATGTGTGTATGCATACGTGTGTCTGTATGTGTGATGCACATGAGGGTCTGTATGTGTGTATGCACGTGTGTCTGTATGTGTGTATGCACATGTGTCTGTATGTGATGCACATGTGTGTCTTTATGTGTATATGCACATGTGTGTCTGTGTGTGTCCACACATGTGTCTGTGTGTGCACACATGTGTCTCTCTGTGTGCACATGTTTGTCTGTATGTGTGTATGCACATGTGTGTCCATGTGTGTGCACACATGTGTCTGCATGTGTATATGCACATGAGTGTGCAGGTGCATACAGAGACCAGTGAAGGTTTTGTGTTCCCTGGAACTAGAGTTACAAGCAGTGTGAGATGCCCGGTGTGGGTGCTGTGAACTGAACTTGGGTCCTCTTCACAGAGCAGCAAATGCTCTAACCCACTGACCCATCTCTCCAGCCCCTCAAATGTCTTCTATTACTTCAGTCTCTACTATGTCCACTTTTGTACTTGTTAAGGTCCACTCTTAGTAAGTTTGATTTGCTGTGTTTTAGAGACAGGCTCTTAAGTATTCCAGGCTGGCCTTGAATTCACTGTTTAGCTGAGGATGACCTTGAACTCACTATCTGTCTGCCCTCAGCTCCTGAGTTCTGGGGTTACAGGTGTGCACCGCCACAGCTGGTCTTCCTCCCCCTTGTTTGGAACTGTCTTTTGCCAGACCTGCACTGGAAGCCCAGGACTCTGACACTAGCCCTTCAACTCATTGGCAGTTGGGGAGCCTAAGGCAAATGCAGCCCTCACAGAGCTGAGGGCTCCTTGTCCTAACTCCATCCTCCCATAGGAAGCTGGGCTTGACCAGTCTTGCTATATGTATAAGTACTGCCTAGGTGGCCGAGTCTCTGCTTATTCTACATCCGAGCATCTGTGCACATTTCAGGACCCATAGGCTCCGGTGAGCTTACCCTAGGTCTCTAAGTGCTTGGGGAAGTAAATGCACCACCCAAGACAGAGGGATGGAGCCTGCATAACTGAACAGTGAACACACACCTCTGGGGTGGACCTTGCCCCCAACCCCAGATCTTCGGAAGTGGCTAGGTTCTGCTGTGCGGGGACCAGGCCCCTGCCTTTCTGGTTTGCAACTTTGAAGCCTGTCGCTCCTTCCTGCTGCCTGCCACATGACTAGGTTTTGACACCTTGTGAGCATGACAGGCTCTCATCCCTCCCTCTTGCCCTCCCACACTCGCAAGGTTTCTTTACCTTCTCTCCAAGCCTGGCGTTGACAGCTATCAGTTTGAAACTGTTCTTCAAGACTTCCTTCCTTCAAGTGCAGGACCTGCTCTTCTCTGACTTCCCTCTCCTACAGTGCTCAAAGGAGGAAGTAAAAGTAAGGAGAGCTTCCAGGCAGATTTTCCTGTGTGAAGCGGAGGCCAGAGTTCAGGCACTTTGGGGTGTGTGTGTGAGTGTGTGTGTGTGTGTGTGTGTGTGTGTGTGTGTGTGTGTTCCCATCCCCCTCACCTAGCTAAATGAATAATTCCTTGAGACGAGGTCACGGTCTCTTCCATCTCTAACGCCCACCCTCTCTCCATTCCATCTGCACACAGTGTATATTCAATGGCTGTCAAGGATTACAAAATCCAGAAGAATGGAAGGAGAACTGGCCTGAGAAAGTAGGACACATTGGTTTCATCTTCTATCTCACTCGCAACTTGTTTCACAAGTCCTTCGGCTTCCGCAGGCATCCACAATTCTATCCTTGCTGCCAACTGTGGCTTCCATAAGATCAGTTAGATAACAGGTTAGAAATTTTCTTGCAAAGATCAGAAAGCCAAATTAGATGGGTGAAAACCGCAAGGAAGCAGATTTGGAAGACATTTTTGCTAGTCCCAGTCTATTCTAGAGTCAGTCTCTCTCTCTCTCTCTCTCTCTCTCTCTCTCTCTCTCTCTCTCTCTCTCCCTCTCCCTCCCTCCCTCTCTCTCTCCTCTGCCTGTGTGTGGGTTTAATGGCCAGCACACTCAGCGGTCCTCCTGTCCTGCTCCTGGGTGCTGGGCTTGCAGGCACGAGCATGCCCAACTTTTCACGTGGATGCTGGGCACCTGAACTTAGGACCTTGTGCTTGTGCAGGGAGTGCTCTCACCCACTGAGCCGTCTCCCAGCCCCTCCAGAACCTTCTCTTTTTTTGTACATTTATGATTACTTAGTAATTCTCTGGTTTTTTTCTTTTTTTATATTTTTATTGAAACTTTGTGTCTTACATACAACATTTCTCAATCCAATTTAGACTCATTACCCCTTCCATGCCCCTCCCCCAATGCGTGCTCATGCATTCTACCAAACATGACTTGTCTCTTTCTCAGTCTTTTTAAAGTTTTTCTATGCAGAGGTTTACTGCTCCTGGCAGAAGGTTACTATTCTAGAACTTTCTTAATCACACAGGGAACTTTCTTCTCTGGGAGCCATTCCAGCCAGGCTGATTACTAAACAGGTGGTCCTGCATGACAGGGACTGGCCCTAGGTCATAAAGGTCAACTTGAGGTTTCCATGGATGGAGAAGGGCCTTGGGAAGAGCCTGGTGAGATCATCAGTATGCTGGCCTTCCTGGGCTTTGTCCACATACTTTACCTGGCCCAGTGATGAGAGATGGTTTCTAAGGTCTAAGCGGGAGCAAATACCTGGGTTTGTGGTTTCTAGCAGCGCCTTGAGCTTCTGTGTCAGCAAGCAGACTGGAGGAAGGCACAGCCCTTTCTGCTAGGACCCCATGAGTGGAAAACATGTCTTAGGACCAGCTGAGTTCAGGGCTCCTCTGGCTCGGCTCCAGTGGGAAGATGGTGATGGTCAGACTGGCCCCTCCTGAGGTGCAAGCGCTCAGACAGGGAAGCCTTATGCCTCAAACCTGAGATCTGACCCTGCAAAGCTGGTGTGAGCGAAGCTTCCCTTTTACCTTTTCCAGGGGAGGAGCCAGTCCTGCCTGACTGGAGGGTCTTAGCTATGGACTCAGATCAAAGAAAACATTCCCTTACATGTCTTTCGAAGCATACCCATTGGTTCTAAGACCTCTCCTTTTGTTTCAGATGTTGGCGGGACTCTGTTCTATTCCACAAGAACTTGCTGGTTGTAGCTGGGCAGCTTTGGGCAGCAGCAGCTGCTGCTCCGTGCGGTCAAACCTCCTGTTTGTCCTCCCCGTACTCTCCACCGCACCTGCTTGCCCAGATGATTTTCTTCTATATAACTTAGGGAGGAGAAAAGATTTGGGGTAGAGAAATGCTAGAGAAGATGAAATGTCTTTTGCAAGGTGTGGTCCCGTTATTACTGGAAACCTGGCAGGCCACATTTTACCAGAGAAAAGGGGTCCCCTCTCAGGGTTCTTAGTCTCATTAATAAAAGAATTAAGAACTGCCGGGTGTGGTGGTGCACGCCCTTAATCCTAGCACTTGGGAGGCAGAGGCAGGTGGATCTCTATGAGTTCAAGACCAGCCTGGTCTACAGCGTGAGCTCCAGGCCAGCTGGGACTAAAGGGAGACCCTGTCTCAAAAATAAAAAATAAAAATTAAGAATGACACATAGGGCCGGGCGTGGTGGTGCACGCCTTTAATCCTAGCACTTGGGAGGCAGAGGCAGGCGGATCTTTGTGAGTTCAAGGCCAGCCTGGTCTACAGAGTGAGGTTCCCAGGACAGCTGGGGTTTTTCTACAAGGAGACCCTGCCTCGAAAGAAAAAAAAAAAAAAAAAAAAAAGAATGACCCATAGGAAGCTCAAGAACAATTTTATTATCGTTTAAAAGCAAAAACACGGGGCAGGCAAGCTGTAACTCTCAGCAGCTGCCTGGAAGAGGGAAAAAGGAAGAGAGAAAACTAGCTAGGCATGGAGGGTCAGCCAGCACCCACGTGGCAAGAGGAAGACAGCTTCAGAAAGAGTAAAAAAGCCCCAAAATACCAGAGAAAGCATATTTAGGCTCTGACCACCATCAGAAAGAAACAGAAAAGAAGCAAGATGAAAGGTATGACTTTGTGAGCTAGGACTCAGAAGGTGGACAGGATGCAGAAGATGGACAGGATGCAGAAGATAGGCCGGTCTCAGAAGATGATGGACAGGACTCAGAAGATGGACAGGACTCAGAAGATGATTGACAGGACTCAGAAGATGATGGGCAGGACTCAGAAGATGGACAGGACTCAGAAGATGATTGACAGGACTCAGAAGATGGACAGGACTCAGAAGATGATGGACAGGACTCAGAAGATGGACAGGACTCAGAAGATGATGGACAGGACTCAGAAGATGGACAGGACTCAGAAGATGATGGACAGGACTCAGAAGATGGACAGGACTCAGAAGATGATGGACAGGACTCAGAAGATGGACAGGACTCAGAAGATGATTGACAGGACTCAGAAGATGGACAGGACTCAGAAGATGAAGGACAGGACTCAGAAGATGGACAGGACTCAGAAGATGATGGACAGGACTCAGAAGATGGACAGGACTCAGAAGATGATGGACAGGACTCAGAAGATGGACAGGACTCAGAAGATGATGGACAGGACTCAGAAGATGGACAGGACTCAGAAGATGATGGACAGGACTCAGAAGATGGACAGGACTCAGAAGATGATGGACAGGACTCAGAAGATGGACAGGACTCAGAAGATGATGGACAGGACTCAGAAGATGGACAGGACTCAGAAGATGATGGACAGGACTCAGAAGATGGACAGGACTCAGAAGATGATGGACAGGACTCAGAAGATGGACAGGACTCAGAAGATGATGGACAGGACTCAGAAGATGGACAGGACTCAGAAGATGATGGACAGGACTCAGAAGATGGACAGGACTCAGAAGATGATGGACAGGACTCAGAAGATGATGCACAGGACTCAGAAGATGATGCACAGGACTCAGAAGATGGACAGGACTCAGAAGATGATGGACAGGACTCAGAAGATGATGCACAGGACTCAGAAGATGATGCACAGGACTCAGAAGATGATGCACAGGACTCAGAAGATGGACAGGACTCAGAAGATGAAGGACAGGACTCAGAAGGTGATGGACAGGACTCAGAAGATGGACAGGGCATCACAGAGCACCATGGTGGCTCCTTAGTGGCTGCAGAAGCAGCAAGGACTCTGGGAAGGAAAAGTGCATTATCTCATTGAGGAGATAATTATTCCTTCCACCTCTTTAGCCTGGTATCAGGTGCTCTGCCTTCTTGAGGGGGGTGGTCTCTAAGCCAGGTCATTGACTGGCCCAACTGGATTAACTCATGTTCTGTTTGGGGGAGCTTGGAATGTTAGGCCTTCACCCAGGCCGGAGAAGATAGATTTCATTCTCTTGACTAGGAGGAAATAGCTTTCTCCTAATGTTACTGTGACACTATGGACTGGTTTTGAGCTCAGCTGAGGATGGGGATGAACTGAGAAGGCAGGAGCTGAAGCTGAAGGAAACCATTCAAGGAACCAAGTGCTGGTATAACTGTTTGGGGCTTCAAGAGAAGATGTGTAGCTTGGGGTAATGAGACCCTTCTCTTCTCCTTTTCTTGAAACTAGCTCCCCTCTGATACTCAGATTAGATGGGTGGGAAACATCCATGAAACAGTCCCTAGATGTTGATGCACTCGTGAAGGACACGAGTAAAGGTGCGCTGAAGGGACAAGCTGAGTTGTGGTCATGGTAAGTGTGAGAGTTAGGACAGTGGACTTCTTGGAGACACCTCCTTAGAGACTGTGAGGGAGAGATGGGGCGCAGTGAGGAGAGCTGAGGTCATCATTAGTCTACTTGGTTTCAGCATTGACTTGACACAGCCCAGAGTTATCTGAGGGAATCTCAATATGGGGGGCTGCCTACACCAGTTTGGCCTGTAGCCGTGTCTGTGGGGACCTTTTCTTGGTTACTGATTAGTGTGGGGCCTAGCTCACTGGCGACACCACTCCTGGGCAGGTGGACCTGGCCTATATAAGAAACCTAACTGAGCAAGCGAGAGGGAGCAAGCCAGTAAGCAGCATCCTCCGTGGTTTCTGCTCCAAGCTCCTGTGCGAGCTCCTGCTCTGACATCCCTCAGTGATGGATGGTGACCTGGATGTGTGTCCTCCCCAAGTTGCCTTTGGTCATGGTGTTTACCACAGCAACAGAAAGCAAGCCAGAGCAATAAAGAGAGAGTTGAGTTCCCTAAGTGAACATTCTGGACTTAATGATGTCAAATGAAATTTATGAAGACAACATTGTAGACCTAGAACAGCACAAAGCATCCAGTGATAGCTCACATTCCTTGTGCCAGATAGCTGTGGACTAGGGACACTTCAAATGCTTCTATGGGCGTGACATGACTCAATTTTCACACCAGATTTGTTATGTATTAGTCAGGGTTCTCTAGAGAAACCGAGCTAATAGAATGTATATAACAAGAGAAAGGGATTTATTGTAAGGAACTGGCTCGTGGAGTTATAGATGATCTGCTGAGTGATGCAGACACCCAGGAGAGCTTATGCTTTAGTCTCAGTCCAAGTCAAAAGGCATGCAAGCCAAGAGAGCTGGTGATAGTGTTTCATTTAGAGGGCAAGAAGGCTTATACCCAGGAAGAGCCCATGTCTCAATTCAAGCCCAAAGGAAAAGAAAAAACAAAATAAAACAAACAAACAAGCAAACAACAATGTCCCAGTTCCTGAGCTGTCAGGCAGGAAGAATTCTCTTACTTACAGGAAGGTGACATTTTCTGTTCTTTTGAGACCTTCAGCTCACAGTAAGGACAACAATTTAATCAGTCAATTGATTTAAATATTAATCTCACTCAGGAAGACCCTCACTGTAATATCCAAGGTGTCTGGGTATTCTACGACCATTCAAAGTGACACACAAAATTAATCATCACAAAATAGGCCTGGGGCAACCCCAGAGTACAAGAAAGAGAAGGGAATGGCAGCTTCTAGCCTCAAGTGTCTGTAGATGTGTGTGCACTGGAGAGGGAGAGGGTTTGTAAAGAACAGCAGATCAAGGGCTGGAGAGATGGCCTAGCGGTAAAGAGCGCCGACTGCTCTTGCAGAGTTCCCGGGTTCGATCCCCAGCACCCACATGATGGCTGAGAACCGTCCTTAACTCCAGTTCCAGGGGAATCCCACACCCTCTTCTGACCTCCGCAGCATTGCACAACACAGGTGCACAGACCTGCATACAGACAGTACATTCATACACATAAAAAAATAAATAAAATGAAAATAAACCATTAAAAGAATAGCAGATCAAATAAAAATGTCATGAAGTGATGGCATTGGAGCTGATCCTTAGAGAACACAGGGGATTTTAAGAGAGATGGAAGGAAAAGATAGGAGAGTAGGAGGGGCCAGCGTGAGCCAAGTCAGGGTGAAGACACAGAGTGTCAGCCTTGCTTGCAGAGGCCCTGGGTCGGAGCCCAACATCACATAAATCAGATGCAAAATTCAAAGTCATCCTCAGCTAATATAGGAAGTTTGAGGCCAATCTGGGATACATGAGGCATTGTCTCAAAAAGAAAAAGGGGGGGAGGAGGAATGGGGAGGAGGGAGAAAGGGAGAAGAGGAAGAGTAGAGAAGTGGGAGAGGAAGAGAAAAAAGAAGAGAAGATTCTTCAAGCACTGTACACTGAGTAAGATAGGCAGCGTCCAGGCCCTGTTCCCGAGATGCAGACTGGAGTGCAGAATGACAGTGACGTGCAGAACGTGTCGGCGTAAGGAGCATCATCGCATTAGTAAATGTGTGGATTTGAAATGCTGTAGCTTTAGAGGAGAATAGGAAAGTTGATTTAGCTTAGTCAGAAACTGCACTAACCAAGGCTGTTCAGATAAGCAGCCCAGAGCACAGCAGGGGCCCTGACCCCAGCAAGGGAAGGGGCCCCAGGAGAGCCCAAGCTCACCATGCACAGCTGATTAGGTGGCCAGAGAAGGTCCAGAAGCCAGACCCTGCCTGCCCAGGACCTGGGCATGAACTCAGACAGCAGATCACCACCTGGCCATGAATGGGGACCTGAGAAGTGCAGAATGGCTTTGCTGTCACTGCCCCTCAGGGGACCTGCTGTAAGATGCCACTGCAGACGTCTCAGCTGAGAATGGCCAGACATACTGCCCCCACGACACTGGTTTGCCTGAAGTGCACACTGACCCTGCCAGCCACTGATGCTGCCCAGACCAGCCTGCCTGAGCTGCCACAGCCCCCGGTCTGAGAAAGATCCGCTTCAGCCAATCAGATGGCTTCTTGAACTCCCTGGTGTGGACCCCCTCTGCCACTTCCAAGAGGCTAAGAGAATGCCCTGTAGGTAAGCTGCCTTGGGGAATGGGCTAGGACAGGAGAGAATTAGAGTTATAGAATTAACCTGCATGGGAACTAATAAAATTAATTTTTGTTTATTCTTGTATGTGTATGGATGTACTGTCTGCATGTAGGTTTGTGCACCCATGTCATGCAATGCCGCAGAGGTCAGAAGAGGGCATCAGATTCCCCTGGAACTGGAGTTAAAGACGGTTCTCAGCCACCATGTGGGTGCAGGGGATCGAACCCGGATCCTCTGCAAGAGCAGTTGGCGCTCTTAACCACTAGGCCATCTCTCCAGCCCCAATAAAATTAATTTTGTTACGATATTTGTGTCCTGGGTTCCTCTGGACTTAGTCCTTGCTAGCCCATGCTCATGGCAGTTGGGAAGGCTCCCCTGCTCCTCACACCCCCCCCCTTTGCCCCCCTCTTAGCCTCCCACCCTGTCAGCATCTGAGGAAGCAGACACAAAGGCATCGGCTTCGGCTGCTAGGCAGGTACAGTCTTCAAAGGCTTCAGCCCCAGGGGAGCTTTGGAGTGTAGCTGTTTGGAGATGCCCTGAGTTAGGGCAAGGGTTCTGTTCCTGACACCCCAACAGGGGCAAGCATGGGATGCTGGCTGCCTGAGGAAAGCCCCTGTTGCTAGACACAGTGCATGTGCAGCAGGGAAAATTACAAAGCAGAAGAGCAGCTCAGAGCAGACAACATGCCCAGCAGGCGGAGAAA
Organism: Rhizomys pruinosus; assembly: GCA_009823505.1. Lineage (NCBI taxonomy): Eukaryota > Metazoa > Chordata > Mammalia > Rodentia > Spalacidae > Rhizomys > Rhizomys pruinosus. Next base: position 678,480 of record VZQC01014772.1, on the reverse strand, counting down.
TCAGTACTGAAAAGGATCTTAGAGCGTATCCTGCAGGTAAAATACCAAAGGGCAGGGGCTGCAGCCCATGTTTGACCCAAACCCAGAAGGACATTCGAGGTCCACCACTGGGGTCTTTGTGGGACAGCACCTCAGACAGTAGACTTAGCCCCAAGGGAGACAGAGAACCTCTGCTAACTTTTGCATGAGGAATAGCAGGATTCTGGAAGGCACATGCAGGCCCTGGATATGATGAGACAGCTGATGGGGTGGGGGGTGGGGTGGGGGGGACAAGCAACGCAAGGACAAAGACCTGGAAGGTCCCAGCACCTGAGAAGCTGGGGGGAAGAATCGTGGAAAGAGATGGAGAAAAGGTAGAAAGAGGCAGGAGACTTGAAGGCCAAGGACATAGAAAGTTCTAGATTGAAGGTGGGATGGCAACTAGCAATTCTAAGCCAGGGGTGGTGGTGCACTTCTTTAATCCCAGCCCTTGTGAGGCAGAGACAGGTGGATCTCAGTGAGATGAAGGCCCGTCTGGTTTACATAGTGAGTTCCAGGCCAGCTGAGGCTACAGGGAGACTCAGTCTCAAAGCAAAACAAAACAAAAGAAAACAAAATAAAAGTTCTCCCTAAGGGCAGAGGGGCTCCCAAGCCTCATCCCTACCTGAGGGGCTACAAACATCAGTGGCTTCCAGGAAGGGAGAGTCCATTTTCTTTACGGTGTGGCTCCTGAACAGTGTTCCAGTGTGGGCCCCACCCTGCAAGCATGTGGACAATACAAATTGGACTCAGTGGGTTATTAGAAGGAAAAAAAAGAGTGAACAGGAAGTTGAGAGGGGCGGGGAGGTAGGGAGTAGATCTTGGAGGGATTAGGGGGAGGGGAGGCAAATATAAAAAAATACATTATATGAAATTCTCAGAGGATTAATAAAAATAATATATTTAAAAGCAAATATTTTTAGTTTTTACTTTAAAAAGCAAAAAAGGGAATGGAGAGATGACTCAGCAGGCAAGAGCACTGACTGTCCTCTAGTGGAGGACCCAGGTCTGATTCCCAGCACCCACATGGCAACTGACAATGATCCATGATTCCAGTTCCAGAGGATCCGACGCCGTCTTCTGACTTCCATAAGTATTGCACAGCACGAGTGCACTTACATACATGCAGCCAATACACTCATACATAGAATGAAAAGAATAAATAATTTTTTATTTACTTTTTTTTTACTTTTTTTAGTATTTTTGAGGCAGGGTCTCCCTTTTAGTTCCAGCTGTCCTAGAGCTCGCTCTGTAGACCAGGCTGGCCTTGAACTCACAGACCTCCGCCTACCTCTACCTCCCGAGTGCTGAGATTAAAGGCGTGCACCACCAAGCCGGGCTATAAAATATTTTTTTAAAAAGCCAAAAAATATCTTCATAAACTTGTGGGAATAATTTCAGAAAAGAAACACGGCAGATATGAGATAGCATTAGATTGAAATAACAGATGCTGTCGCATGTACTTGGCCGCCCCTCTGGACCAGCACCGTGCTGGGTGAGACGCATGCTGAATTTCATGCAATTTTCACAAGAACTGCATATGAGTGCATATGAGTATCATTTTCCTCATTTGTGAGATGAATAAACTGAGAGTTAGAGATATTAAATAATTTCAGGATACATACCCAGCTAGGAAGCACAAAAAGATTCAGACCTAACAGCAGACAAGAAAGAGAAGCAAAAAGTACAGTAATAGGATCTCTCTCTCTCTCTCTCTCTCTCTCTCTCTCTCTCTCTCCCTCCTTTTTCTTGCTTTTGTATGTGGGAGAGCATAAATGCTTTATAGGCTGAGGAGGCATGGCAGAAGTTGAACAATTAGAAGTGACAATGAAGCAAAGACAGTCAGGGGAGGGAGGAGATGATGGAGCTGGTGGGGAGAGGGAGCACTAGCACTGAGAAGTCTGCCCAGTAGCTTTTCTACCTCCCATGAAATAAATATAAAAAGAAGATCCTGGGGAGGAGGAAGTGGCTCCTGGCCCCTCTTGTAAGGGAGGGGCTTGTATGGTTGCCGTGGACACCTAGGGGGCATTAACTTGCTACTGGACTTGGTTGGAGCCTTCGAGTGAGGGACGAGTTGAGAGTACTTCTGAAGCAATGACTGGAGGACACCAGTGAGTCTAGACATTCACTTGCTCTGGGAGGGCTAGGTTTCAGACTAGCCTGAAACCTAGCCCTCCCAGAGGGCTAGTCTGAAACCCAAGAGGTCAATCCTGGCTCTGTTCCTAGCCCTGTAATGGTTGGCTTCTGGGCAAACCTGGAGACTCTAGGGATTCAGCTCTGGTGGTAGAGCCAGTAGATACCCACTTGCCCAGTGCAGGAGGTATAAAGGTGGCTAGAGACTCCCTGTGGCTCTTGGGGAAAGCACAGTGCATTGCTAAAGGCCTCATCCTGGTCTCAGGGCAGACATCCAGAGTGAAGCAAACTTCCCCGAGGCTCATGGAATCACCCCCTTGGCAGGCAGTGCCCAGTGGCCAATGGTACAGATCTGGTGCTCAGGATATCAGGAACTCAAGCTGACTCTGCCTCTGAAGGCTGTGTGGCTTTGTTTAGGTGATAGCACTCTCTGGCCTCAGTTTCTCCTGCTTCGTTTGCAACAGAAAAAATGCTTATGGGGTAAATTCGAAGTCAGTTGGGATAGAGAGTAGGATCCTTAATGTCCAGTGAGGGGATCTGGCTTTTCTAAAGGGGGGTAGGGGGTCAAGAACGAGGTTCTCAAAGAAGCTCCCTGAAGTGGTACACACTTATAAGCCCAGTGCTGGGGAGCTGAAGCAGGAGGGCGCAAAGAATGAACGGAAGAATGAGGTTCTGGTCTCTTCCCACCCCAGGAATAAGGATAAAAGTCCCACGGATTTTCGGGAAACCTGTGTGAACTGGTCAGCCTGAGACCCTGTGATGCTAAGAGACACCGTGCCTTCTGTCTACCCCTCATCCCATGCTCTGGTTGCTGGCCAAGCTTCTGGGGTTGCTGATTGCCACCTGGGTCTCGGCCAGCTCCACAGCCGAGAGCTCCCTGCAGCCTGTGCACTTCACAGTGGCAGAACCCAGAACAGACCCAGAGCAGCCGGCTCTCTGGCTGCAGGCAGCTTGGGTCCTGCCCTCTCCAAGGATCTGGGATTTATTTAGCCTGTTTCCGTGGCAGCGGCAGCATCTGCTTCCCCACGAGGCTGAATGAGTCATGGCCACCCACGCTAACCCTTGGCACAATGGAACCCTGCTGGGGACCACATGGAAGATGCCCTGTGCTTTCTCCTGCCTCGTGGCTTTCTGCCCCGCATTAGTCCCCATAGAGACTGCCCCGGGCAGAGCCCTGGGAAGGCTTTACCCACCCCCCAGAAACCTTGACGGGTCTCCCAAGAACTGTCAGGGCTGCTTCAGCTGACCAGGGCGGCCTAACTCGGTTGCTGCCAGCGGTGCAAGGCTTCTTGGGTGAGGAATGCAAAGTTTGGGACTCCAAGTCCTGTGCTCTTTTTATCATCACAGTTTCAGCCTGCAAGCTGGTCTCTCCATGGCTACCCCTGTACCCATATTGGCCAATGGTTCCTTCTGGCTCAGTCCAGGGCCTTGTTTATGACGTGCAGCAGCCCTTCCTCTCTCTGCAGCAGCCCCAGACTTTTCATCCTTTCTGTAGTGGTAATCTGAAAAAAAAAAAAAATCAGTTTACACGGTATCATCAACAGGTAATCTCAAAGGTCTGGCCTTTCCCCTTGACCTGGAGAGGCAGAGCAGCCTTAGCGATTGCTCATCAGGAGCTGCATTGCCTGGGAACTTGTTAGAAATGCTCATTCCCCGAAGTAGCCCACATGAACTAGATGGCTACACTGGGACTAGGGTGACAATCTGTGACTCAGATGCCTGGCAGAGTTTGTAGGCCCCGGTCCAAGGGAAGGGTCTGCAGCCTTCTCCATGGTAGGAGGTGGGGGTTGGGGGCAGTGAGGCATTTGGTCCTTGCTTCTCTCTGGGCTCCCAGCACAGTTGCAAGCATCTCTGAGCCACATTGAAGGGCCTTCAGGAATCAAAGAGCCACTTCGCTCCAACTCTGGGGCCAGAGTTCTCCTATGTCCTTTCTCCAAATTACCTGAGTCACGTGCAAAGAACTGATGTGGCTCTCCTGTGCAGAAAAAGGTAGCAGTATCTCACCTGCTGCAGAGACGGTCTTGAAGGCAAAAGGAAGCCCATCCTTTAGAAATGAGCTATCTAGCCTTTATGTTCCCTAACAGCTCAAGGCCTCCAGTGGAAGAAGAGATACTGGTGATACTTATGAAGCCACATACATTACTCTGCTCAGCTTTCTTTTAACATTGACTGGTTGCCCTCTGTACTAAATGGGTCTCCAGCTCTCAGAGAACATGCAGAGTGTGGGAACCTTACCCAGGCAGCAAACAACCCTGAAGTCGGAATGGCTTAGGAGAACAAAACTTGTCTTGGAACATTTCTTACCCTAAGAGGGTGTATTCTGCCCACAAAGCTTGCAGAGCTTTGGAGGCAAGACCAGAGTCTTAAGCTGCCTTTGTCACTGCAGGGGATGGGAAGGAGGCAGCTGGAAGGAGACAGGCATGGCCCCCATGTGAATCTTAGCACCTGTGCCTCCATCTCCTTGGGCACAATTACTCTCAGGGTTTTCCTACCTTCAAGGAGGCAGAAAATGCAAGGGAAAGAATGGTACAGTTGGATATTCAGTCTTTACTACTTGGAGCTGGAGAGATGGCTCAGTGGTTAGCAGAATTGGCTGCTCTTACAATGGACCAAAGTTCAGTTCCCAACACCCACATGGTGGCTAACAACTGTCCTTAACTCCATTTCCAGGGAAATCCAACGCCCTTGTGCCTTCTTCTGGCTTTGCATGCACATGGTGTACTTACATACACACAAGCAAAACACTCATGCACATTAAATAAATAAACAAAAAAAATGAAAGACTACTCTGTGCTGGATATCTTTAGCTGTCAACTTGACACACCTGGATTGAGGGACTCTCAGCTGGGGAATCTCTTCCATTGGACTGGCTGGCCCGTGGCCATGTCTATGGGCCATTTTCTTGATTGCTGGATGATGTGGGAGGGCCCCACCCACTGTGGCAATGCCACCCCTGGGCAGGTGGTTCTGTACTGTATAAGAAAGCAGGTTGATGGAGCAAGGGCCAGAGGAGTAAGCCAGTAAACAACATTTCTCCATGGCCTGTGCTTCAGCTCCTGCCTCCAGGTTCCTGTCCTGAGTTCCTACCTTGGGCTCTCAGTGATAAACTGTGACCCAGGAGTTAAGAGCTAAATAAACCATTTCCTCCCCAAGTTGGTTTTGGTCAGAGTGTTTTGTCGCAGCAATTGAAAGCAAACTAAAACACTATCCAAGGACCACTTGTGTCATTCACATATTTTGTGTGTATATGTTGTTTCACATGTGTGTATGGTATATGTCCAGTGTCATCTTCAATCACTCTCTACTTTATATGTGATATAAGACTGCTCATGGAACCTGAAGCTCACAAATCTGGCTAGACTGGCTGGCCAGCTAAGCCCCAGGGTCCTCCTGTCTCAGCCTTCCCAACGCTAAGAGGTGCACACTGCCATACCCGGCTGCTTATGTGGTGCCAGGGATCCAAACTCAGGTCTTCACCATTGCCTGGCAAGCAATTTACCTAGTGATCCATCTCCCCAGTCCACACATGTTCTTTAATAACACATGCAGAACAATTACCGTGTACTAGGCATGGGGCTGGGCCCTAGGAGTGTGACATTCTAGATGGTGTCCCACTGTAGGGTACACCATCAACATTGTACCCAACATGAATAGTGCCCCCTGGAGTTGGGTGGCAGAGTAGCCCTGCCGTCTTTTCTTCCGCTCAGCAAGCACAGCAGGGATGTTTTTGAGATGCTCATTGACACATGTGTGGTGTCATACACGTGCTCTTGGAACTATGTAGTGAATGGTTGAAAAGGTTATCCACTATGCCCCTCAATCCCTGCCTTCATGGAGTTTATAATCTGTTGAGTCAAAGTTATCAAAGAGGCTGAAGAGATGGCTCAGTGGTTAAGAGCACTGGCTGTTCTTGCAGAAGACCCAGGTTAGAATCCCAGCACCAACCGGGTGTTGTGGCATGTGCCTTTAATCCCAGCACTTGGGAGGCAGAGGCAGGCTGATCTCTGTGAGTTCAAGGCCAGCCTGGTCTATATACCGAGTTCCAGGCTAGCTGGGAATAAAGGGAGACCCTGTCTCAAAAAGACCAAAAATAAATAAATAAATAAATAAACAAATAAATGAATGAATCCCAGCATCAACATGGAGGCTAACAACTATCTGTAACTCCAGTTCTGGGGGATCTGATGCCCTCTTCTGTCCTTCATGGACACTGCATGACACGGGTGTAGTTACATACATACAGGCATGACACACATACGCATGTAAAAAAAAGTTATACGTTCACACCCACAATCTCAGCACTTGGGAGGCTGAAGTGAGAGTTTGACGCCCCCTGGGCTACAGAGTGAGACTGCCTCAAAAACAGACGGACATGCAAGTGACTAGCTGAAGCTTGAAAAATATGCCATATAGAGTGACATGCAGGTCAAGACCACATAAGCCCCGGCCCCAGAGAACCAGGGATGGATGGGTTTGACATTAGGTGGAGCAAGAAGCTCTTGTTATATTACAAAATGAAAAACTAGGCCCAAAGATGTCGGTGGGCCTTTCCAACACAGGCTGAGTGCAGCAAACTGCTGGGTCTCTGGGCTTGGTAGTTTCATGTGTTGTTTCTTTTTCCTCTCCATGCAAATAACTAACAGAACTTTACATCTATGCAGCACTTTACAGTTTTCAACCACTTTCATATGTAACCGCATCTTCTCTTTGAAAGACTTAAAAGCTGCACCCTCCCCCTAGGCCGCCCCCTCCACCCCCAGCACCCAGCCTCAGAATCCGGTCTACTCTTGCTGTTCCCTCCCCTTCATCTCTGGTGAGAGATGTGGGATGTGTTTTGTTGAGGGTGGAACATTTCGTTCTCCCTGCCCAGCCCTGCCTTCCAGCCCTTTCCTCACATCCACTGCCCACCTGCAGGGGGATGCTGCATGGAAAGCTGGGCATTTCAGAAGGGCAGGGCGTCTGCAGGGCCACAGGAGAGCCCAGTCTTAGCAGGGGTGGACCTGGAAAGGTGGAGGATGGTTGAACCAGAACCTTCTTCCCCTGCAGGCAGGCACAGGCCTCATTACTTTCACTTGAACTTGCAAGTGAAAACAATTACATAAGCTTCCCATCTGGCTTCCAGGGTGCTTTTGAACCGATTCCATCCCAAGTCCATTAGTTTTATGGGACCTCAGAATATAGGGCAAAGTTGGAGTGTATCACTATCGCTCTGGCACCCCACATTCTTTGCTCCTCCTGCACCTCACTCTGTCTCTCTAGCCTTCCCTCTCTCACCTGTCTTCCTTCCTCTTCAGCAGGTCTTTCTCCACCAAGCTTTCCCTCATCTAACAAGCATCTCCTGGGAGTTCACTCTGTACCAGGCCCACAAACCCTGGCCCTCCACTGTGGATCGAGTGAAGCCTAGTCAGGAGGCCTTCCCTACTCTACTCTTCATTCTCTCTCTCTCTCTCTCTCTCTCTCTCTCTCTCTCTCTCTCTCTCTCCTCTCTCTCTCTCTCAGCATCTTCCTCCAGTTCCTCTGTGCACCAGGCGATGAGCTAAGGTTTTACTGGAATCCTTTCAGCCAACTGTGTTTGATCGCTTGCTTGCTTGATTTGTTTTTGTCTTTGAGATAGAACCTGGCTCTGTAGCTCAGGTTAGCTTCTCACTTCAGAGAATTATCCTATTTCACCCTCTCCAACATCTAATTTCTAATTTTTTCACATCTCACATTATCATCTTATTATTACACTATATCTACCTTATAGATAATAAAATACATGCCCTACCAGGCCCTCTATCATATATATTATATACCATATATACATTATTATAGACACATATATATCTTCCATGTAGGGAGATAATGGCTCAACAATTGTTGGAGGTCACACGGCTGGGACAGACAAGATACTCTGCTTCCGGCATCTTGCTGCCCTGTCGTGACACTCCCTTCCAAATGTAGTGGTGACATCTATCCTCAGACTAAACGAATAAAGAAAGAAGTCTTTAGCACTCTCTTTACCATATTTTCCTGCTGAGACTGAGCTTTTTTGAATTGGAAAGTACATATTTATGGTGTATATGTTTGCATAGGCACATACAATGTGGTGGGATAGTGAGTTATTTAACATGTATTGAACACACTTATTTTTTGTGTTGAGATGACTTAAAATCTACTCAGCAATTTTCCAGGGTATGAAAGATTGCTATTATCTATGAGAGTTACCGGTGGTTTTTTTTGTTTGTTTGTTTTTTGTTTTTTTTTAAGCAGTGAGTTTCTTTCTAGAAACCACAGACTTGTGTACCTTGGGCATCATTGTCTCCTCATATTCTGGGAATCTGAAAAAGTGGGTGTGATATTTTGATTATTTCTCCACTTCATAGAGGGTATGGACATTCTTTTTTAAAAATACAGGGCATCATGTAGCCCAGGCTGGCCTCGAACTCCTTATGTAGCCAAGGATGACCTTGAACTTTTGATCTTCCTGCCTCAACCTCCAGAGAGCTGGGACTACAAACTTCCACCATCATCACAGCTGGTTTGAGATGGTGGGGATTAAATCAAGGGTTTCATGCATGCTAGGCAAGAAGACCATCAACTGAACGACACTTCCAGCCCTCGTTCTGTTTTGTTTTGAGACAAGATCTCACAGTGCATCAAAAGCTAGCTTAGAACTTACTAGATAACCCAATCTGGCTTTGAACTTGTGGCAATCCCTCTGCCTTAGCCTTTTGGTGCTGAGATCGCAGGCATTAAGCCGCCATGGCTAGTTGAGAAATCTTTTCTGATTCTACCTCTGTAACCTGGTAAAATGCCTGGCCCCAGGGAGTTCAGTTCTAGAAGGACGGAGTACATGGGCTGGTTCAAAAGGTGAAGAGGTTTATGCTGCTGATGAAGAATAGCCAATTTCCACATTTGTTGAATCCCACCCATAACTTTTTTTTAGAACTGGGTCTTAATGTCAGAGCCATAGATGCAACCAAAATAACTCAATGCTCAGTGACAGAAAATTAAAGCTGAGCTGCAGAAATGTTTCCAGCTAACATCAGGCATAACAGACATATCTTTTCCAGGACAAATTCCCCTCCCCTCTCCTCTCTCAGGTAGTACATGCTTCCTAAATGTCTTCTGACACATTTCTACCCACAGGGATGGAAATTACAAAATCATTGGCTCTTTTGTATAAGATAAGCCTTTGTGGCCCTACTCAACTGACCCCAGGTGACCCTAACCAAGGCTGGGCCAACCAGAGTCCATCCTCAAGAGGTTCAGGCCTGTGACCTACATCTCTGAGACAGCATCTCCACGGTGACCGTGGAAGAGGTCGGTGCCCAGTACATCCCCTCATACCTCAGTGCAAGACCCCATCTGTTCTACCTTAACACAGCACCTTTCCTTCCGTGGGTTCTTTTACGTAGTCTGTTGCCCCGTGGTCCCCAGACGGTCAAGGTGCCACTGCTCATCTGACGTCCCTGACTCTTTCTTTTTACATCTTGCTCTGTCTGCTAAAAGTCAAAAGATCAAGAAGAGTTGAGTCATTTTCTTCCAAAGATTTCACCCAGCTTCCTTCAGGGCCATCAACAGAATCTTTCTTCATTTTAGAACAGGAATAGTGTTTCAATTCTGCAGCCCCTACCCCTAACCTCCATCGTCACCAGCTCTGCTGTTCAGAGCCTCAAGAGTGGCCCGTTTATACCGGACACTGTGACAAGCCCTAGCTAATTTCAGTAAAATTCCTCCAGCTAGGAAGGAGGTGAACTTAAAACCAACAAATACAAGCCATATTTAGCTATTTTTGTACTGTACACTTACTTCATATACTAGAGTCTAAAGTTTCAGGGAAGAGATATGGGTGAACATCTTTGTATGTCCTCCACTCAATACATTTACACTCAGTAAATACTTAGTAAACTCAAGTTTGATTCATGAATGAATCATTCAGTCATCTTTCTTATGTTAAATATAAAAGTAATGATTTAATGCTGGGAGTGGTGGCACATGCCTTTAATCCTAGCACTTGGGAGGCAGAGGCAGGTGGATCTTTGTGAGTTCAAGGCCAGCCGGGTCTACAGAGTGAGTTCCAGGACAGCTGGGACTACAGGGAGACCCTGTCTCGAAAAGACCAAAAAAAAAAAAAAAGTAATGATTTAACCATCATGAACCAAATAGTTAATTCTGCTAGGAAATAGTCTAAGGTACACCATTATATATATATTATTATATATAATTATATATAATGTATATATGTTATATACATTATATATAATATATAATATATTTCCAAATTTGTATCCTATAGAGAAAAATCTCCTGTCTTCCTCATCAAAAATTGATTAACCCTGGGGCTGGAGAGATGACTCAGTGGTTAAGAGCACTGACTGCTGTTGCAGAGGACCTGGGTTTCATTCCCAGGAATGGTAGCTACCAGGTATCTATAACTCCAGTTCTAGAGGTCTGATGCCTCTTCTGGGCTCTACAGGCATTGATTGCATGCACAGGTGCACTTACATGCAGGCAAGCAAAACATGCATACACTTTTTTTTTTAATATATTAGCCCCTTAGTGGTGTAGAAAGGTCTCAAGTTAAGCAAAAATAGAATTTGTCCAGATAGAGGAGGGGCCTTTTGAATGGCCAGTAAGTGTTCATTCAGTCTGGCATAGAAAATGGCTCAGAAACAATGGGTATGGAAGCCCTCTCTACCCCTCCACTACCCAGGTTAATTCAGAAAGAAGAGGTCATGGTCATGAGTGGTACAGATGCATAGGTAGTGAACTGAGGAAGCTCCTTTGAGGTGGCAGGTCTGGCAGAATGTGTGTGGAAACAGAGAAGCCTTATGGGTCTATAGAGGGAACCAACAAGGGGAATGTGGGCCCCAAAGCTAGGACATGGGGAGGGCTTCTTTTTGCACGCAGACTCCATTCAAGGCAGACTGGGTGTCTAATGAGATGTCCTTGCTGGCCTTCAGCTATTCTGTGAAGGAAGACAATGTATTCTCAGAGAAACACAGGGACAGGAGCCCTGTGAGCCTGGAGAGCGCTGGGTAGATGTATGAGTTACTTTTGCATTTCTGTGACCAAAACAACCTGAAGGGAGGAAAGATTTGTTTGGGCTGAGAATTTCAGAGCTATTGATCCATGTTCTGGGGAGGGTGTGTTGGACAGGACAGTTCATATGGTGGTGGCCAGGATCCATGTCCTGGGGAGGGTGTGATGGACAGGACAGTTCACATGGTGGTGGCCAGGATCCATGTCCTGGGGAGGGTGTGATGGACAGGACAGTTCACATGGTGGTGGCCAGGAAACAGAGACAGGAAGGCAGCAGGAACTCCTTCCTTGGACCCTTTTCTTTCTTCTCTTTCCAGAATGGCTAATAAACAGGACACCATCTTTGGAGTGGCTGCCTTCAACTCCCAGCAGCCGGAGCCCTTGGCTTCGCTTTCCACTTCCTGCCCCCTTGTTCACTGTGTTTTCATGAAGGGGTGGGTTTTCTATGAACACTCTGAGATTCCTTTAGTCTCGTTTTTAGTTGTTGTTGTTTTTTTTTATTCTATAAGTCCGAAAAATTGCCAAAATTAGGAGACATTTGAATGTTCCTCCTCAAGCCCAGAAAAGATTTCTGCTGTTGCTATGTTTAAAAGCCCAGCAGCAACTTGTTTTGGCTTATGTCTTGCTGTTATATAATAAATATGTTGTTAAGCTTTGGAGCTTGAATGCTGTTTGCAAGGATGAAAATGGTGGTCTCATAATGATGTGTGCCCCGGGCATGCTTTGAAGAGGGCAGGAAGAAGACACTAGAGTGCTCAGAAGTGTATTCAAAGGGGGGCATGTGCTGAGATTTGAATGGCTATTATGTTCCCAAAGGAAACAATAGGGTAAAAACGGAAAAGGAAAGAGAAAGAAAAGAAGCTATGCGTTAATACAAAGGAACCATGTCATTAGCAACCAGGGAAGAGCTGGTTTTAGTAAGACAAAGACTCAGGAGAGGTAGACTGGTCTGTTGAAAAAAGGAGATTTTATTAGCTCTGTGTTATGTAACCATTTTTCCCAATCCCAGCTGCTTAAGATAACATCCATTTATTATCAGGCAGCTGTGTGGGTCAGAAGTGCAGCCACTGTTACGGTTTAAATACACAGTGTCCTTATAGGCTCCATGTTTGAATACAAAGTGTCCTTATAGGCTCTATGTTCAAACACTTGATCGCCAGCTGGTGGCACTGTTTGGGTAGGTTGTGGAGCCTTTAGGAAATAGAAAGATCCTGGAGGTCATTGGGGGTGGGCCTTAAGGCCTGATAGCCTGGCCCCACTTCCTGTTTTCTCTCTGCTTTCTAAGTGTGGATATAATGTAACCACCTACCCTCTTCTGCTTGCCATCCATCCTGGTTCCTAGTCTCTGTCTTGTCTTTCCTGCCATGATGGATTGTATCCCTTAGCAAAGGTCAGCCAAAACAAACCCTTTTTCTTTTACCTTGGCTTTGCTGGGTTATTTTATCACAGCAAGGAGAAAGTAAATAAGACAAGCCCAACATGGTTCTCTGCTTGGCTAAAACCAAGCTGCTAGCTGAGATGGGATCTCCCCTAAAGCAGGACCGAGATTCAGTGTTTCTTGCTACCTGTTACTCCCTTCCATTTCCTCAGCACATGGCCTCTCTGTTTTAAGGACACCCCCTCCCGTACCCCCCCCACCATGTCATCAGGATCTGGCTCTGCACTCTGTTCAGCAATGGACTCTGCTCAGCAAGGTGGTCTTTATAACCTTGTCAAAAGAATTCAGATGAGTAGAGGGTAGATTTTATTGAAGAATAAAGTCATGCACACTGTTAAAGAGTAACAGTGAACAACTTTATACTTTTTCTGAAGTCTCTAAATTAGAACAAGCAGATTTTCTGGAGAGGCTTTTCCTTTCCAGATGATGGCCACGCCCATTTAGATAGACTTTTTACTGGAAGAGGCAATAGTTTGTTCTTGTTCTTTATAAGAAACCCTTTGGCTAGGACTGGGGATATAGCCCAACTGGTAGAGTTCTTACCTAGCATTCATGAAGCTAGGCTTTTGTTACTAGGAGCATATTTTGGGTGGTTCTCTATTTTGATTGACAGATTAAGTTATACAACCATTTTTCAACTGGTCATCTCCCTTCCCACAATGCATCTGTTTTTGTAATTCTATGCATACCCAGTTATGCAAACGCATAAGATAGTAAATAGGAGATTCTCCCTAAAAGTTTACTTGGGGACACAGTTTTGCCTTCTTAGACATGCACCCCAAACCAGTTCTAGTTGAATAGCCTTTTTACTCATGTACCTGGATGAGAATGATTGAAGAGAAGCTATGTTTGGTGGTCATTAAACTTATTCCATTGTTCATAAATGAGTATATGTGTAGCTAGATGCATGCTGTGGTCCTACTTGCTAACAAGTTGCTAGGTGCTTTGTTGATAGAGGGGTGTACCTTCAAGCGAGAGCCCTAAGCTGCCAAATGCATATTTGAAGAGGGGGTGTGTGCACAGCTGTTTTAGTTTCTTTTCAATTGCTGTGACAAAACATTCTGACCAATACCAACTTGGGGAGGAAGAGGGTTATTTGGCTCACATCTCCCAGGTCACAGTTCATTGAGATAAATGGGAATACAGAAACTGTCCTTACAGATGCCATTTTATACATCCCAGGCCCAACTTCATCTTGTGATGTTCTATTTCTTTAAAGACATACCCAAAGGAACTTAAGGATCAGTTTCACTTTACTGGAAATCATATGTGCCCCTGAAAGCCTGGCCCTAACTGCTGACTCTCATTTTTGTACTTGGCTTGCTTGCGTCTTGCTACTCCTTGATTGGTATTAATTTTGATATTAATTCTGATTGGCTATTATATTTATAAAAAGCTGTGTAACCCATTTCTCCGGGCCACACTTCTCTGAGTCTGAGTGTTAGGCCCAGCCATAAGTAATAAACCGCTCTTTAAATTCCACGTGGTCCAGCAAATTGTCTCTCCATTGTGACCCCGTAGCATTCATCACTTAGGGAGTCCAAGGTAAGAACTCAGGACAGGAACCTGGAGGCAGGAGCTGAAGCACAGGCCATGGAGGAATGCTTCTGACTGGCTTGCTCCCCGGGCCCATGCTCAGCCTGCTTCCTTTTTTTTTTTTTTTTAATTTATTTTTGTATGTGTATGAATGTTCTGTCTGCATGTAGGTCTGTGCACCCGTGTTGTGCAATGCTGCGGAGGTCAGAAGAGGGTCTCGGATTCCCCTGGAACTGGAGTTCTCCTGGAATTGGAGTTACAGACTGTTCTTAGTTGCCATTTGGGTGCTGGGGATCGAACCCGGGTGCTCTTAACCGCTAGGCCATCTCTCCAGTCCTCAGCCTGCTTTCTTATTGAAAGGCTCTTCTTGACACAAAAAGGCCAGATCAGACCAAATTAACAAAGTACAAAACAGGTGCATTAGGAGCAGCTCCTAGGTGGGTTCACTGGTCCTGAAGATTCAGCAGGGCCAGGGAAATCACATGGCTGGCCTGGGGTGGGGGGTTTTTATAGGGAGCAGGTGAGGAAAGATGATGTCACAGCCAGGAATCCCATTTGTGTCCTTATGGTCAGGGGCAAGCATCTGGGCAGAGACATGGGCGGGCCGAGGAGATGACAATGAGTCGGCCATGTCCAAGTATGGTCATGGGCCGAGTCCTCTGGTGGGCTGGTGACACTGGGGAGGCAGGTTGCATCAGCTGCCTGGAATGCGGAACTAGGCCTTTGATGCCTTTCCTCTGTGTGGAGGTCTCCAGCACAGGCCTTTGGGTGGAAGAGAAGGGTGAGACCTTCTTGGTCCATGCCATCTTAGCCTTTGTCCTGAACACAGACCCAACATCTATACAGTACAGAATCACCTGCCCAGGGGTGGCATTGCCCACAGTGGGCTGGGCCCTCCCACATCACTCAGCAATCAAGACAATACTCCACAGACATGGCCACAGGCCAGTCCAATGGAGGAAATTCCCCAGTTGAGGCTCCCTCAACCCAGGTGTGTCAAGCTGACACTAAAAATATCCAGCACAATAGCCTTAACCAAGCGGAGTTCTAGGTTGCTAAACTATTCCCTGTGCTTGCCTGTCTCAGATCATACCCAGTGTCCTCCAAGCCTGTTACCATCCAACTAGCTGCCTAACTCCAAGAAAACACTCTCATGCATCCAATCTATCTGATTTCTTTAACCTGTAGACCTGCTTTTAAATACCTCATCTGATTAAGTCAGACTCGCCCACCTCAAAGGAAGGAATTACACAGGGTATTACAGCAGGAGGCAGGAATCTAAAGTGTCCTTAGAATTCTGTCTACCACCATGATCAAACTTTACTACTAAAGCAGGGAGCCATGTGAGAAGTATAACCGACATTAAGAAAAGGCCGAATCAGTCCGAATTAAAAAGTATATAAAGGTAGGCATTTATTCCAGGAAATGCAATCTCTCTCGGGCGAATCCACAGCTACCAGCCATCCTGAGGGCCGTGGAAAGTGTGCTTCTGAGAGGCGGGGAGAGCCTTTTATTGGGGGAAAGGGGGATGGTAACTTATTGGAATCTGGCCAATTAGCCAGGGGCTCAGATCTGGAGGTGAGTCTTAGGTACAGAGGTCTCATGGGAATCTGGCCTGACAGGAAAAGGAGGGTCTTTCTTGTCTTGGCTTTGCCCCTGGCCTGACCCAACACCATGGTGTATAATTTTAATACACATCACAGAATGAATTTTTATGCACATATACTCTCCAATTCTTGTGTTGAAGCTCTAACCAACAATGCGGTGGTATTTTTGAAGGTCGGCCCTTTAGGAGGTGATGAGGTTAGATGAGAATGTGAGGGTGGGGTCTGCAGGATAGAATTAGTGTCCTTAAAGAAGAGGAGAGAGATCAGAGCTTTCTCTTTTCATGACATGTGAGGAGAGACTATAAGGAGGTGGCCATCTGCAAACCTAAGGAGGCCATTGTCACCAGGTACCAAACCTGATCTTGGACTTCCCATGCTCCAAAATTATGAAAACATGTTCTCCATCTTGCCCTACCCACTTTACATTGTTGTGGCAGCTTGAGTGAAACAAGCAGCAAACAAACTCCCATGAATCTGCCTCCACGTTGACCTTCTATAAAGCAGGCTGCTCCAAGTCTGGGAGCACACACACCCCGTACTCAGTTTCCTGGGAGTCTGGGAGCACACACACCCCGTACTCAGTTTCCTGGGAGTCTGGAAGCACACACACCCAGTACTCAGTTTCCTGGTAGTCTGGGAGCACACACACCCAGTACTCAGTTTCCTGGGAGTCTGGGAGCACACACACCCAGTACTCAGTTTCCTGGGAGTCTGGGAGCACATACACCCAGTACTCAGTTTCCTGGGAGTCTGGCTTTCAGACTGGCCTAGAAGTACCTAACCCAGACCACCCTCAAATTTACAGCAGTCCTCCTGCCTCAGCCTCCTGAGTGCTGGGATGGCAAGAATGGCTTGCTCCACTTGGCTTCCTGAAGGATGTTTGTTAATTCCCTTGTTCACTCAATGAATAGGCTCCTGGGGTCCTTTGGATGCTTCTCAGGTTCAGGGAGTGGTGTGGGGCCAGGAAAGTGACTAGAGTATGGACTGGAAGAAGCCCCTGTGGTGCAGCAACTTCCTCCAAGATAAAACCTTCCACCTTGGAGGTAAGGATATCTGAAGAGAGGTAAATAATAGAAGGTTTGAGGGGAGGTGAAACCCAACCTTCAAGGAAGTTCATTAACTTCCTTGAAGCAAACAAGTCAGTCTCTTCAGGAAGTCTCTGAAATTGACCAGATTCACCAGATTTCTCTTTAAGCCCCAAAGACTACTAGGAGACAGTTTCAGACCAGCAGAGCTCCCAGGAAGAGGCTCAGAGCAGCCACAGACCAGCTACTGCCTGAAAGGTCAGACTAGCTGGGCTGCCCTGAGGAGATAGTCTCTAACTTGTCAAGCTGCCTGTGAGTTATGCAGTGTGCACTAGGTTCCCTGATTTCATGAGCTTTCACCCATGCTGTGGCAGATGTTGGTGACGCAGCTGTCTTTGAGTGACTTCTGTTCCTATAAATAACCCCAGCAAAACCCACTGGTTCACCAAGTTGGACTTTTTAGTGGTAGACTTATTTTCGTCTGTTCCCTGTTCCCTGTCTGAGGTGAGTGGACAGTTCTTCACGTCACATCTTCCCAGGAATACTGTCATACAACAGTTCCTCCATATAGCCCTGCACGGCAGCCTCCTGACTTCAGGACCGGAAGAAAAGGATTAAACAAGCAAACAAAACAACCCATTTTTTCTTCCAGATACACACTTTTTTGTTTTTGCTTTTTTGTGGGTTTATTTATTTATTTATTTATTTATTTATTTTTGCATTAGCAGGGCTGGCACCAGGAGCTACTATCAGGGACCAGACTTGCATAATCTCAACCAGTTGTTCCTAACATGAAAGAGCTTTCGGTTGTACTGAAGTCAACCCATTTGTTTCCATGAGCTTCTTTGAGGGGCCTTGATATCTATTCTTTAAAAAAAAAAAAAAACTTGTCCCATTTTTAATATTGTTTTTAGTTTTATGCATTTTATATAATACATCTTAATCAAATCTAGACCCTCTTCTCCCTCCCATCCTCCATAGTCCCCCACCACTGGATTTCAGGTATTGTCATACATGTTAAGTCCTATCCCATCAAGCATTTCTATCCAGGTGTTCCTTGGTGCAAGTTCATCCACTGGAATCTAAGTGACACATCTACAGTGGAACATTTACACCTAAGGCTTATGGGATATAAGAGAACAGGGGGCAGAGAGAATACTAATCCATCCCTCAACTCTCATCAGTGAAGCTTCCTCATACAACAGAGTGTGATGAACACAGAAGGCTACAGCTGGCTAAGTTTTAAAGAATAAGAGGTTGCAGAATGCATGTCTCTGGAAAAGACTCCTATATTAAACCTCACCTACCCATGGCTCAGCCACTGTGGAAAGAGGGGGCAGAAAGATTGTAAGAGCAACTGTTGTTGCATAAGGAAACAGAGACTCTCAGTCTAATGGAAAGTTGTTCATATGAACTTGCAGTAATGCTGGCAGCATGCACAAGACCCATGCCAACTCAATCGGGCAAAAACCTAGCACGGAGCAGGGGAAATGGGCAACAGGGTCCAACCCTAGCCAAGGAACTATTGGCAAATGATTACTGGAGGACGAGGGAATATAGATCTTTAAGGGAGTGACTCCAAATAGGCTGACTGGACTCCAGTGGATGAACTTGCACTGAGGGACACCTGGTCAACTACACACATTTTTAAAAAGTCAAAAGCAAATCCCCCTCCCTCATGTTTTGAACCCTGATTGAGAAACTTCACAAGAGCACAAGATGTCCCCTATGAATCAAAGCAGAATGTTAAATCAAAAGTTAAGTGACCCTTTTTGATGTGTGGTGATTTAAAGGTTTAAAGTCATTCATAACTCGAGGGAAATCTACCTTGACACTAACATAGTGTAGTGCCTGCGCTACTACATTACCCAAAGGGTTGGGCGAGGGGCTGAGGATTTAAAGGAAGACAAGACAGGGTCATTCGTGCTGAGAGAATGCTGTTTATTGAAGAGACAGGGGAGCCTTATATACAGGCTTACAGCACAGTGAAAAAACCAGGGTCAGAAGTTCACACTCCCAGGCACAGGCAGTTCTCTGGCATGGGTGGAAAACAGGAGCTTGTGGTCAGGCCTTCTCAGAAGGAGGGTAACAAGATGTTCCAGCAAGATAAGTGCTTGGTTAACAAGCTGGTCAGCAGATCCCCTGGGGGCCAGGACCCAACAGGTCCCCCTTCTTTATATATGAGTATCTGTCTTAGGTTGCCCAGGATGTTGACATCTATCTTACCCATCATCGAATAGCCTGCCCAGGCTCCGCAGACCTTCTGTCTTAGGTTGATAGACATCCCCCAGGTCTTACCCATCATTGATCACTCATTTGTACTGCATGCTCAACCATACCTGAGCAGTGGGGTTTTCTGCTGCCAAAGAAAGCATGAAAGTGGCGCTGGGCTTGTTTCCTCCCCATACGGCAAAGGAAGACCAAGGCTAGGGGAGCAGTACCCAGGGTTATCAGGCCTAGGGCCAGTGTCCCACTCCATTCCTTAATTAATCAACCTGCCAATTGCAGACCTTGTAAGAGTGTGTCCCCCACCAATGGAGGCAGCCTGGTCTCATTGATCTTGATAATTTCATTTGTCAATTGGTAAAATTAGAATTCCAAGGTCCAAGAAGGTAGCTGTTTAATTTTCAAACTTCTAGGGAGGCATTGCGCACCTTGGCAGGGGTGATGCAGATATGTGAAAAAAGAGGTGTGCAAGACACCATGTGGGCCTCCCATAATAAGTCTATTTGTTCCTGTAAAAGGGCGGTTTGTTGATTGAGATTTGAGATGCCCAATTGGATCAAGGAATTAATATTATTCTGTGTGCTGAGGGCAGCAGCAACTTCCCCCAATAGCTTATCCACTGTGCTTGCTGTAGCAGCTGAGTGGGATAGGGCAATGCCAGAGGCTGTAGCAGCAGCGGCGGCAGCTGCAATGGCTGAGAGAACAGCTACAGTAATGCCAAAGTCTCTTTTTGACGAGTGAGAACAAGGTGATTTTCTCCTGTGTGGCAGACCGGCATGGGAACTATACCCGGAACGCGTACCAACAATGCTGATTCCTCATTATTCCAACAGCTTCTCAAGTGGCATATCTGGTGGGAACAATTAAGGACCTCTCCCGAGAGAGGGGAATTAACCACATACAGCAGACTTGATAAATTTATTTTTGCTACATGAAAGTGTAAAGAGTCCTCAAAAGTTGAAGAGGCATTCCAAGGGGTAGTCTGATTAAAACAAACCATATCATGTGCTACCAAGGGGACAGCATCTAGGCAGGCATATGTAGCTGAATGGTCCAGGCCAACATCTGGGCCCAGGGCGGGGCGGTGGCACAGCCCCAATAATATTGGAGTCTCAATTAATGGGGCCCCAAATATTGCGGAGGCCAACAATGGAAGCATTGGTAGCATTGGGAGAAAAATCTGCAATAGACCAATTGCTAAGAATTATACAATTGCCTGGAATTTGATTAGCATAGTTAGGATTGTGGGCAGGAGGACGCTGCTCAAGGGGACATTTCTTAAGTTTCTTTTTCAAATTTTCAATGTCTTTAGTTAATTGCCGTTCCTCATCCTCATCACCCTCGTCCTCAGAGGAAGAGGAGGGATCGGGAGAAGAGGCATCAGAAGCCTGGAGCGATTTCAGCGATTCCTGTTCCTGTGCCTCTTCAAAAATTATTTTTGCCTCAGTCAGCTGTTCCTTAACTTTAGCATCTGTACTGAGTAAGACATCTTTGACTAGGCACCATAATGAAAAGGTGGTGATAGGGATACTATCAGGTCACTATTTCTTTAATGCCCTTTGTGAGTCTCCCTTGACCTGTCCCCAGTTGGGAATATTAAGGCCACCAGATACAGGGAACCAGGGACTAGTTTTTTGTAAGATTTTTATGAAATCTTTAGCTGTCTTATGTTTAATTCCTGTGCCTTGTTTCTTTAAGTGCTCAACCAGTTGCTCCACCAAAAGAGAATGAGAACTAGCGGCACCCATTTTCAATACGCCAGCTTCTTACCTTATCCAAAGTGCTGGCCAGCCTTCTCGGGCGATCCTTCAGCAGTCTTCCCTTCTTTCCCGATCTCGGTGGGACCTCCACTTGTAGTGCCTGTGCTATTGCATTACCCAAAGGGTTGGACAAGGGGCTGAGGATTTAAAGGAAGACAAGACAGGGTCATTCGTGCTGAGAGAATCCCGTTTATTGAAGAGACAGGGGAGCCTAAAGACTTACAGCACAATGTGGACAATACAAACAACTTGAAATGGAGCCTCTCCCAAGGGGCTGTCAGATTTAAGAAAGCAAATTCACTCTGTTCCACCTTTATTGGTTTGCTCATTTGAAACAGTAGAGGTAATTACACTTGGCTTGAGGACTGTTTCTGTTTTGGTTTGTGATTGGAAATGCTTAGAAACTCCTCCCCCATAGGAAAGGCTAGTATTGCTGTGGCTGCCACCAGTGTCTCTGAGTATGTTTATCTGTCTGCCCTACTGGGACTGAGGATTGGAGGGCAGAATTGTGTTATTGCAGCTGACAATTACAGTGCCTGACAGAGAGGAGGTAGTGTGTCAGGGAGTGAGTGCTGAATGGATTCGAACAAGGGCAGGAACGGCCAGGAAGAGTGTATATGTCTTGAGTCAGTGCTTCTCAATTTTTTGTGTGTTCTGAACACATCTGAAGGGACCAGTATCATGAGACAACAGAGTCAGTAATAAATGTATTAATTCCCCCTGCTGAAGACCCATGCCTCACAGAGTATATACAAAACCTGTGGCCCCACTGTCTACTGGCAAGTCCTCTAGTCTACGATGGGGCAGGAGAAAGTTTACTGCCCTGATCCCACCAGGGTTATGCATTATTCTATGTGTAATTTCCAATGAGATTTCTTGGTTATTGGCTAGACAACACATCTCATTTTTCACAGCACTGTAGCTGGTAGCCAAGGTATGCTGGCCTGTATGACAGGTCACAAGCAGGCACCTGAGGTTTGTCCTTGAATTTTAGGTTTTGTAGTTTCTACTTGTCAATAATCCCAAATGTCACTCATATATAGTCATTGGTAATTTTGCTAAGAGATCATTTTTTATAATTATAAGTTACACATGAGCATGTATGTGTTGCAAATGCACACACGATAGAGAAATACTTGGAAGAAAACTTGTAACGCTTCCCTTTATTTGTATTAGTCAGAGCGAGACACATTGTGCCATAGTAACAAACATCCCCAGATCTTAGTGGCTTTATGATTACAACTATTAATTGAGCCAGATAAGGCTCTACTCTTAACAGTTTTTCACTCCAGAACTGAAACTAATGTTTCACAGCAGCTTCTCTTCTCTTGGTAACTGCTCTCAACAGTTCAGGCTTTTCAGTCTCCCTTCTTATGCCCTTGCCCATGTATACATGCACATGCAGGCAAATACATAGACACACTGTTCACAATGTGCTGTAGTTGTTTACTGTGCCTTACAGATCTATCTATCTCGGTATGTGTAAGCATTGTCAACTTGTTGTAACAAATATGTGGGGTATTAAGTTACTTTTCTTTTGCTCTAAAAAACACTATGACCAAAGGGAAGCTGTAGAAGGAGGAGTTTATTTTGGCTTACAGTCCAGAGTTCATCATCTCAGGGAGACACTGCAGAAACTGGCAGGCTTGGCCGTGGGAACTGAGAGCCGACATCTTCATTCACAAACATAACAGAGACTAAACTGGAAGTGGGGCGAGGCACGAACTCTCAAATCCTGCCCCCCCCCAATGACATATTTCCTCCTTCAAGACAACATCTCCTAAAGATTCCACCTCCCCAAACACTGCTACTAACTGGGAGACAAATTGTTCAAACAGTTGAACCTACAGGGGCTCAACTTTGAATTTCTGATTCAAACAACCATATGTGGTATTTCAGTACATTTAAACTCTGGAGCTGGACAGATGACTCAGAGGCTAAGAACACATGCTATTGTTCCAGAGGACCCAGGTTTAATTCCCAGCACCCACATGGCAGCTAACAACTGTCTGTAACTCTAGTTGCAGGGGATCTGACACCCTCTTCTGACCTCTGCAAGCTTTTCATGACATGGGTAGACTTACATATGCAGGCAGAACACTCATACACATAAAATAAAAACAATAAAAAATAAACTCAAAATATTACAGAGGTTCCCATTTATATGTATAATTTTTATATCCTTACATAACTGTTTAAAAATAAATGAAGGAGCCAAGTGTGGTGCCTTTAAGCCCAGAAACTGGGAGGCAGAGGCAGGCAGATTTCTGGGAGTCCAATGCCAGCCATAGTGAATTCTGGGCCAGTTGGGGCTATTTTTGGTCTCAAAAATAAATAAATAAATTAATTAATTAATTAATTTCTAGATCTTTTTAGTACTCTCTAGTATTACAAATAATGCCATGATAGTTATCCAGGGACAGGCATGTATCTTCATGTATATGGTATTTTTTTGGGGGGGGGTCTTTTCGAGACAGGGTCTCCCTGTAGCCCCAGCTGTCCTGGAACTCACTCTGTAGAGCAGGCTGGCCTTGAACTCACAAAGATCCGCCTGCCTCTGCCTCCTAAGTGCTAGGATTAAAGGCGTGTGCCACCATGCCTGGCCTGCATATGTGTATTTCTGAATGATAGGGCTGTAGAAATAAATGGTTAAAGTGGAAAATGTATATTAAGGTTTTTAATAGATATTACCAATTTGCCTTAAATGCCTTTATCAATGCACGCCACCATTGCCAATGTGAAAGCATCTGACTCCAAGTTCTAACAGCTCAAAATTGTCAATTGTTTTATTTTCTATCAATCTGACAGATCTTTTAAAGGTAGTTCATGGTTTAAATGTGTTGAATGCATTTCTTAGCTTACAATGAAGTTGCTTTTTATTTATTGACTAATTTCATAATTTCCCTACCCTCTTCTAATTTACTAATTTTTAATCAATTGTCTATTTCCTTTTTCATTGATTTTTTTTCTACTGATTCTCTTATCCTTTCTGTTTTTTACCTTTTTTTCAGATAGGAAATGGCTTTATACATTTTCTTTCTTTTTGAGACAGGGCCTCCCTGTAGCCCCAGCTGTCCTGGAACTCACTCTGTAGACCAGGCTGACCTTGAACTCACAGAGATCTGCCTGCCTCTGCCTCTAGAGCTGGGATTAAAGGCATGCTCCACCATGCCCAGCACATTTAATTCACTGTAATCCTTAGTAGTCGTGGGTTGAATGCAGCATCTCTCAGTTATCTGGGGAAACTATTCATTCCTCAAAACTGGACACTGAGTGAGAGCAGGAACCAGAATGGCTTTCCTTGTTGACCCAACACTGCTCTCCAATTCCCCCCAAAACAGGAAAATATCTATAGATGCACCAACTTAATTAAGTGTATGAAGATGGCTTCCAGATCACCACACAGTGGTGTTGCTCTTCACAGACAGGGTACATGTGCTGCGTCTCCAGCCAGCAGCATCCAAGCTTGCATCCTCTTGTTGACACCTGGTCCTCTTCAAAACATCTGAATGTAATTCTGACAGTTTTATGGTTATATTTGGAAAGTAACTGGAAGATTATTTCCCTTTCCCTCACACATATAATTCTTTGCTTAGAAATGTTCTATCAGGTTTGGGGGAAATGGTAACAAAATTTTCAGTTCTTTTTATCTTTTTGGTTCTTTGAGACAAGGTTTTCCTATAGCCTTAGCTAGCCTAGAACTCACCAGTAGATGGGAGGGATGGGGCGGGGTGGGGTGGGGAGGGGAGGGTACCATTTCACAGAAATCCACTTCTTTCTGCATCCCAAGTGCTGGGATTAAAGATGTGTTTTTTTTTTTTTTTTTTAAACATTTTCTTTCTTTTTTTTTTTTTTGTTTTTTTTTTTTCTTTTTTTAGATAGGGTCTCCTTGTAGCCCCAGCTGTCCTGGAACTCACTCTGTAGACCAGGCTGGCCTTGAACTCACAAAGATCCACCTGCCTCTGCCTCTGGAGTGCTAGGATTAAAGGTGGTGTGTGCCACCATGCCTGGCTACAAAATTTTCTATATAAATTTGCAGCCCCACCCCAGCGGTGCACTGGAGAGGTATGTACATCCCATAAAGTCTAGGTAATGGTCCTGTTTGGTCACTTTGTTTTAATTTTGCTTGTGGCATGTTTTTAGATGAAAAGTTTATCATTTCATATAGCAAGTCTGTCAGTTTATCTTGCTTATGATTTCTGGATTTGAGATCTTCCTTTAGGATCCCTTTCCCATCTCATAATTATTTTTTCAGTTCTCCTTTATATTTTGATGTTAGTTTCTGTGGTGTTTTTTTTTGAGACAGGGTCCCCCTATAGCCCCAGCTGGCCTGGAACTCACTCTGTAGACCAGGCTGGCCTTGAACTCACAGAGATCCTCCTGCCTCTGCCTCCCAAGTGCTAGGATTAAAGGCATGCACCACCACTGGGCCTGGCTTAAAGATGGTTCTTAGCTGCCATGTAGATGCTGGGAATTGAACCTGGGTTCTCTGCAAGAGCAGTCGGAGCTCTTAACCAGGGAGCCATCTCTCCAGCCCCTCTGTGTTTATTTTTAAGTTAGCTTTATGTTTTCATTCTTTAATCATTAGGACTAATGCTTGGGTAAAACATGGGGTGAGGGGGAGGTATCTAGTTTTTCTCTTTCCCCAAATAAAGAACATATGATTTACCACCTATTGAATAGTTTGTCATTTTTTCTAATTGGTTTGAAAGGCACTGTGTCTTGGTCTGTTTTATGATGATATAAAAAGCTTCTGAGACTGGGTACTTCATAGAACAAAAGATGATCTTTTCATCATCCTCAGACCTGAGAACTCCAGGAAAAAGGCGTCAGCACCTGACTGCAATCTTTTTGCTATATCATCACATGACAGAAGTGCAAGAGAGTGAACCCCACCCGAGAACCCTGTGATGATGAATATTGATTGTCAGCTCAACAGATCTCCATAAACCTGGGAATGTCTGTGAGGGAGTTTCTAGAATGAGTTCATTGAGGAGGAAAGATAGAAGAGCACTCGCTTACTGCTGAGGACCCAAGTCCAATTCTCAGCATCCACATCAGGCAACTCACAACCACCTGGAACTCCAGCTCCAGGCCCCCACACACACATGGCATATCTCACACAGACAGACACATTCACCTGACTAAATTTAAAATATATATATATAGAGAGAGATTGAGTGAGTTGGACTGGGGTACCTGGACTGAATCAAAGGAAAAGTGAGCTGAGCACCAGCCTTCATCCCTCCCTGATTCCCGAATACAACCACATATCTCACACTTCCGCCTTTGTCGTGCCCTCCCCTCAAACTGTGAGCCACAAAACCTTTTTTCTTCCTTAAGTTGCTTTTGTCACTGTAACAGGAAGAGTAACTAATATGAGCCCCTTTTATTTATTTATTTATTTATTTTTTGTCTTTTCGATTCAGGATCTCCTTGTAGCCCCAGCTGTCCTGGAACTCACTCTGTAGACCAGGCTGGCCTTGAACTCACAAAGATCCGCCTGCCTCTGCCTCCCGAGTGCTAGGATTAAAGGCGTGCGCCACCACGCCCGGCTGAGCCCCTTTTATAATGGCACTGATTTATTCATGACAACTCCTTCCTGCCTCCCACCCTTGTCACAGTAAAGACTTCTGTTCTAATACATAAATTCTGGGGACATATTCAAACCACAGCACTTGGTAAATTAAGTTTTTCGGGCTATAAAATTATATGTTTTGGATCTTAAGGCATCAGATTTTATGGCGGAGCTTTGGAAGGGTAAAGCTGAGGAAGCCGGCATTAATGGCCAGCAAGCATCAACACCAGCATTTTGTGCTCATGTATTTTTTCTCAAGGAAGTAAAAGCTTTTCATTTGTGACAAACTATTCTGATAGCAAGACAATGCTGATGATGCATACCAAGGAAGCTTAAGAAATAACTGGGGTCCTATAAAAAGAGAATTATTAAAGATTTGAAAGGTCATTTAAAATTTCAGTTCTGTTTTACTATTTATACTTAAGCCCTTTTTAGGTTTGGTACTGTTCCAGCATTCTAGGGCTCAGTGGCTCTGAGGTGAGTCCCCAGATTTCCGGTTCTGTTGTTTGAGGGGTTTCCTGTTCACCTGCCACTGATACCTCCCAGGGCTCCCACACTTGAGGTCCGTGAGGGCAGACCTAAAATCAGATACATTGCCCCAAAAGATAGGTGAACAGAGAGAGTGCAGAAGGAAACAGCCGTAGTCGGATGGGGTTAGAGGTCTCTCCTCTCCTCCTCCTTGTCCTCCCCTCCCTTCTCCCTCTTTTGGGAGGGAGCCCCTTCCTTTCCCCTCCCCTCCCGTCTCCAGCCTCACTACTCTATTCTAGTTTCTCCTTCATGTCCCTCAGCCTCCTGAGGGAAGACTCAATAGTAACATAAAGGCAGATGGGCAGCCTGGGCTGAGCAGAGAGCACTGTATGTGGGGGCAGTCTGGGGGGTGCCCCAGCTAGTGCTGATGTCTGCGGGTCTGGCCCAGGAATCTCCTCACTTGGGCACTGAATTCCAGCCATTCAGTAGGTATCTTCCTCGTTGCTTTAAAAGACCCTCCCCCAGGGGCTGGAGAGATAGCCTAGCGGTTAAGAGCACTGACTGCTCTTGCAGAGGACCTGGGTTCGATCCCCAGCACCCACATGGTGGCTAAGAACCATCTGTAACTCCAATTCCAGGAGAACTCCAGTTCCAGGGGAATCTGAGACCCTCTTCTGACCTCCGTGGCATTGCACGACACGGGTGCACAGACCTACATGCAGACAGTACATTCATACACATACAAAAAAATAAATAAAATTAAAAAAATAAAAAAATAAAAAATAAAAGACCCTCCCCAGCCGGGCGTGGTGGCGCACGCCTTTAATCCTAGCACTCGGGAGGCAGAGGCAGGCGGATCTTTGTGAGTTCAAGGCCAGCCTGGTCTACAGAGTGAGTTCCAGGCCAGCTGGGACTACAGGGAGACCCTGTCTCCAAAAGACCAAAAAAAAAAAAAGACCCTCCCCACCCCAGATGGCTTCACTGCCACAATTCAAACCCCCTGTTCACATCAAGGTTTCTCAGACTCCTATTATACCCCCTACTCTCACTCCCAACCCCAGGAACCAGAAGACACAGTACCTTCCGATGGCGAGGATTGATTAAGAGGACTGATTAGATGTGTTGTGCCTCACCCTTGGCAAATGACATGTTTGTTTGTTTTCTGCCTTCAGATTTTTCTTTAAATCTGATATAAAGTTTGGGAACCATATCAATGTATCTTGCTTAGTTTGATATACAAATTGTGGTTTCAGTTCCACGCCTAACTTTCCCCTCTTCCCGGTTAGGCCCCAGTGTGAAAGCCAATATTACCTTCTGCTTCCCACACTTACTACAAGGTCATTATTCATTGTTTATTTCCTGGCTTCCTCATTGGACTGTAAGCTCCAAGAAGCCAGCGGCAGTGCCTGTCAGCCTCCAGGACATCCTCAGTGACTCAAACCTGAGCCAGTCTGTCTGTCAGCCTTTGTGGTTAGAATCCTCTGATAAACAGGGCTGATGTGGGAGTTTCAGGCCTTCTCTCGCTCAGGTGACTGTATTCCATTCCACAAGCTGAGGAGTCTGGCCCGGGGCCTTACAATGGAGTTATTGTTCAAGAAGGGTCCAGGTGAGGGGCACAATCCATCACTGCCGGGCTCAGCCCTGTTGTACCTTGAGCCCCAGTGACAGCAAGACAATGACATCATCGCAGAATGTGTACAAAGGACTCACTATTCTCCCCAGTTTTCCAGGGAGAGTGACTTTTTAAAGCTCACTCTTGTTGTAAAAGGCATATAATGTCATTACTCAGAGTTTCCCAGATTCAGTTCCAGGGCTGGATGATTTGGCGTTTTATTTATTCACATCCCTCAAGTCAAAGAGAGAGCTGTAGCATGTTTTGCTGGGGGAAAAGAACAACTCTGTTTGGAGGAGGAGCTTTTTACATGGATGGTAAGATGCAGAACTCAGGTCCTTATGGTTGCAGAGCAAGTGTTCTTACCCCCTGAGTCCTCTCCCCAGCCCCAAGAGAATTGTTATGTATTCTCATCTCAGAGCCGAGGAAAGCAACTCGGGAAGGTCTGTAACTTGCTCCAAGCCGCATGAGGAACAGAGCCAGAAATCAGACACTGATTTCCATAGGCTCCTGCCACTGGCAAACAAGCAATGGATATCTGAGGAAATAAATTCTTTGATTACCACAAAGACAAGTGCCGGTTAGCTTGTGTTGCATAATTCAGGTTCTAACTGCTTGTTAGAATTAACAAATTCAAGGGCTAGAGAGATAACTTAGAGGTTAAAAGCACTGGCTGCTCTTGCAAGGACCTGGGTTCCATTCCCAGCACACACATGGTGGCTAACAGTTGAGCATAACTCCAGTTCCATGAGATCTGACACCCTCTTCTGACCTCCACAGGCATTAATACATGCATGAGTGTACATACATGCAGACAAAACACTCATACACATAAAAATATATAAATTTAAATTTAAAAAATATCATAAACAGCCTTTGTAATAAGCTCATTTGTTCACTTCTTTTAGGTGACTAAAATGTGTTTTCAGGCTAGGGGATACTCACTCAGTTGATGCAGTACTTGCCATGCAAGCACGAGGGCCTGAGCTTGATTTCCAGAACCTACGTACAAAAAGCCAGGTGGCGTGTTGTGCTAATGCCAGCGCTAGAGAAGCAGAAACAAGCAGATCCCCAGGCTTGCTGGCTGGCCAGCCTCGAGCTGGTGAGTACCAGGCCAAGTTCCTATCTCATAACAAATGTGGATGGCGCCTAAGCAAGGACACCAAGGATATTCTTTATACATGCATTCATGCACACTTGTACCTGTATACATATGTGCATCTACACACACATACACACTATCCCCCCACATCAGGGACCTTTTATGAAAGACCCATACTCTCCTCACCCTGTCCATAGCACACAGAGGCTGTGAAGAGATAGTCATTGGTGGATGAGGAAACAGGTTTCAGCAGATGTTACATGTGCCAGAATGTTGACCTTGGAATCCTTGCCTTCAAAACTGTGAGAAAAAAATTTCTGTTCTGCATTGGTTATCTAGATGGTGATAGTTTGTTATAGCAGATGGACTAAGGCTGTATATAAGAAATACACTTTTGAGCCAGGCGTGGTGGCGCATGCCTTTAATCCTAGCACTCGGGAGGCAGAGGCAGGTGGATCTTTGTGAGTTCAAGGCCAGCCTGGTCTACAGAGTGAGTTCCAGGCTAGCTGGGGCTACAGGGAGACCCTGTCTCAAAAAGACCAAAAAAA